>CM034151.1:33203055-33707368 GCA_019776745.2 Taxus chinensis
TATAGGAGATGGTAGTTCCTATATTTAAGGAGAGATAATCTTCATAAATATCTCCACACATAACTCCTAAAACAACTCCATGTTATTTTACGTGAGATTTTGTTTTCTCACAAAACTAATATTGTTAATGAGTTGTTTACTCAACAACTCATAACAATATTTACTCACCCACTCATAATTACATTTACAATAATGTAATTAATTATTACAACACATATTATATTATCCTAGATAATATAATCACTTACATAATATTCTATGTTCACACTACAACATAGATATTCCTAACACAAATGTGCACTTGTTTGGAATATCAACACATCCTCCATGGTTTGCTGATCTTGCCAATTATCTAACAACATGGAATTTTCTAGCTTACTTTACAAGTAAAGAATGTAAAATATTAGTTAAAAAACAATGTCACATAAAAGTGGTGCACTTGAATCTTCTTTAAATGTTTTCCTAACATGATTCTTCACAGGTTTGTTCGATAAGATGAAGTATATGACATACTGAGAGAATTCCATGATGAACCTAGAGGAGGGCACTACTCAGTAAAGAGGAAAATTCATAAGGTCCTTGGAGTTGGGTACTACTAACCCTCTCTCCAAAAATTTGTTAAGAAATATGTATGGAAATGTGATGCATGTCAAATAATGGGGAAGCCTTCTTTGTCTTCTGAATGCCCCTCAATCCTCAGCTAGTCTTAAGGCCATTTGAGAAATGGGGGATTGATTTTGTTGGACCTATAGACCCCCCATCTTATGGAAAAGAGTATCATCTGGTGTGCACTAACTATGTTATAAAATGGGCTGAGGTTCAAGAAATGACATCTACTAAAGAGGATGTTGTAGATGAATTTTTCTATGACATGATCATGCTAAGGTTTGGAGCTCCCAGAGCTATAATATCTGATCAAGGACTTCAATTCATGCCCAACATGATTGAGGCCTTTTTGAAGATTTACCTGATCAAGCATAGGAAATCATTGACATACCACCCACAATCAAATGGGTAGGTGGAAGTCACCAATAGGGAAATGCAAAATATCTTAACTAAGGTTAACAATGTAGTTAGAAAGAATTGGGTGCCAAGACTTCTTGAAGTACTCTGGGCATACAAAAAAACTTGGAAAACCACCACTGGTTTCTCCCCATATGAACTATTATATGAGAAGAAGTCATTTCTCCCAGTGGAATTTTAATTACATACCTAGAGGACATCAATGAAGATAGGAATTGATTTGGATGAAGCTCAACAAGATAGAGTGATGTAGCTGAAAGAACTAGACAAAATGCATATGGAGCCATAACAGCAAACTAAGATCCTTCAACACCAGAGGAAGTTCTAGCATGAATCTCATATCAAGACCAAGAGATTTAAAGAAGGAGACAGGGCCTTGTTGTTCGACTCAAAATTCCAACAATTCAAAGGTAAACTAAGGACAAGATGGCTAGGACCATACCAAATTGAAAAGATATATGATAATGGATCTGTGAGACTGTTTCTAATTGATGGTAACATGAGAACTTTTTTAGTGAATGGCCATAGACTGAGGCTGTATAAATGACCCTATGATAAAGAAACCTTCACTAAGGGCATGCAGTTGGCCCAGGAATTCGATTCAGTGGAAGCTTTCAACTCTTCCAGCCATGAGTAGTTTGTTATGAAGCTACAAAAAAAGGAAGAAGACCATAGTTATAATTATCATCCTCTTCCCCCTATTTCTAAACAATACAAAAAATATGTTTTCTTTCATGCATGGGAATAAAGGTTAGAGATGTGATTTATCAAAATGTGTATTAGCCACGATTGTTTTTGAAATGTAGGAAGTGGAGCGCCAACAGTAAAAAGGATGATGATCAAGTAAGGTGATGTGTATTTACTTTTTTCCTGAGGTATTAACTATATTTTAACTTCCCAATGCATTTATTAAAACCATAAAAGCAAATCTAAAGGATTAATTAAAGAGATAAGCAGTAATTATGAATGAATAAAGGCATGTTGTCACTCTTTTTAAGGAATGGCATACAACACAAGTGACACAAATGAAAGTATGGGAGCCAGGAAAATAAATTAAAATCTTGCCACCTTCAACAATCACATCAATCCTTCATGCTTCCATTTTATGTCAACTTGATGCCATTATAAACTCATGAGTAATTAAAATTTAAGCTATTAACATTACATACAACTAATTTGTCTTTCTCACAAAACCATCACCATTGTTCTAAAAATACCCCCTCACTGTCTTTTTCATTTTTGTTAAAAATGATTCTATGTTATGGGGAAGGAGAAGAAGTCCAGGCCAGAATCTACGGGGCCACTGCTATAGAATTCCATTATTTCTCAGGTATTCCATGATGCAGGTTTGTTAGATTTTATTTTAAAATTTGAGGGGTTTGATGAGGATTTAATTGAATAATTTATGTCAAATTTTGAAGCAACTTGTTCTAGAATAGGAGGGAAAAGAATTGAAAAGTCGATAGCCAAATTATTAGCACAATCTCTGGTATTCTAGAATTTGGGCTTAAGGTTGTCCCTAACTCCCCCCTTAAATATTTGATAGCTCTTTTTCATGAGGAAGGAGAAACTCTTCCTGAGATAATCATTAATCCTGAATGAATTTAGAAGGGTATTAAGAGGTAGAGCTTGCCATGCCATTGGAGGGAGATTGTTTCTTGGGTAAACGGGTATTTCATTTGTGATGGGAAACCATCGATATTAGGGGGTGACACACTGAAGATTCTTACCCATTTGAAGAAAGGCATGGAAAATCCTAAGCTTAAGGTGAATATTCTTGAATATCTCACAGATGTTTTCATAAAGGTGGGACAGAAGTATAAGAATGGGGGTGGTGACACTGCAATTAAGTACCCATGGCTTATTTAATGGATTTTTGCGCATCAAGCCTCAAGGAAACCCAAGAGGAAAGCATAAAAGGCTACTGTAGGGGAAAATTCCAAGTAGAAGAGGGTAAAATGGGAATATAAACCAATCTCTACCAAACCAAGCCACAACTCTCATCCTAAGATTCAATCTACTCCTCATTGTACCCCAGTTTTTATTAAAAATTCTGCAGATAAAGTTGAGCATGTGAATTGAGCAACAGGGGCGGAAGCCTGATAATATTTATTAAACTCAATCAACCAAAAACATAGAAGCGGGCTACAATATATATATATATATATATATATATATATATATATATATGTATATATATATATGTATGTATGTATGTATGTATGTATGTATGTATGTATGTATGTATGTATGTATGTATGTATGTATGTATGTATGTATGTATGTATGTATGTATGTATGTATGTATGTATGTATGTATGTATGTATTGCATAGCCCGAATACAAACAACAGAGAAGTTGCAACAATGCAACAACAAATATATATATATATATGTGTGTGTGTGTGTGTGTGTGTGTGTGTGTGTGTGTGTGTGTGTGTGTGTGTGTGTGTGTGTGTGTGTGTGTGTGTGTGTGTGTGTGTGTGTGTGTGTGTGTGTGTATGTATTGCATAGCCCGGATACAAACAAAATAGAAGTTGCAACAATGCAACAACAAATCTCAAATACATTTGCTTCCAAATATTATCCCGGGAAGCACATAAATTGTTATAATAATTATCCTTGTGAAACAAAAAGACAAATATGGTTTAAAAGCATATAACAACATACAATTATAATATGGTTTATAATATAACCATATAATATTATTATTTGATTAATAAGATGAATTAAATAATTAATCATATAATGCATAATTAATTTATCCTAACATTCCCCCCCTTAATTATGCATTGTCTCAAGGGATGAGGAGAGGTACTCTCTGAACAACTCGAATTTGTCACGTGCAAGTGACTTCATGAAGATATATGCTCATTGTTCAACTGTTGGACAATATTGAAGCTGGATGTTGTGCTTCAACACATGTTCACATATGAAATGAACTTGTACCTCATTGTGCTTTGTTCTCTCGTGAAAAACTGGATTGCGAACAAGTTTGAGAGCACCTTCATTATCAACATACATGGTGGTCAGTTTGTCTTGTGGTATTCCAAGTCCTTCTAGTATGTGACGTAGCTAAATCACTTCATAGATAGCTTCTCCTGTAGAACGATACTCGGCTTCTGTCGAAGAGTGAGAAATGAAGTGTTTTTTCCTGCTACCCCATGATATTGGTCCAGAACCCATAAAGAATACAAATCCAAAAGTGGATTTTCTATCATCAATGTTACATGCATGATCTGAATCCGAATATCCAGTCAAGAAGAAGTTGTCTTTCTTCTTGTATTCTAGACCAAGATCCACTGATCCTTTGAGATATCTGAAAATGTGCCTTGCTGCTTTCCAATGACAAACTTTGGGTTCCTGCATGAACCTAGATAGATAGCTCACTACAAAATTGATATCTGGTCTAGTGTAGGTCAGGTAAATGAGACTCCCAATCAACTTTCGATAGAGAGTGGCACTTACCTCAGGAGATGGATCTGAACGAGATAACTACAATTTGTTCTCCATGGGTGTAGCAATTGGTGTGTAATCCATCATACTAAATTTCTCAAGCATATTCTTGGTATATTTCATCTAAGAAACAAAAATATGATTCTCTTTCTACTACACTTCCAATCCAAGACAATAGTGCATCAGCCCAAGATCAGTCATGTCAAAAAATCAATTAAGATCTTTCTTCGTTGCATCAATCATCCTCACTAAACTACCAGTGATGACTAGATCGTTGACATAGACAATAACAATCACCATCTCCCCCCCCCCCTTTCTTTTTGAGGTAGAGATTGGGATCATATGGATTTCTAACAAATCCATGTCATATGAGATGCTCATCAATCTTGATGTACCATGCTCGGGGTTCCTGTTTGAGGCCATACAAGGATTTCCTGAGTCTGCATACCTTTGCTTCTTGACCAGGTACTACATATCTCTTAGGTTGAGTCATGTAGACTTCTTCTTGTAAATATCCATTTAGGAAGACACTTTTTACATCCATTTGGTGGAATTTCCATCCAAACTGAATAGCTAGAGCAAAGATCATCCTGATCGTTTTCATCTTAGCTGTGGGAGAAAATGTCTCCTCATAGTCAATGCCTTCTTTTTGTGTGTACCCCTTTGCTACAAGTCTTGCTTTATACTTGTCCATTGTCCCATCTTCTTTGTAAATTTTTTTAAATATCCATCTGCATCCAATGGGTTTCTTTCTTGGTGGAAGATCGACAAGTTTCCAAGTCTTATTTTTCATCACTGATTGATATTCAAAGTCCATGGCATCTTTCCAAGCTTTTGATTGTAGGGCTTCTTGGACTGTAGAGGGATCATCTGATTCAATAGTTCTACTCATCAAAGAAAAGTTAACTTCTTCTCTTGCTTTACTGTGAGTTCGTGGTCCAGGGGTGGATGTATCTGGTTATGTTGTCCTCTCAAAATTTCCCCTCTTTCGAAAGTCAAAAAATTGAAAATTTTGAGTTGACCCCTTTTTTATGATGTGCTAGTAAAGAGAGAAGTTGAGAAGTTAGAAAAATTCCACATTTTTTTATTCATTTGAGTGATTTTAGGTTCTGTCAAACATTTTTGTCCCATGTGTCCCAAGTTCTTCCGAGCTCTCTGTTCCCAGATTGGCCACTTTCTCTTAAATCTGTTAACTTGCGGGCCCATCGGAACTTTTTGTTCCAACTGTTCCAAGTTCACTTGGGCTCTCTGTTCCCTGATCGTCCGCATCGGCCACATCAGGCCCTTCACATACTTTGGTCCTACTTGTCCCAGAAGCTGATTGTGCATTCTATTTTTTCCCTGCATCACACGCATCGGCCGAATCACGCTTTCACATACCTCATGTCCCAAATGTACCAAATGCCATCTGGGATAATTTTTCGTGCTCCTCCCAATGCTTGCCTTTTGAGTTGTTGTATATGAATTTAATGCACATTTATAACCTTATCTCTCCTAAAAATGACTATTTAACGAGACTGCCCTCTATGCATCTTTACACACTACTGCCATTCGCTCATACCCTTGCAATTGAAATCATCTGCTCGCATCCCCATATCCCTTGCATTTTCATTACAGATTCAAGCTGTAAGGTTACTTTTCTAAGCACAATCGGTATGAAGATCAAGTTTCAAGGCCAGGAACAGGTTTCTCCACTCAATTCTTTCGTTCTCGATATCAGAGATAGTGAAGTTTGTCACCTAGACTTTAGTGATTTTTGGACCAGGTTGACAGACCCAAACCCCTCTCCCATGGCACAAATGATTAATGACAGTGGCCTTGCATTTGCTATGGGTTTCCCAATTTCAGTGCAGTGTATCGATAATGTGCTCGCCTACGGATCCCACTTCAATCCAGTTATGGGTGAATTAACTAGTGTGCACAGGGGAGTTAATTTCTATACTTGATGTTGCCGCCATTGCCACTACCCTACGGATCCCCGAAATGGACAATTCTGTGGTAATTTCTCAAAATCAAGCACAAGATCTCTTCGATCAAGACAGTGAGAAATAAAAATCCAGGATAGCAAAGTCGTGGTTGAAGAACCCTAAGAAAGGGGCATCTCGGCTCTCCAAAGCTCTGTTTAGGGCTGATTTCAATGAAGAGTTATCTGACTTCATCATCATGTTAGCTCGTGTCATGGGCTTACCCTCTTACCCTCTACTAGTGAGTTCCACTTTTGGATGTGCTCGCTCATCAACACAGTTTGTGAAGGTACCCAGAGCATCAATTGGGAAGAGATCATCTTCATGAACTTGACAGATAAGTTGTCCAATGTACATCAAACTAAGAAGTTCTACATGACTTCTTATCTTATGTATACCCTAGTAGCATCCAAAAAATGGTTTGGTTTCACATACATTGAGGCTCAGAAGGGTGATCCCATCTATGCTTACTACCCTAGTTCACCCTTGACACCAGCAATCACAACTTCAGGAGGGTGAATGATGCTTTCACCATGTACATTGTGAGGCTTCTAGAGAGTGATACTGCTAGAAGATTTTCTGATGAAGCCATGAGTTTGATAGCAAAGTATGGAGCTTACTTCATTCAATTCAGAAGGTTTTCTTATATCAGGTTAGCCGGTTACGAGAGCACTCCTCTCAAGCTCCCCATATTTTTTAATGATAAGATGGCTCTGATTGAGGTATGTAGACAACTAGACAAGTTGCATAGGACCTGTAGGGACAAGAAAATCACTAGGATGCATTTCCCCATATCTTTGGGTAACTATACATGTAGGACAGCTTTGGATGCCCAGAATATAGAAAGATCCCTTGCCCCCATCACTGTCCACTTCTTCAGGCCCAGAACCTGTTTTGATTTGAAGAAATTCATTGAGCTGAATCTCAGAATCAACTATCACCACAGAGCAGATACTGAGGACTATTGGGCTGATTGCACAGATGATTTTGAGGCAAGACGGAGACATTATGGCAGATTCTCCCTTCAGCTAATACAAGAGCTTAACCTATATCAGATTCCTGAAGATCTTCAAGATGACAACACAGACATGTTGTCATATGAATATGATATTGTGATCAAGAATGCTCCCTTAGAGGATCTAGACTGGTTCAAAAGGGAGAAAGATGATTTAGTTGAAATCCTAGCCCCTGTCCTAGTAAGAACCAAGATCTGGTTTGACAAAAGGGTTTGAGAGCTAAGGAAGAATTTTGGAGTCTTCCTCTAAAGATACTTCAACCTCGAGGAAGGAGTCACATACACTCAGCTCGGAGGTACTTGTAAATAGTCCTCCTCCTTCATCAAGTAACTAACCTGCATCCTCCACCCCTTCCTTGTCCACTCAGGTATATCATAAGAAGATGAAGGAAGTCAAAAAGGAGCCTATTGAGGAAGACCCCTTGATAAAACATTCAGAATTTCCTTTTGGGCCAGAGAACATCATTGTTCTTAGTGAAAGTGAGGATAGTGAAGTGCCAGTTCCTAAGGGAGTTTCAGAAGCCCCAATGGATAAGGAGCAGGAAATTCATAACACTGAGCCTCCAAGTACCATGGATTCCTCTGTCCAAGAAGCCTCATCTACTCCACTCACATCTCTACTAGAGGCAATAGTGGTAAATACTTTAAGTTCCATGAGTTCTCTTACTCTTGGTTCTCTTGCTCCTCTTTCTTCTTCTCCTCATCTTTTGCATGGGTGCATCCTTTTGTTAATAGTAGGAAGAGGAAGTCTTCTTCTCGATTAACAGGGTCTAATTTTGATGTTATGGTTGCCTTGTTCGGCACTACTGCTTCTGCTCCTGCAAAGAAAACTAGAACCACTTCCAGGATCACGACAGATGCCCAAGGTCAGCAATTCCTTGAGGTAGCCAAGCCTAAGGTTGATAAGGCCGAGCAGGATTTGCAAGCCTCTGATTTGGAACTTTCTAGGATCCCAATGGGAGAATCTACCCCTGAAAGTGAAATGCATAACCTTCAGCAAATAGTGACCAGGTTTATTGGAAGAGTAGAAAAAGGAAAACATACTATAGAGAAGTTGGAGGAGCAGGCTCAAGTGCTTTCAGGTTTCGTCAAGTCATTGCTATCCAAAGACAAAGTTCTAGATCCTACCCCACTGACTGCCCTTCCACCACCTGTGATCCTTAGTCAAGATGAAGTCTAGAGCATCAAAGACATACACAGGTACTCCATCTATGGGAGAGCTATGGAAGACATGGTTGATGATATGGTCATTACAGGTTTGAATTTCATTGGAGAAGCCTTCAAACTCAATGAGAAGGTAACTAATCTGCAACAAAAGCTATCTCCTCCGCAATTGGAAATATGGATAAAGAGCTTAAACTTTGGAGTAGCTGCATAATAGACCTTTGCCTAATGGGGCAGACTGATGAAAAATTATTGATGGCAAGTAAATTTTTTGATGATGCCAAAGATAATTTGTCAAAGTCATGGGTTTTCAGCGTGGAGTGGAAGATAAGAGTGCTGGAGGAGACTTTGGGAGAATTGAGGAACAGTTGGCAAAAGGGAGAAGCCTTCAAAACATGTGGTTGTATCCATGCTTTCAAGGATATCCATTGTCACCTTCACGATGAAACTTCAGTGTGCCTTTCTCCCTACAGGAAATTAAAACTCAATTCAGAGCATTTGTTAAGGAAAACTTGTTCAAGGAGGACTCAATGACCAAAGAGAAGATAAAGGAAATTTTCTCTCTCCAATCTTCCATTGAGGAAGCTAATAAAGAATATCATACGCACACCGAGTTTGATAAGGAGATGGAGAAATGTTTGGGATCTTGGACCCAAGCCACTACCAACACATCGGTCCCATGAGGTAGAGACATAGCAGAAGCACTGAAAAAGTTTAGACAATGGATCCTCAAGTCGGTGGGCCCTCCACAATCATAAACATTTGTTTTCTCTCCTAGCTTCTCCTTCTTTTCCTCAATTCAAGCTTATTGTAATTAGTTGAGGGCTTTGTGTCAAGCATCCCCTTAACTAAACATTTTAGTTAAAATAAGTAGTTACCAATTGTAACTAATTTGTAAAGTTATATAATGGGCTCTCTACGCCATTTTCAGGGGCTGGAACTTGGTTTATTTTTTAAAGTGTAAGGAGTAACAAAGCAATCAATACAAAAGAGCTTTCTTTTCATGTCTATCTGATCTTGTTCTTTCATTACTATCTCATGAATACTTTTGAATCATTTGTCTGTATTATTTCAAGAAGCTTTGTATTCTTGTAGATGTTATTTCTGGAACTTTGTGTCTTTGCAATAACATCTTATTGATTTAAATGCAAATGGTTTTGTCCCAAATAATTTTATTCTGGCATGCATAAGGAATTATTTTGTTATCTATAATTCTTGAGAATGCCTTTCTTCTCATTTCCACTACTTCATTCCTCTATACTTTTGTATTGATGATCCATTCTATTTTAAAACACTTTCATGATATCCAAGTTCCACATTAAAACTATGCACTATACATATGTAAATAAGCTTGGTCTTTAAATAAGGGAACCTCTCCCATTAAAGAGGAGGGACTTTCTATCCCTTGACTGTTGTTCTCAACAAAGTCCTTTTTGACGACCAACAGTTTTTGGTGACTCCACTGGGGATTCGTTTTTCTTAACGTATTCCAGTTCTATAAACAATTTCTTGATCATCCTTTGATCTGGTGACTCTACGTTTTACTCGCGGAAGGAGGGCCCTTGGTATTGAAGATTCTCAGTTTCAGCTTTTGGAACAACAAGGTTTTCCTTTTCCTTCAACAGGAAGGAATAGAAGAGCTCATTCAACAAGCACTCCTCCTATTGAAGATAGAACCCCTATAGGTGTTATTCCTCCAGAGAAACTCAGCCCTAATCTTCGTGCTCTGATTCTTGTTGGTGTTTCAGTTCCCCTTCAAGCCATCTTTCCAAGGATGGTAGCACCATTTCCTTGGGGCCATCATGTTGGGCCTCTCGCCCTTCCTCAGCCTTTGCATGAGTTACCCAGAGGTAACAGAAAGAACTTCCCCAAGTTCAGAGGTGATGGCAAGGTACATCCTGATGAACATATCACAGCCTTCATAGTTTCATGTGGAGTTCTCAGAGTTGAACATGAAGATGTCTCAGTGAGGCTTTTTGTAGAGACTTTACAAGATAATGCAGTAGATTGGTTCTATCACCTTCCAGCTGGGGCCATTACCAGTTGGACCATGATGAGAACAAGATTTGAGAACCATTTCAAACCTGTAGAGGATGTACATGCTTTGCTGGCCCAGATTTCTCAAATAAAGAAGGAATCACAAGAACCCATGAGGGAATTTGTGGCTAGATTCAACAAGTTGATTAATAAAATCCCACCAGACACTCAACCTATAGATCAAATTCAAAAATGTTTCTTCCTGAATGCTCAATTACCTGAGGTTAGCTATGCATTAAGAAGAGCCAATCTCGCAACATTGGCCGAGGATCAAACTCTTGCTGTTAGTGTCGAAGATGATTTGATTATGTCTGGGAAGTTGAAAAGAGACCCTTCTAAATCTAGGTCTTCTTCTTCCTCCTCTTCCACTCCCAGGCCTAATACTGATCCATTAGTACAAAAGCTTGCAAATGACCTCATTGCCATCAAGAAACAATTGGCTCAGCACGCCCCCTATGCAGATGTTCCAAGGAGGAATTTTCAGCCTAGAAATCATTTTCCTACTTCTCAGACAAGGCTAGCCCTTGAGGGGCCACCCATCAAAGTTCCTGTTAACGCAACATGTGAGGTTGAAGAGCCTGAGGATGAAGAGGTTAATGAATATTATGAAAAACTTGAAGAAGAAATTAATGGAGAGATGGAGGAACTTGAGGGATCTTGAGTTAATTTCTTCACTACTGAAGGTGTTAATGAGGAAGATGATTATGTTGAGGTAGTAGCAGACATGAATAGTGAATCATACGCTATCATGACTCGAGAGTAGACAAATAAAAGGGAGAAAGTGATGCAGCCCGCTAAGAGATCCAAGGAGCATCCCACGACTATCCCTGTTATCGCAAAAAGAGGATCTCCTATCCCCACTACATCCACACAGAAGGTGAGTTCTACCAATTCTACTTTTCCTAATTCTACTACTAAAATTTCTTCTTCTACAACTCCTAAATCTGACAAACCTAAGATTCCAAGTGATGATATCCCATCCACCTTTGGATCTTTCGATATCATTGATCACCTGAAAAAGACAAAAGTTCAAATTTTAGAGGCTGAGTATTATCAAACCCATCCTAAATCTTTTTCCAAAATGGTTCACTTTGTCAATTCTCAATCCAAGGCTTCCTCTAAAGGCCTTTTACCTACTCCATCCTCTACACCTCAACCCAATCTGGTAGCTGCAATCACCTCACCTAATGAGAAGATCAAACCATTTTATGTGACCCTTCTTATAGCAGGCCATAAACTCAGCAATTGTGTCATAGATTCAGGAGCATCAGATAACGTGATGCCTGCCAAAGTAGCCCATGCTTTGGGTCTAACTCTCACACACACTTATGGGTCTTGTTATTCCATGGAGAGTAAGGAAGTACCCCTAGTTGGAAGAATTAAAGATGCACAAGTAGCTTTCGCTACTTTACCTGAGAAAAAGGTCTTGGCTACTATCCTAGTAGTGGATATCCCTCCTTCATATGGTATGTTGTTAAGTAGGAACTTTTGTAAGGATGTAGGAGGAGAAATTCAAATGGATTGGTTGCATGCCCTCATACCAGTTAATGGAAAAATGAAGAAGCTATTGCCTGAAAAGTAATCTGAGTATATTGTACAAAAGATGGATGATCCCAAAGCACAAATAATTTATGAGGATATGGGGCATGGTAATTATATGATTATGTCTCTGGAGGAAGCTCAACTTCCTAAAGAAGTACTTCATGATCCTAATGGGGTTTGGAATTTAGAGTTTGATGGAAGTTGTTCCTTGGTTGGTTCTGGAGCTGGCGTAGTATTGGTGTCTCCTGAGGGAAAATTTCATCCTTTCTCATTCAAACTACAATTTGAAAATACTAATAATACAACAGAGTATGAAGCTCTCATTCTTGGGCTTAATGTGGCAAAAGAAAAAGGTGTGAAGAATCTTCTAGCTCGCGGAGATGCAGAACTAGTTTTCAAGCAAGTCAGAAACCTTTTTCAAGTAAAGAATAGAAGGTTGAAGCATTATAGGAATCAGGTTTGGGATTCTATTGAATTTCTTGACGCTTTTTCTATTGAAATAGTGCCTAGGGAAAAGAACACCAGGGCTGATTCACTAGCTGTCTCAGGATCGTTGCTGATACCTCATCCTAACTTCTCTCAAGATAGGTTTACCATTGAGATGATCCATAGGCCCAGTGTACCTGATAACGCAAGTAACTGGCAAGTTTTCAATAATGATCAACATTTTATTTCTTTTGTAGAGCTCAGGGATACCTTTGAATAATTGTACTGTGAAGGAAGTGACAATTTTCCTCATGAGAGTGTGTCTTCCAATGAAGAGGATGTCAAAGAGGAAATAGATCAAGATGGGTGTATCAAACTCAAAGGTAACAAGATTCCAAAAGGGCTGGTGAGTTTAGAAGAATTGTTTGATAAGCATGATAGGTATGTTAAGTCTAAAGCTTCTACTGGATCACAACAATCTTCTGAGTATGAAAAAACTAATATTGGGAGTTCTGTTGACCCCAAGTTTGTGAACGTTGGAAAATGTTGTACACCAGAAGAAAAGAAGAGGGTAATCAACCTTTTAAAGAAGTATAAGGATGTTCTTGCATATTCATATGAGGATCTAAAATCCTTCCAACCAAAGGAGATGCAGCATTTCATCCCTCTCAAACCTGGGATTAAACCTTTCAAGCAAAAGCAAAGGCAATACAATCCTAAGATAGCTGACACTATTTTTCAGGAAATACAAAAGTTGTTGAAAGCCAAAATCATTTTTCCCATTCACCATTCAACATGGATTGCCAACATTGTGCCTGTCAGGAAGAAAAATGGTGAGATTCGTATCTGTGTTGACTTCAGAAATTTGAATCAAGCTTCTTTGAAGGACAACTATCCTCTACCCATGATGGATCAAGTCTTGCAAGCTGTTACGGGGTCTGAAATGTTGTCCATGCATGATGGTTTCTCAGGGTATAATCAAGTAGAAGTAATACCGCGGATCAGCACAAGACGACCTTCACTACCCCTTGGGGTACTTTTGCCTACAAAAGGATGCCTTTTGGCCTCATTAATGTTTGTGCCACTTTCCAACAAGCTATGGACTTGGCTTTTGGAATTTGAAAGGGAAATGTATTGTTGTATATCTAGATGACCTAACTGTGTTTTCCAAAACTAGAGAAGATCATTTTCAGCATCTGGAAACAGTTCTCTTGAAGTGCAAAGAACATGGGATCTCTTTGAATCCTAAGAAATCTGTCTTTTGTGTCACAGAGGGAAAATTGTTAGGGCATGTTGTCTCTAAAGATGGCATCAAAATTGATCCTGAATGAGTTCAAGCTATTCAACAGATTCCTCTTCCAACCAGTAAGAAGGGAGTGCATTCTTTCTTCGGTAAGATCAACTTTCTGAGAAGATTCATCCCTGATTTTGCAGAGCTAACCTTGAATATCTCCCAAATGATGAAAGGAAAACAAACATTTGGTTGGTCTTCTGAAGGAAAAGAAGCCTTTGAAGGTATTAAAAAGGCTATTGCTAGAACTCCTATCCTAGCATGTCCAGATTTTAGCAAAGATTTTATTATCTATTGTTATGCCACAGATAACACCCTGGCTGCTGTTTTGACTCAAAAAGATTCTAATGATCATGAACTCCCAATTGCATTTATGAGCTACATTCTTAAAAATCATGAGTTGAAATACACAATGATGGAGAAACATGCTTTTGCAGTGGTTAAAGCTGTCAAGCAGTTTCATTTTTATATTCTTAACTCTCACTCCATAGTACTTGTGCCTGACACAACTATCAAGTCTATTCTCACACAGCAAGAGTTTGGATCCAAGAGAGGGAACTGGGTGGCAAAGGTTCAAGAATATGATATTGACATCAGACCAACCAAACTAGTCTGTGGAAAAGGCTTGTGTGAACTCATCGCTGAAGGAGCTGGCCATGAGTTACCTAAGGATGAAGTTGATATTCCTATTGTTCTGTTTCTCAGCTCAATTGATGAATGGTATGCTGATATTGCACATTTTCTCACCTATGGAGAGTGTCCCTCTCATTTGACTACCAAGGAGAAAAGAGCTATTAAGTTAAGATCAGCCCAATATGTATTGTGGGAGAATGCGTTGTTCAAGCGTGGGATGGATGGAAGATTTCTAAAATGCGTGGATAAGGAACAACAAAGCGAGATTCTTTCAGCTTTCCATGATCAAGCATGTGGAGGCCATTACTCATCTACCATCACTACTCACAAGATTCTTCGTGCAGGATACTATTGGCCTACCTTGTTCAAAGATGCATCAAAGTGGATTGATAAATGTGAAGCTTGTCAGACCTTTGTGGGTAGACCCAAGTTGGCTGCCTTACCACTTAAGCCAGTCATGATTGAAGAGCCTTTTCAACAATGGGGTTTAGATTTTATTGGAACACTTAATCCCTCTTCAAGTGCCGGGAATACCCACGTATTGACTGCCACAGATTATTTTACTAAGTGGGTAGAAGCCATTCCAGTAAAGAGTACTACTTCTGAAGTAGTATGCAATTTTATCAAAGAGAACATCTTGGTAAGGTTTGGTGTGCCAAACAAGATTGTGACTGATAATGCTTCAAATTTTTCTTCAACTAAGATGATGGATTTCTGTTATGGATATGGCATCTCCCTAGCTCACTCTTCAAGATTATTATCCCCAGGGGAATGGGCAAGCAGAATCAACAAACAAAAATCTGGTGGCCATAATAAGAAAATTGGTTAACGAATCTCAGAGGAATTGGCACAAGAAACTTTATGATGCTTTATGGGTAGACATAATTACACCTAAAAGGGCTATTGGGATGTCCCCTTTTCAAGTAGTGTATGGTGTGGAAGCTCAATTACCAGTAACAGTGGAGCTACCAGCCTTGTATTTAATGAAAGCTATTGAAGACACCAACTTCAATGATTCTTTAGATAAAAGGATCATGTATCTTCATAAGTTGAATGAAGACAGATTACAGGTTGCTGATAGAATATCTGCTCACCAACAGAAGGTAAAATCCTTATTTGACAAGAAGGCCAGGTCTAGGGATTTCAAAGTTGGAGACATCGTTTTTCTATGGGAGAAAAAACATGAACCTCGTGGCAGCCATGGCAAGTTTGATTCTCTTTGGCTCGGACCTTTCAAGATCAGGCACTTTGCTGGTGAGAATTCTTTCTACCTTGATTACATGGATGGTTCTTCTCTCCCACTTCCTTATAGTGGGCAGTACCTAAAATTGTTTAAGTCCTAGGTGAGTAGGAAGTCCTTTGTATATTATGTATAGGGTGTGTCTCCTTTCTTGCTTGTGTGTGTTTCTTTTTTCTTGTTTTGGCATGTTTTCTTTCTTGTTTATGTGTTGGTTTTCTTTTGACTCCGTGGCCCAATGGATAAGGCACTGGTCTTCTTCCCCTAGTTTTCTAAGAGTTCTTGCCTTGTCTCATTCTTTGAATCTAGCCAAGTCATCCCTAGAAAGAGCCAGTTGTTGTCCTCTCAAAATTTCCCCTCTTTCGAAAGTCAAAAAATTGAAAAATTTTGAGTTGACACCTTTCTATGATGTTCTAGTAAAGAGAAAAGTTGAGAAGTTAGAAAAATTCCAAGTTTTTTTAGTCATTTGAGTGATTTTCGGGTCTGTTGGACATTTTTGTCCCATCTGTCCCAAGTTCTTCTAGGCTCTCTGTTCCCTGATCAACCACTTTCTCCTAAATATGTTAACTTGCGGGAACATCGGAACTTTTTGCTCCAACTATTCTAAGTTCACTTGGGCTATCTATTCCCCAATTGACTGCATCGGCCACATCATGCCCTTCACGTACTTTGGTCCTACTTGTTCTAGAAGCTATTGTGCATTATGTCCCCGCTTTGCCCGCATCGCCTACATCGGCTGAATCATGCTTTTGCGTCCCTCATGTCCCAAATGTACCAAAGGCCATCTGAGATAATTTTTCCTTCTCTTCCTGATGCTTGCCCTTTGAGTTGGTGTATATGAATTTAATGCGCATTTATAACCTTCTCTCTCCTAAAAATGGCTATTTAATGGGACTACCCTCTACGCATTTTTACACACTACTGCCATTCACTCATTCCCTTGAAATTGAAATCATCTGCTCGCATCCCTATTTCCCCTACATTTTCATTACAGATTCAAGCTGTAAGGTTATTTTTCTAAACACTGTCAGTATGAAGATCAAGTTTCAAGGCTAAGAGCAGGTTTCTCCACTCGAGTATTCCATTCCTGATATCAGAGATAGTGAAGTTCATCACCTGGACTTCAGTGATTTTTGGACCAGGTTGACAGACCCAAACCCCTCTCCCATGGCACAAATGATTAATGACAGCGGCCTTGCATTTGCTACAAGTTTCCCAATCTCAGTGCAGTGTGCTGATATTTTGCTAGCCTGTGGAGCCCACTTCAACCCCAATACAAGTGAATTGACCAATGTGCATGGGGATTTAATCACTAAACTTGATGCTACCACCATTTCCGCTGCCCTATGGATCCCCAAAATGGAAAATTCTGTGGTAATCTCTCAAAATCAAGCACAAGCTCTCTTCGATCAAGACAGTGAGAAATACAAATCCAAGATAGCAAAGTCATGGTTGAAGAACCCTAAGAAAGGGGCATCTCAGCTCTCCAAAGCTCTGTTTAGGGCTGATTTCAATGAAGAGTTATCTGATTTCATCATCATGTTAGCTCGTGTCATGGGCTTACCCTCTACCAGTGAGTTTCACTTTTGGATGTGCCCGCTCATCAACATAGTTTGTGAAGGTACCCAGAACATCAATTGGGTAGAGATCATCTGCATGAATTTGACAGAGCAGTTGTCCAATGTACAGCAAACTAAGAAGTTCTACATGACTTCTTATCTTATGTATACCCTAGCAGCATCCATAAAATGGTTTGGTTTCACATACATTGAGGCTCAGAAGGGTGATCCCATCTATGCTTACTGCCCTCAGTTCACCCTTGACACCAGCAATCACAACTTCAGGAGGGTGAATGATGCTTTCACCATGTACATTGTGAGGCTTCTAGAGAGTGATACTGCTAGAAGATTTTCTGATGAAGCCATGAGCCTGATAGCAAAGTATGGAGCTTACTTCATTCAATTCAGAAGGTTTTCTTATATCAAGTTAGCCAGTTACAAGAGCACTCCTCTCAAGCTCCCCATATTTTTTAATGATAATATTGCTCTGATTGAGGTATGCAACAACCAGACAAGTTGCACAGGACCTGTAGGGACAAAAATATCACTAGGATGCATTTCCCCATATCTTTGGGTAATTATACATGCAGGACAGCTTTGGATGCCCATAATATTGAAAGAGCCCTTGCCCCCATCACTATCCACTTCTTCAGGCCCAGAACCTGTTTTGATTTGAAGAAATTCATTGAGCTGAATCTCAGAATCAACTATCACCACAGAGCAGATACTGAGGACTATTGGGCTGATTACACAGATGATTTTGAGGCAAGACGGAGACATTATGGCAGATTCTCCCTTCAGCTAATACAAGAGCTTAACCTGTATCATATTCCTAAAGGTCTTCAAGATGACAACATATACCTATTGTCATATGAATATGATACTATGATCAAGCATACTCCCTTAGAGGATCTAGACTGGTTCAAAAGGGAGAAAGATGATTTAGTTGAAATCATAGCCCCTGTCCTGGTAAGAACCAAGATCTGGTATGACGGAAGTGTTCAAGAGCTAAGGAAGAATTCTGGAGAGTCTTCCTCTAAGGATGCTTCAACCCTGAGGAAGGAGTCACATACACCCAGCTCAGAGGTACCTGCATAGACTCCTCCTCCTTCATCAAGTAAAGAACCTGCATCCTCCACCCCTTCCTCATCCACTCAAGTATATCAGAAGAAGGTGAAGGAAGTCAAAAAGGAGCCTATTGAGGAAGACCCCTTCATCAAACATTCAGAATTGCCTTCTAGGCCAAAGAACATCATTGTTCTCAGTGAAAGTGAGGATAGTGAAGTGCTAGTTCCTGTAGGAGTTTCAGAAGCCCCAATGGATAAGGAGCGGGAAATTCATAACACTGAGCCTCTAAGGACCATGGATTCCTCTATCCAAGAATCCTCATCTACTCCACTCACATCTCTGCTAGAGGAAACAGTGGTAAATACTCTAAGTGCCATGAGTTCTCTTACTCTTGGTTCTCTTGCTCCTCCTTCTTCTTCTTCCTCCTCTTTTGCATGGGTGCGGCCTTTTGTTGATAGTAAGAAGAGGAAGTCTTCTTCTCAATTGACAAGGCCTAATTTTGATGTTGTGGCTTCCTTATTGGGCACTACTCCTTCTACTCCTACAAAGAAAGCTAGAACCACTTCCAGGATCATGAGAGATGCCCAAGGTCAGCAATTCCTTGAGGTAGCCAAGCCTAAGGTTGATAAGGCCGAGCAGGATTTGCAAACCTCTGATTTGGAACTTTCGAGGATCCCAATGGGAGATTCTACCCATGAAATTGAAATACATAACCTTCAGGAAACAGTGACCAGGCTTATTAGAAGAGTAGAAAAAGGAAAACAAACTATAGAGCAGCTGGAGGAGTAGGCTCAAGTGCTTTCAGGTTTCATCAAGTCATTGTTGTCCAAAGAAAAAGTTCTGGATCCTACCCCACTGACTTCCCTTCCACCACCTGTGATCCTTAGTCAAGATGAAGTCTAGAGCATCAAAGACATACACAGGTACTCCATCTATGGGAGAGCTATGGAAGACATGGTTGATGATATGGTCATTACAGGTTTGAATTTCATTGGAGAAGCCTTCAAACTTAATGAGAAGGTAATTAATCTGCAACAAAAGCTCTCCTCTGTAATTGGAAACATGGATAAAGAGCTTAAACTCTAGAGTAGTTACATAGTAGACCTTTGCCAGATGGGGGAGACTAATGAAAATTTATTAATGGCAAGTAAATTTTTTTATGATGCCAAAGATAATTTGTCAAAGTCATGGGTTTTCAGCATGGAGTGGAAGATAAGATTGCTAGAGGAGGCTTTGGGAGAATGAGTAGTTGGCAGAAAGGAGAGACCTTCAAAACTTTGGTGGTATCTACTTTTAAGGATATTCACTGTCACCTCCATGACGAGACTTCAAGTGTGCCTTTCTCCCTCTAGGAAATTAAGACTCAATTCAGAGCTTTTGTCAAGGAAAACTTGTTTAAGGAGGACTCAATGACCAAAGAGAAGATAAAGGAAATTTGCTCTCTCCAATTTGCCATTGAGGAAGCTAACAAAGAATATCATACACACACCAAATTTTATAAGGAGATGGAGAAATGTCTGGGATCTTGGACCCAAGCCACTACCAACACATTGGTCCCACGAGGCAGAGACATAGCGGAAGCACTGAAAAATTTTAGACAATGGATCCTCAAGTCGGTGGGCCCTCCACAATCATAAACATTTGTTTCTTTCCTAGCTTCTCCTTCTTTTCTTCAATTCAAGCTTATTGTAATTAGTTGAGGGCTTTGTGTCAAGCATCCCCTTAACTAAAAATTTAGTTAAAAGAAGTAGTTACCAATTGTAACTAATTTGTAAAGTTATATAATGGGCTCTCTACGCCATTTTCAGGGGCTGGAACTTGGTTTATTTTTTAAAGTGTAAAGAGTAACAAAGCAATCAATACAAAAGAGCTTTCTTTCCATGTATATATGATCTTATTCTTTCATTACTATCCGTTTACTACTTTTTAATCATTTGTTTGTATTATTTCAAGAAGCTTTGTATTCTTGTGGATGTTATTTCTGGAACTTTGTGTCTTTGCAATAACATCTTATTAATTTAAATGCAAATGATTTTGTCCCAAATAATTTTATTCTAGCATGCATAAGGAATTATTCTGTTATCTATAATTCTTGATAATTCCTTTCTGCTCATTTCCACTACTACATTCCTATGTACTTTTGTATTGATGATCAGTCCCATTTTAAAACACTTTCATGATATCCAAGTTCCACATTAAAACTATGCACTGTACATATGTAAATAAGCTCGGTCTTTAAATAAGGGAACCTCTCTCATTAAAGAATAGGGACTTTCTGTCCCCTAACTTTTGTTCTCAACAATGTCCTTTTGACGACCAATAGGTGGAGCATCCATTCTTATATCTCGTAATGTACATGTACACCATTTAGGCATACGCTGATCTATTCCCATGGGTAGTGGTTCTATCTGATCAACACCATCATCCTCATCATCACTTTCATCTTCTGAGGGAACATCAGCTTCAATTTATACAACAGGTGAAAAATCTACATCTTATGAGTCTAGAGGAGGAGTCTCTACTTCCTTCTTCTCAAAAAACTCAACATCTCTGCTGGTGTAGACTTTTCTAGTCTTAGGATCCATCAATCTATACCCAAGAGTCTCTTCATTGTACCCAATGAAGATGAGTTTCTGTGACTTCATGTCCAATTTATTTCTATTCTATTTGGGTATGTGCATGCTTGCTTTGCACCCAAATACTCTGAGGTGTGCAATAGATGGTTTCTGTTTTGACCATGCTTCTTGTGGTGTTATTCCATCAAGAGCAAAAGTGGGCGCTCTATTCAACAAATACACTGTTGCCTTTGCTTCTTCTGCCCAGAATGTATTTTTAAGTCTAGAATCATCAGTCATGCATCACACCATTTCCATGATAGTACAATTTCTTCTCTCAACAACACCATTTTTTTGCGGTGTGTGTGGAGGAGGCATTTGTCAACGAATCCTGTGAGTTTGTAGGTAGTCTCTGAACTCATCACTGGTGAATTCCCCCCTCGATCTGAGCAGAGAGTTTTGATGTGACAACCAGTTTCTTTCTCAACTGCTACTTTGAACTTTTTGAAGGTTTCAAACGCTTCACTTTTCTTACGAAGACAAAAAATCCACATTTTTCTCGAATAGTCGTCAACACAAAGCATGAAGTACTGGAACCCAGAATGACTTGGCTGCATGGGACCACAAAGATCGGTATGAACCAGGTCAAGTTTACCATGAGCTTGAAATGTACTCCTCTGGAATGAAGCTCTGTGTTGTTTTCCTGTTAGGTAGTGAGGACACTTGTTTGTATCCTTCTGAAGAGATGGTAGCCCATGTACCATATTACACTGGTGAAGTGTTTCAAGATATTTGAAACTTACATGACCAAATATCTGATGCCACAACTATGCTGAGGTGGGGTTCTTAGCCACAAGTGCTTGATCATCTCTGTGAACAAAATCAAGTTGGAACATGTGTCCCACATTGGAGGCTTTTGTAATTATTTTTGAGCCTCTTGATTTGTCTCGAATCAAACACGTTTTCTTTCCGGATTGACTATCAAAGTCAATTTTTAGGTTGTGATCTAGGAGTTGACTGACTGAAATCAGATTCTTTGTCAACCCAGGGACATGTAGGACATCTGATAGTCTACATTTGCATGAACCAAGGGGTAGAGAAATATTCCCAATCCCCTGAACTGTATATGAAGAATCATCTCCCAACGAAACATGATTTTTCGATGGCGTGTCCCTCATTGAAATAAACCAGTCTCTATGGCTGGTCATGTGCCAAGTGGCCCCCGAATCAACATACCAAACATCACTAGATGACGTGGATGGTTCACTTGATCGAGCAGTGAACAAGAAGTCTTCATTGTCTGATTGTTCTTGTTGCTCAGCAATATTACCTTGCTGGTGGGGTATTCTTTTCCAGTTCCCCTTTTTCTGCCCTTGATTGTAGTTAGAATGTCCCTTGTTAGATTGTTGTGGAGGTCTAGAGTTGCTTGATGAACCTTTCTTGTAAGTATTATACCAACAATATTGTAGGTTATGTCCTCTTTTACAGATTAGACATTGCTTCTTCTGTTTTCTATCCCCTTGATACTAATTTTGATTTTGGGATTTTTGATAAGAATTAGGTTTTCCTTTACCTTTTCCTTTCCATTTTTGATGTGAAGATAGTGCCTACTCCTCTTCATCATCCTTATTGTGCATTGCTTCCTCTTGTTGTAGTAGGTTTACCAGCTTGTCAAAACTAACTGTCGTATCTGACACATTTAGTGTTGTGACAAAAATTTGATAAGAAGAGGGGAGTGCTCTCAAACAATGGGAATGAGAGCATCATCTGTGACAAGTTTTATCAGGGCTAGATGTGAAGCCCTCAATTTTGTAACTCTTCTTAGGAAAGCTTCTATTTTTTCATCCTACTTGAACTTTAATGTGTGTAACTGAATCTGAAAATTCAGTATAACATTCTTCTTTTTGGCCTCATATACTGTGCTCAATTTATCCCACACTTCTTTGGCTATTTTGGCATCTAGAATGTGGGGTTGCACATCATCAGACACTCCAAACAAGATGATGAGTTTGGCCTTCTGATCTGCTTTATCAAACTGTCATTGTTGTGTTGTATCAGTAGTTGATCTGGTCAGAGTACCATTCACAACAGGCTAGATTTCTTCAAACTCAAGTTGTGTCTTGATTTTAGTCTTCCATGTAGCATAGTTGTTTCCTCTGAGTAATTGTGAATCTGGAAGAAAAAAATTGGGGGCATTGGTGCCCATTTTGCAGAGATCACTGACAGGGTTTGGCTCTTATCACTCTAGGTATTAGGTCTCCCAATCTATATACCATCAGTCTGATATACCAAACCTTTCTATATACACGTGCCCTTCTGATATACCTGGCGGTATGTGGAAGAAGCTCACCCTTTCTATATACTTGGCGGTACGTGAAAGAGGTGTTAACGTACGTGAAAGAATTCAATACGTGGTACCAAGACAATACTGATGGGGTCTGTGTGATTATTGACACTAGCTCAAAGAAATATCCTCATACGCGCGTGTAACTTTTCTATATACTCAGATAATTTCTCAGTCTAGATTTATGTCGTGCAATCATTCACAGATGGATGGGATGGCTCGTAGTGTGTGCACTGTGACCTTATTACTCCCTGTCAATTTAAAGGGTCAATGCCCAGATGACGTGGCATTAAGTGTAGTAGTAGTCACAACAGATTTACATTTAAGCACTTCCCAGAGGCACCGTATATACCGAATGCTGCGAATGAGATCTAGGATCTCATGAGTGTTACAGAACCAATTTTTAGCTATTTTTTATTACAATTCTGCAAGTTTCTGAGTAGTTACAAAGTTTACAGTTGACTATGGCAACCTGCAAATTAGTACAATATAATGCAGTATACAAATTTTATTCAAAAATCTAGAAAAATTGAATGGCAGGCAAAAAAATTTGTTTTGCGGGCCCTAGTGGCCTCCGAAGCCCAATATGACCCACTACGCCAAAAAAATTGCAAAAATATAGCTGAAAATGCAATTTTTGGATAGGCCTCCTTTAGCAAAAAATGTCTGGAATGAAAAAATAGGCTAAATGGGAGAAAAAAAAACTACCCTAAATTAGCAATTTCCCTGCTAAATTTAGTTAGTTATAACTAAATTTGAATTTTTCCACTAAATTTAGTGGTTCCGCCAAATATTCCTCCAAATTCAAAAAAGAAAGTTTGGGGTGGGATTTGAACCATGCACCTCCCACTTCTAATACTTTCTCTCTAACCGCCTTGGCTCTTATGAGTGCTTGACATAGAAATGAAAAAAATTGTATTTAAAAAAAGGTAAAATTGACTCACCTTTGTAAAATGGTGACTTGGCAAAAATTGGAGCTCCATGTGGACTGGCTGGAGGTGTATGCGGGTTAGGTTTTCCAAAATAGGAGGATCTGAATCCTCTTAGCTGTGTTTGGCTTTGATAAACCCCTTTTTTTAATATCTCCATTGTTTAACAAATGGAGCCGTTGCTTTCTTTGTTTAGCAAATGGTCGGCCATTTTTTTTTCTTCGTTTGCTGCTGATATTACTTTGTTTGTTGTAGGTTGCAGGTCCTTTGTTGGAGATTGAAGCCACATTTTTGGCTTTATGCAGTTTCAGAGTTGTTTACTTGCTGCAGGTTTTGTTACAGGAGCTGGTCGCTTTGAATAAATGAATGATTTCTCTAATTTTTTTATTGATCTATGTATCCAATTGTTTTTCCATAGCTATTGGGTGCAATTCACACTGCTTGGATTAAACCACCCCAGCTATCAAAGACTTCTTTGGATGTCTCCACCATTTTATTTCATTGCAGGTGGGATCACTGTGGATAGCCCGGTCATCCAAAAAAAATAAAAATACCAAATTCATATCCAATGAATGGCTTACCATTTGGAATTGTACTCCCTTTTTATCAATGCAAATGTCAATGCACAGCTCAGTCAGGGGTTTTTTCAACTCGGTGGCTAGGGGCAGAGACCTCCAGATTTGGTGTTGCAGATAGTGTTTGTTATAACTAACACTGTCACCAATTTTAGTGACTAAACCCCTAATGGGGAAAAATATTTAAAAAAATGAAAATTTTCTATTCCTACAGCAAATTTTTCCTAGTGTTGGGTGCACCTGTGCAAAAAAAAATTGCCTTCCAAACACCTAGAAGGAACAGGAGGATGTGAGGACGCAGGGATGGGGCTAGGAGGTTGTAAGAGGCTGCACAGGCTCTCTGATGCTGCAAACACTTCTCCAAAACTCCTCTATCTCAGCTGCTCTCTCTTTCCACACCTTCTCTGCTTCACAGGTCTAGATTCTCACTCTGGTACCAAATGTAAATTGAGAAACAGGGGCGGAAGCCTAATAATATTTATTAAACTCAATCAGCCAAAAACATAGAAGTAGGCTGCAATATATGTATGTATTACACAGTCGGGATACAAACAAAATAGAAGTTACAACAATGCAATAGCAAATCTAAAATACATTAGCTTCCAAATATTATCCCGGGAAGAACATAAATTGTTATAATAATTATAACAATTATCCCTGTGAAACAAAAAGACAAATATGGTTTACATCCCGTATATAATAACATACAATTATAATATGGTTTATAATATAACCATATAATATTATTATTTAAATAATAAGATTATTTAAATAATTAAGCATATAATGCATAATTAATTTATCTTAACAGAGCATCCCTCTGAGCCTCGAGATTTAAAGAAAAAGACTATCCTATCAACCCTTTCTCATATTTTGTTGAGAAAAAGAAGGTGTGGTCCCATAAGGAAAGATGAAGTTTCTCGGCCTACATTCTTTGATGAAGGTGCATCCTAGATTTTGGAAGGATTTTCTGGAAGTAATAATTCCTCTTCCCTAGGAGAATAGTCATATGATTTCGAGTTTAAATCAGCCATTCCTGAAGAATAGATCCATGTTGTTGAGGCACCAGAAACTCCTTTGGAAGCTCTAGAAAGTATTCTTGTAGCTCCATAAATCTAGATAGAAGCTATAGAAACTGCTGCATAAGATTTCGAATGTAATCATGTAAGAGATGAGGTTTTGAGGTCAATACCAAGATGAAATTATTGCTTTAAAAGAACACTCCTAAAAGGTTGGAAAAACAACTCATTTGCATCTGTAAAAATGATCCTATACAAAAGAGCTTGTTCCAAAAATATAAAGAAATAGCTACTTTGAGAATGGAAGAGTTGAATAGGATCTAAAGAACAGAAAAATATTGGTTTGAAAGCAGGGATGATTTGTATCCTCTCATTATGCCCAACTATCTCTTAGAAGCAAAGATTTGGTAGGGAAGAATAGAAAATATGAGAATACGCTGATGCAAGTTTAATGCAAAGAGAAAATTGGAAAAATTGAAAATTTGATGGATGTCTATCCTTATTTTGTAACATTCTTGCTTGCAGAAAACATCTTTGGTTTATAGTTATTTCTTGAAGAAAAATTATATTCATGGTAAGTTTCAAGACTTTGTTGTGGAGAGCCTAATTTGGCTCCTGATGGAATCAAACATTCTTAATCTTATCAAGCATGGATCCACAAGTCCAAAACTTATTATGTGACTTAGGAATCAAGGACATAACATGGAAGATTTCAAATGTTCTTAATTCTAGTTATAAAGTCTATTAGTAGGGGGAGCATTCAATTGAAACTCCTTTCAATCATTAGTAAGGAACAATTATGTGGGAAGAACAAACTGATAAGCAGGCCAAAACTGTTGGTTTTTATATTCTTCCTCAACACCATAATGATGTTTCTATGAAAAAAAATAGATCCCTTTATTATTTATGATGGAATTGGTAGAAACACATATGAGATCTTGGAAAAATGTGTCCAAGAATTTGAGACTTATTATCAGCAAAACTTTGGCAAGGCTATGATAGCTTGTGATAAGAGATGGGACACTAAGTTTTCCATTCAAACAAAGAGAAGTTAAATTTCCTCATAATCTCAACTGGAGTATGTGAAGGGGGGATGCACTTGTGGATATTATTCAGCAATTAGTAGAGAAAAAAAATAATGAGTATAGCAATGAATGAGTTGGTATACAAGTTAGGCCTCCTCTGGTCTCATCCCAATGACCACTTGGTAAATTTATTACTCCCTAATCACATGAATTAACTTTAGGCATGGGTGAGGCTATTTGGAAACCCAAGGATGTAAAGGAACAAGGAAACATTATGTGGAATAGTTTGAAGAATATGATATGGCGAAGCAGCTTGGGTAGAGATCAGGTTAGAGATATTTTGCATGAGGACTTGCAAAATGTAAATTTCAGTGGAGATGATGAGTCCATATATTGATTTATCATAACATCTATATAAATATAAATTTTACTTCTAAAAAACGTTAATTTATGCATGGGAATGTTATAAATAGTTATATCTAAAGTAGAAAGACGATGCATTTCCCCTTATTTTGTAAATGCAAATATTCCTACTAAAATTTCACTAAACTACTTTACAAGTGTTATGGTGACATATGCCAATGAGGCGCATTTTCATATTTGAGAGTTGCAGTCAAGGAGACCAAGTCCACATCCACTATGCCATTTTGGAGGATAGACCCACAACCAACTATAAATGAGGGTCCATGATTCCAAAAGAATTATAGGGTTCCATGAAACTTTTATGAAATTGTTATCAGTTAATCTGCTACCTATATTTGTGGCATGTGTTGTAATCAACTTTGTCTATAAGACACCTCCTTTGAACTATTACTTAGTCTTTTTACAGTATATGGTAGTTAATAGAAGAAATTATTTTCAGTTGCACTCTATAGTATGTGATGAACTTATTTTGATCAATATAATACATGCTATTTTGAGTATAGGTTTGTGTTAAAAACCTCAATCCCGAAGTAGAGCAAGGGCCCACTCAACTTAGGAGATTAGAGGATTGATATTTCATACAAGATATTTATATTTACTCGGTTTCAGTTTCAGTATCTTAGTATGATGATTATTTGAATGCAATCTCGTATTTCTTTATTTTAGCACATCCCCTTAACTGTCATTTCATTTAATAAATTATTTCATTTCAAGTAAACATTTCCTTTAACAAGCATTTCATTTCAGCAACTTTGTTTTAGTAGAAATAGATGGAGTTCATATACTTTGTTCTCCATAGATTAGAAGCTTTGACATTCAGTAGTTTAGATATTTTACTTGCTTTCAATAGTTAAGTAGTGTAGCCAAGAAAATTGATACTAAACAAAACCCCCAAAAAGAGAACCACCATAATATTGAGTTGCATATCAACTTCTCTACATAAAACCTTGAACACAACCCTAGTCTATAATGACATCAACGTTTGAATAGGTTGATTAAATGATTTTAAGTTACAACGATCCATTATAATTTTTTATAGAATTCAACTCCATTTTTGAGCCTTCAAAAACCTTTAATTAACCCCACTTGAATTTCTAAAATTATGAAATAACCTCAACAATCATGTACTAAAGGAAATGTGACTTTTAATGCCCTATATATGAATATGTGAATTTCATGAAACCAAGTTGTCTACAGTGTTCTTTTTAAAAATTCATAACTCAACTTGAAAGCACTAAAATTATTAAACTTGACATATTGGTCATATGAAATATAGAGACTAAGATGATAATTCCATATTTTCTAAAATGTCACCACAAATACCAAAATTGTTGCACCCTGTTGCATTGGTGGTTGTTTTCATTGATTTCAAAAGCATTGGTGGCAAAGGGAGAGTGCAAGAGAAGGCTTATTAGGTGTTTCTCAGAGGTTTAAGATGATTTCATGTAGTTTCAAGAAGGCATGGCCTTGAAGTTTGAATGGTAATGTCAATTCAGGGTGGTCTCAGGTACCTAATGAAGTGTGACAAGATGGTACATGTCGGAAAAAACATGGTAGAGGCCTTGAGAGAGTATCTACAACATGTGTGAGCAAATGTTAGGCTCAACTCAACACCATGAGTCAGTTTTCTATGTTTATCAGAAATGGTGTTGAGAATAGGTAGCTTTTTGGTATGAAAATGAGATGGGATGGAAAATTTCAGACCTATTCCTCTCAAAAAAAATCATAGGAGATGATGGAGGAAGGTGTCCTTGTTCTTCATGCAAACTTTCAGGTCATTTGAGCAAGTTGTGTGAGTTTTTGCAAAATCGATCTATTGAAAAGCTCATTTTGAGCTGCTTGGATTCTTATCAATCAAGAAAAAATATAGAGACTCCTTCAAATAAATCATATGAATTTTTGGATTAAATTTTCATATAAATCATGTGCAAAAATTATTTTCTTAGGAGGTGTAGTTGAAAAGTTATGATCATTTTAGTGGAGCAGTTTTTCTCTCTCCTGGGATGTGCACCAAATCGATAAGATCAAAAAGGTGAAGTTGACCTCCAAGTCTTGTCTAATAATCTCTATAGTGCTTTCACATTCAAATCATGGTGTTTCCCAAGCTTAGAAGATATTTGAATAATTTTCTCCTTGAAGGTACACATAATTGCTCTTGTCACTGTTCTTGTTTGTGAATGCTCCTAACATGTGAATGTTCTAGTTGTTTTCAATGGAGAAATTACTCAACAAAATCCCAAACTCCTTCAATATGTATTTGGTAATTTTTTTGAAATTATACAATGTCTTTTGGATCAGTTAATCCTAGAACTTCACTTGGCATATATTGTCCTAGAGTACAACTGTCACAGTGCTTCTTAAAGCAATGTCCTGACTCTTTCAGTTCAAGAACATTGATCTATTGGCATTATTTGTATAAATAAAATGCCTCAATCTCTTACAATTTGAATGGTATGTTTTTAGTGCTTACACCCTGGTTATAATCCAGAATTTTGTACGCCTACTTTGCTTAGGCTCCGAATTGCAAGCTAGATATCTTTAGTGTTCATCTTCAGTCAAGATCATCCAATACCTTAGCAAATTTGTTGGACACTTGTACCACCCAAAAATAAAAAATTTCAAGGTATAAATCATCCACATTAAATGCATCCATTTGGTTGGAGAAGTGACTATGGTCTTCATCAAGTTTTCTTGCTTTAGATCACCTGTACAGTCAGTTTTACAACGTTTGCATGCAAATAGTGCTCTAGTTGAGGCAAGTTCTTTCAAGTATGTGCCTCTCATCATTTTTACAAGAAGGAAACATGTTTTGAGGATCCTCAGAATCTTTGACACTCCAATAGCATACAAATTTTTTGAATAAATAAACTTATTTGTTCTATCGACTAGGTGACTATGCATATACCCTGACCTAAGGTTTCTATGTAGGTTTTTTGGACTTTGTGAATGATTTATCCATCTAAAATCAAAAAAAATTGAACACTAGATCTATGTGATCATTATCAAACTATTACAAAATATTTTAGAACAAATGATGGTGTATTGAATGATATTTTTATCTTAGATTTCTAGTAGACTCGTGCACATTATTTTTAGACTGTATCTTTTTTATTTCTCATTGGTATTCAAGCAATTGATTGAAAACATTTGAAGGGGAGTCTATGAAAAGAGTGTATGGTGTTTGAAAATTATCTCCAAATCATAAATGAGCTTGAGATGCTTTTAGTTTGTTGCCATAGTGCTCCAATGTTTGTACCAGTGCCAGTTAACGGAGAAGAAAAGTCTTTTCTTGTTGTCTTAAATGTTGATTATGTCAAATATATGTTTATTGTGAGTGTGGAGTGACAAAAAAGTTTCAGGATTTTGAAAACCTTGAAGTAAGGTTGAATAAGAGCTCCCTTCAATATCGCCAATCCTTTAAGAATCAAACTGTCTCTTGAAGGATGTAGAACAAGGTAGATGGAAAGTGTAGACACAAAATTATGCACTTTACACATAATTTAGCCCAATCTTATAAGGTTCTCAAGTGCATAAAGTACTAATTAATCCCACCTTTTTGTCATCTCTATTTTATATTTTATTTCATAGTTCCCATGTATTTTCCAGCACGTATCCATCCATTTCGCAACTTCTCCTTCATTCCAGCCCAAAATCAAAGCACCCTAGTTCCACTTTGGGCACTCCGGTCTATGCACATCCTTTCTCGCTTCTTTTTGGGGCCTTTTAGCCATTTTTTTAATTTATCTTTTTCTCATTCAGCCTTTTCACGATTAATTATGAAATTAAGCTTGAGAGCCCTATAAATATAAAGTTATAAGACTATAATGAGGGTCCAAGATCATAGCATTACACACTACTATCACTCCATCTAGAGTTACATCTATTACATCACTTGCATCCACATAATTCCATGCATCAAGGCTAGGAGATCTACATCAAACACACTACATAGGGGAGGGATTTTATTCTATTCCATGCGCACATGCTATTTAAATTTTCTATAGTTACTATTGATTGCTACTTCACAAAGTGTGACTGGCACGAGAGTGCCTAGGGCACGACACACACACACACACACACACACACACACCCACACACACACTAGAACTACATCTGGGTCTGAAATTTAGTGCATCACTCAGTGATAAGACCACAAGTTTGGCAACTAAGGTTAGTCTAGCCAATTAATTTACATCTTTTATTTTTCTAGGCTTTGATACTTCCTTTTGTTTTGTAGGTCATTATAAAAATCATTCAGTGAATCCAACATGACAAACAAAAATCACTCAAAGACACCTTGTGACATACCAAAATTAGTTTCTGAGCATTTACAATTATTAGATCACCCAGATTGCATACTAGGGCACCCCGAGGCACCCCAATACACTCCCATGTGCCCCAATCATTTCAGATCTACCCTTTGCAGGGTCCCTAAGTCTTCATCTGCACTCCCTGATTTCATTCCCAGATCTGTGACAACTTACGACAATCACTTCCAATCAGCTAAGCTATTTCTCTTCTTGCACATTTAGGGTTTTATTTCACTTAGATTAATTTATTAATTTGTTTTTTACTGTTTCAATCTTTTATTATAGCATTTTAGTCATCTTAATAAGATTAACTAGAATTACTATTTCCTCGTACATAGTTCCATTTTAGTTAATCATTTTAGTGAACTTGATGTCTCGTTGTAGCACCTTTTAGGGTTTTTCATTCTACCACCATGAATATTTATGTCATTGAATACCTACTCACCCATCCCGATTTTCTTCATTGTGTTCAAACCCTCTTTGCTACTACCAATGTTTCTACTGACATGCATCTGAATTCCTTATATGACACATTTTTTGAGGCCTTTACTCAACATATAGCATTCAGAGGTAGCCCTCTTGCTGACATCCACCCCTTTGACAATGACCCACCACTTTATATTATGTCTCACATCTACTATGTTGTTGTCAAGTGCACTCTTATTGATAATGGCTCTAAGCTTAATTGATACCCTACGTCCTTTCTCTAAGCCTTAGGTTTTTCTTCCCATGACATTAGCCCTTATTTCATTCCACTTTATGTTTATGATGGTTCTATCCACCCATGTCTAGGACATATTACCTTGCCTTTAACCGTAGCTCCTAAGACTCTCCCTACCATTTTCTTTGTCATTGATTTTCATGTCTCATACAATGACTTGTTAGGCAGACCATGGCTTCATGTCATGCAATATGTTGCCTCTACAGTCCACTGTTGTGTCAAATTCCTACATGATCGTATTGAATATACTATATTTTTATATTGTGATCCATTTCAATATTGTTTCCATGACCCTCACACTAGTATCCCTATTCCCCGCATCGATACTATAGATGAACCTCATCCTATGGATGATCAACCTCATTTTTCACCACTTGAGGCACTATTTGTTTACTAGATGTTATCCCTTCTACACTACCTCCTTCTATAGCTATCATCCCATATCACCTACATGTTCCATCCATGGAAAATATTATCCCATCCTTAGCTCCACCGAAAATTCACCCACCCTTCACTTACATCCTTTTCATTCATGACTCATATGTTCCCATGCCGACCTAGCTCATCTTGGTTTTACTTTTGAGGGCCTTCAACCTTCTATTCATGCTTCTCACCTATATTATGGTTTTTTACTATCATTTTCGCTTATGGCTTGTATGTCTTTGATCTTTTCGTCTATCTCCCGCGTACCCATTGTGCTTCTCTACTCACATAAGGAGATTCTTGGCTTACTTACATTGGAGGTACCTTAGACCCCAGTCACATTTATATTTCATTCCCTATGCCTTTTGGTTGTGTTTTTATTTGCAACAGATCCTTCCTTAGTTATTCACCTAACTACACTTGATGGTACGCCCACGACTGACTAAATCCTCCATTCACTAATGAAGAATACACTATGGGCATATATCGTTTACATCTTACCATATCATTACATGATCAACCTCATTCTATTGCATACCATGTGACCAATCCTGATCTATTTGAATTTGACCCAGAGGATGATGACCTCCTTAACGATTTCACATAACCTCTTCCCATAATACTGTTGAGGGGCATAGTCACTACATACTCCCACCCTTACTCATATTAGTATAGTTTCACCCCTCATCTTTACATTCTCCTTCGCATGTACATATACTTCTAACACCTTATACAACCTCCTTACCTGATGACACACTCTGGTGCTTCAGTTCACACTAGACTGTTGAGGGATTACCATTACACTAAACCCCACACACTACACTATAGGGTCTACACACTTACATTATATCATCATTTCTATACATATCCTACATCTTACATTATCTCATACATCCCTCATCTATTATTCATTTATACATCATGTATCTTCTACATGCTACACTAGTCAACATATCATCAGCATCTAGTTTTGCATCTCTTCCTCACATTTTATACTTACGTTAGGTCAAATTACACATGGGCCTAGCTTTATATGTCATCACTACATATTATATTTATACCTATCACCACATATTTCATAGTCTACACACCATACATATCCCACATTACATAGTTCCCATCGTGCATTTATCTATCATCTACATTCTGCATGCTACACTAGATTCCATTAGATATAGGTCTAGTTTTATCTTCATTATAAATTCCATTTCTATATACATTTCCTATCCTATATACATTATACGTCTCACATTGCATTGTCTACACCACTCATTTACATCACATGACTCATCACTTGGTTGTTTATACTACGTTATTTTCTATGTGTTGCACTCATTACCTGATGACACACTCTAGTTCCTTGGTCTATACTCAACTACCAAGGGTTTACCAATCAAAGGGACCTTACATTTACCAATACAACATTTTCCTTCTCCACCATTTCACACGTTAGTGACATAAACCTTAGGTTAAATTATCATGCCTTCTTATCATCTTATAGTGGTATATGCTTTAGGCTAAATCACCACCCTCCTTTTATCATATTCTAGTGGCATACACCTTAGATTGCATCACCACTCCCTTCTTTTTCATCTCATAGTGATATACGCTTAGGGATAAATCATCACTCCTCCATTCCAACAAGTAGTGGTATATGATTAGGCTATAGGGTCCATGCAGAACTTTCCATATATCTCATCAATGTACACTCATCTCATAGTGATATATGTTTAGGGATAAATCATCACTCCTCCATTCAAAAAGTCATGTTATATGCTTAGGCTATAGGGTCCATGCACATATCTCCACATGTTACTTTTCATCACCATTACACATACACACTCATCACAACGCTCTAGATATAACCAACACTACTCGACCATTTCTTGATGATGCACTCTCGTTTATGGTTCATTCTTGACTGTTGAGGGGGAAAATAAAATGAACCTCACTGCATACACTTCCATCCACTCATGGGGAATATTGCTCCTATCATTCCATCCATCCGCAACATACTGCATTATTTTGGGGGCATTTACTTTTTCTTTCTTGTGTTTTGCATGATCACTTTACTACACATGTTATCTTTCTTTCTTATATGTCATTATCATACACACATGCACGATCATGCCTTTGTCTAGTGTGCTCACATATACAAGACTCTACACACGATATGGATGTCCACCTTCTACCCTTCCTATACCACTCGTTGGGGGCATCCACATTCATCTTATCCATGTGTTATTGTTTCATTTTTGTACTTATCATCTTACATTACTTTCTTATAACGGTTTTGACATATTTCTTATCACTCTAACATGTTAATGGTTGTTCCACGTACAACACTTGTTTTGCAAGATTACATGTTTCCTTGACCATTTCTTTGTTTCTACTTGTCTGCTTTGTTTTCTATTGTATGTAGGCTTTTACATTTACTTTTGTGCACACTTGTCTATTATTTTTGGCCTTGACATCCTTGAGTGTCTTGCGAAATCATGAGCGATGTCCCATGTTTGAAAACCTCTTTGTGTTGTCTACTTATTTTCTTGTGTATTTACACTACTATGTTTCATATTTTTTACATTGTCTACATACTTTTACACTTCGCTTATTACATGAATGTGTTTTTTGAACTAACACTTGTTTTGGATAGCCATCCCCTTTTATGTGCACCTTGGTATCTACCAAGTGTTTCCCTTTCCCCCTACAAGGAAGAGTTCTACAAGTCAGAGTGTGATTAGGTCCTCTTTCGGGGCGGCATTCTCCTTCTAGGGTCATCTCATGCGCCCCCAAAGAGGGGGGCATCATTGATGGTTTTCTACTGACACAACGTATTTACACCAGTTCAGACACAACGAGTGAGTTCAGACCAGTCTAAACTCCATACACAATGGCCTTAACAAGACATGGTGTCCTTCGGGAATTATGCGGATTAGTTACAGGCTTGGGGGTTATAGTGGGTGTGCCTCTCTACATTTCTCTATCCAGTGGAATTAGATAACCCAGAAAACTAGGACAGTACATAGATATCTTCACACATTTCAGCAGAAGTGGTTAAAGTTGGAGGATATAGCGCATTTCCTCCCTATACTTCTTCAACCAGGGTGGCATGAGATCACCCAAAAAACTCGCGACAGTATAGGATATCTTTCTACACCATTTTTCTCGACATGGATCAGGTGCACATGTTCCATTTACACTTTTTCTAGTGTATTTTACATTTTTGTACTTTACACGTGTATTTTTACACAACACTTTTACATACATACATATTTGACTACTTGATCATTTTCTCCTTGTAGTTCCATCGTATGAGAAACAAGTAGTCAAATTGGGGGCAATAACAATGACAACACACCGCTACATGCATTTTCCTTTATTAACCATGTAGGTACACTACACACAACAATAACTACATGCACGTTCTACCCTAGGTTTACTCTCATCACTTTTATGATCATTTTTCATCTTTAGAATCCACGTTCCCCTACATTTTTATTTTTTCATTCCACGCTTGAATCTAGTCCATCGGAACATCTTCTTCTACACTCTACATGGATATCAGGTATGCATCTCTATCTACTTTATGTTACTGAGATTTCCACTCACCAACATAAAGTGGGGGAAAAATGTAGACACAAAATTATGCACTTTACACATAATTTAGCTCAGTCTTGGAAGGTTCTCAAGTGAATAAAGTACTAATTTATCCCACCTTTTGTCCATCTATATCTTTTATTTTATTTTTTAGTTGTCGTGTATTTTCCAGCACTTATCCATCCATTTCGCAACTGCCCTATCATTCTAGCCCAAAATTAGGGCACCTAAGCCTGAACTGGGGTGCCCCGGTCTATACACATCCTTTCCCACTTCATTTTGGGGCCTTTCTGGTTGTTTTTTGTCTTTATCTTCTTCTCACTTGTCCTTGTTAGGATTAATTATGAAATTAAGCTTGAGAGCCCTATAAATATAAATATATAAGACTGTAATGACGGTCCAAGGTCATAACATTACACACTACTATCACTCCATCTAGAGTTGCATCCATTACATCACTTGCCTTGAATCCTTATAGTGTCATGCATCAAGGCTAGGAGATTTGCATCACACACTGCATAGGGGGATGGATTCTATTCTATTTCATGCACACATGCTATTTACATTTTCTATAGTTATTATTGTTTGCTACTTCATAAAGTGTGACTGGCACGAGAGCACCTAGGCCACGATATGCACACACACACTAGAACTACATCTGGCTCTAAAATGTAGTGCAACGCTTAGTGATAAGACCACAAGTTTGGTGGTTGAGGTAATTCCGACCCATTCATTTGAATCTTTTATTTTTTCTAGGGTTTGATACTTCCTTTTGTTTTACAGGTCATTATGTAAATCATCTGGCAAATCCAACATGAAAAACAGAAAGCACTCAAAGACATGTTGCGACCATACCAAAATCATTTTATGAGAATTTACAGTGATAAGAGTGCCTAGACTATAGACCAAGGTGCCCCGAGGTGCCCTAGTACACTCCCAGCTGCCCCAATTGTTTCAGATCTCCCTAAGTGTTCATCTGCACTCCTTGATTTCATTCCCAGATCTATAAAAACATGTGGCATTCACTACCAATCAAATAAGATATTTCTCTTCCTTCTCTTGAAAATTTAGGGTTTTATTTCACTTAGAGTAATTTATTACAGCGTTTTAGTCCTCCTAATCAAATTAACTAGGGTTACTATTTCACCATACATAGTTTCATTTTAGTTAATCATTATCAAACTGTTGCAAAATGTTAGGATTCAAGGGATAAAATATGTGGAACAATCCCTCACATAATCGCAGCAGAAGAAACTAATATGCAGAAAATATTATAGATCTCAAATAAAAGTGCAGAAATAAAATAACACAACACAAAGAGACAGTATTTAACATGGTTCACTCAATTTGGGCTACATCCACTAAGAATCACTTTCTCATATTTTATTACAAGCCACCGCTTTCTCAATACCATACCCAAATCTATTTGGAACTATGCTCAAAAAACTCTACAAAATTTACACCCAAATTCAAACACATCTACAATGTTACATCATACCTACCATATGTACAAAACCACATAAGTAGACAACTACTTAAGTAGATTTACAAAATCATGGGTATCAAAACCATGGGCCAAAACCATCCCATAAACCTATGAGTCAAAATCTTGCTCATATGAGAAAAGCACATTTCTCGGTATATTGGGCACATTTTTCAAGGCCAAAAGAATTTTCTCGGGAGCTACGCCCTCAGACCCTTGCTCGAGGCCTGACCTGGCCCTGAACCTCAGCGAGACAATAGTGGAAAGTGTACATTACTCTTAGTGTACAGTCTTCAACACTTTCACACATGAAAATAAGCTCCAAAACCTAACACAAAAGAGTTTACATTAAATGATGGTGTATTAAATGAGAATTTTATCTCAGAGTTCTAGTAAACTCGTGCTCAGTATTTTTAGACTGTATCTTTTTTATTTCTCAGTGGTATTCAAGCAATTGATTAAAAACCTTCAAAGGAGAGCCTATTAAAAGAGTGTATGGTGTTTGAAAATTCTCTCCAAATCATGAATGAGCTTGAGATGCTTTTGGTTCGATGCATGAATGCTCCAATGTTTGTACCAATGTCAGTTAACTGAGAAAAACAATCTTTTTCTTGTTGTCTTAAATGTTGATCATGTCAAATCTATGTTTATTGTGAGTGTGGGGTGATAAGAAAGTTTCAAGATTTTGAAAACCTTAAAGTAAGGTTGAACAAGAGATCCCTTCAATAATGACAATCCTCTAAGACTCAAACTGTCTCTTGTAGGATGCAGAACAGGGTAGATGGAAAGACATTTTCTTTTCTCAAAAATTCAATTCAATTTCCATATGGAAGTTAAAAATCATTGAATAAGTTCAAATGCATAAAATGACCTCAAAGTTTGAAGTAGAAGATAAAAAGACAAATCCTTTTCTTATTCTTAAATTGCATATTCTTTTATTCTTACAAAAGGTAATGAAGAATGAAGTTTATGTTTGGTTCTTTTTGAAAAAGAATTCTAAGAGACATATAGGGAGTTACAAGTTGTGAACAAGGTGCGTGATAGATTTTTGAACTCGAACTCAAAAATGTGAAGTGTGTGACAAAGAGCATGAAGAGACATATTTTATGTTATCAAAAATAAGATTGGTGGAGATTGAATAGGTCTGAGTGAATTCCAGGTTATGCAAGGAATGTTTTGTGAATTCAAAAGGGTGTGATGTACAGATAGAGATATCTCTATGATAAAGATAGAGTCTCATGAATGACTGTGATTTTGAAAGTTATATGGTAGAGTGAATTGGAGAAATTTATTGAATACATAGGTATAAAGATATTAGTGTTAAAGAAAGTAGTGAATAAAGGACTGTGACTGATTTCTTGAAACAGTGAAGACAAAGAAATATTTGTGTGAGAAAGGAGTGGAGAATTAGAGTTTCGTATCAAATTGCATTGGAAGAAGAGATAACAGAAAAGGTTAGAGAACATGAGTTGAATTATTGTAAGTACCGGTTTCATCTAATCCAAGTAAAGTTCAAACCATTGTGATTAGTTCAAGGGAAGAGATTGAGAAGCAATCCAAAGTTCAAGAAGTCAAAATTTTTCCTAGAAGCAGAGTTTGGTAGAAAATATAGGATCATCATCAGATTTTCAAAGCATCAATTTTAAGAGTGATTAACTCCTATTTTTTTGTATCAGGGATTTTTTGCTTCCTTGCAAGTAGGAGATTGCAGAAGGTTAGTTGCATCTGGCTAAATTATTTAGGAAGTTGGTGTTTCCTTCACCAAGTTGTAGCTTGAGTGTTACTGAGGTTATCACCTCAATATTTTATTTGTAGCTTAACAAATCATTATAACCTTTTGCAATATAGTGCACTGGTTCAGTAAGTTTTCTCCCTATTTGGGTTTCCCACTTAAAATTTATTGTCTCTTGTGTATATGTGTTGATGATTGCTCTCGTTTGAATTATTTTTTTTTAGATTAAGTGGTTGAGTTTTGTGATTTGTAAAATTTGAATTGAACACTGATTCACCCCACCTCTCAGCGTTCCATTTTCTAACAATTGGTATCAAAGAAGGCTCTGGTGAAGTGAGTCTAACAGCTAAAGGGAGATCCAGTGAATTCAACTATGGAAAACAACCAAGAAAATGGTTTTTCCACCTCTAAAGCACCTCTTTTCAATGGGTTAAATTATGCTTTTTGGATTATCAGGATGAAGACTTATCTAATGTCTCTTGGATTTGATATCTGACAATCAATTGAAAGTGGATATATTGTTTTGACAACACCTTCCACTGACCAAATAGGAAAGAGAGAAGTTGAAAACAATTCTAAGGCCATGAATGAAATTCTTTATGGGTTAGCTGAGGTTGAGTTTATAAAATTTATGCAATGTACTACAACCCAAGAGATGTGGGACAAGCTGTAGACAATATATGAAGGAGATATCAAGGTAACGATAGAAAAACTACAAACTTACAGAACACAATTTGAAAGCATCGAGATGAAAGAAGGTGAGATTTTTTCCTCATATTTACACAGAGTTGATGAAATTGTAAATCTGATTAGAGGCTTAAAAGAGAAGATAAAAGAGAGGGTGATTGTAAAGAAAGTGCTTAGATCCTTGACCTAAAAATTTGATTCTAAAGTATCCTCTGTAGAAGAAGCTAAAGACTTGACTACTCTAACAATGGATTATCTTCATGGTATATTGACTACATATAAGATGAGAATCAATGATTCAAAATTAGGGAAAAATGAGGCAGCCTTCAAAGCAAACAAAGATTCACAAGAAAAGAACAAGGAAGTTGATTCTGACATGGATAGAGATGATGAAAAATTAGAAGCCATGTTTGTAAGAAATCTTAAGAGAGGTTAAGGTAAATACAAAGGTAAGATCCCATTCAAGTGTTTCAATTATGGACAAGTTAGTCACTTTACTTCTAAATGTCCTAATAAACACAAATAAGATGAGGAATCTTCTGATAGAAAGAATAATAAATTCAAGAGATATAATGGCAAAAAGAAGCACTTCAAGAAGAAGCGAAACTTCTACTCACAGGAAAATTCAAGCTCCTCACAATCAAGTGACTCTAGCAGATCCGAAAGTGATGACAAAGGTATGTTGGATGAGACTTTGTTTATGGCTATTTAAATATTAGATGCAAGTAATTCTATGGGAAAATGTCATACTCAGTATGAAAGTTCAGATGAAGAAGAAGCAGAAATTAATCTTGAGGATGAATTAATAAGTGTTCTAGATGAAATAAAGAATCAAAAGAAGAGAAATCAAAAACTAAAAATTATGGTAAAAGAATATGAAAGTAAAATTAGATTTCTTTAGGAAAATCATAAAAAGGAAGCTCAAGAGCATGAAGAAATAATAAAGGAATTTGAATCACATGTAAAACAAATTGAAGGGGCTTTCAAGGTCAAATAAGAAGATCATTTGAAGCTCAAAACTGAGATGGAGTATTTACAAACTCAATTAGATCAAACCTCTACAAAAATTTTAAATGTATCATAATTTTGAGAAGAGAATTGCTGATTTGAGCGATCTGTTTAGCAAGAAAAAGAATGTAAATGAAAAAGCTATTTTGGGATATGAAGAGAAGAAGGAAGATGAAAAATCAACAAGCAAAAAGATGGCCAAGACAAGTGAAGAACCTCCTAAAGCCAAGAGAGTTGATTTCAGGAAGAAGAACTATCCAAGGAGACACTATGACATGAGGTATGCTTACTCATTTTATGGATACTGTTATGCTTGTAATGAATTTGGTCACAAGGCTGCTAAGTGCAGTATGTACTCTAGAAGTCATGGTAGGCACATGAACTTTTATCGTGCTAGAAACAAAGATGAGACTATTTGTTATAACTGTTAAAAGCATGGACTCATTGCCAATTTTTGTTATCAAATACTTCCACAGCAAAACAAGAATTTTTACATGGTTAAATCAGATCCTACAGGTACTAAGGAGCAAGGTTTAATAACACATACAACCTTTCATTCACAGAGTGAAGATGTAGAGTGGTACATTAACAGTGGGTCTTCTAGCCACATGACAGGGAATAAGAGAAAATTAATCTCCTTAGAAGAAAATGCATCTAGCACAGTGAATTTTGGGGACAACACATTATCAAACATTGTTGGAAAAGTTATGTTAAGTCTTGATAATGGAAAAACTATAACCGAAAATGTGTTGTATGTTGAAGGTTTAAAACACAATCTTTTGAGTGTCAATCAAATGTGTAAACAATGTTATACAATTATCTTTCATGATAATGTATGTGATATAAGGAAATGAGAAATAGGAAAGGTGATATGAAAAGAAAAAAGAACCAAAAATTATTTGTATGTACTTACGGAAGTAAACAAGGGAAAATGCTTATTAAGCAAGGTGGATGATAAAATGACTAAACCATTGCCTAGAGATAGTTATGAGTAGGTGAGACATAAATTGGGGGTAGCTTCAGCCCCTATAAGTCATTAAATGTCTCATAAGGATAGGGGGAGCAACTGATGTGCCAAATTTTCTCCAAGAGGGCTCAATTTGAGTCTAGACAAGGGGAGTTGGTTTCCCAATTCCAGGCCCAAAACGGTGGTCATGTAAAGACTATAAATGAAGGATGAATTTGCAAATTTATTATAAGGAATGTTACAAGTGTTTCATGGAAGAAGAATAAAAGGAATTCTTGAGCATCTTCAGAAGAGAGGACAACATTTTTCCAGGGGGAGTGCATACAAGGTATGAGCATACTCTTTTTGTTGAATTTTTCTAATATAATCAGTTTGGTTTTCTTCTGCATCTTTGCCATATATTTCAAAGGGGGAGAGAGAGTGCTAGAAACTTGTTTCATTGTCAAGTATATCCGTTTTCCATCAAGTTTAGTGTGTTGCCATAAATGAAAAAGGGGGAGTTTGTTGCACCATGTTGCATTGGTGGTTGTTGTCATTGATGTCAAAGGTATTGATGGAAAAGGAAGAGTGCAAGAGCACACTTCTAAATTTTTTCTCAAAGGTTCAATATGATTTCATGTATTTTCAACAATTTAGGGCCTTGAAGATTGAATGGTAGTGTTAATTCAAGGCGGTCTCAAGTGCCTAAGGAAGTGTGACAAGATTTTACAGGTTTGAATAGGTATGGGAGAGGCCTTTAGAGAGTATCTACAACATGTGTGAGCAAATGTTAGGATTATCTCAGCCCTAGGTTTCATTTTTCTATGTTTTTCAGAAATGGTGTTGAGAACAAGCAATGTTCTTGTATGCAAATGAGATGGTCTGGAAAATTTCATAACTATACCTCTGAAAAAAATCATGGGAGATGATGTAGGAATGTGTCTTTGTGCTTTATGCAAAATTTCATGTCATTGTGAGGTCATTTGAGCAAGTTGTGTGAGTTTTTGCAAAACTGGTCTATTGAAAAGCTCATTTTGAGTTGCCTGGCTTCTTAGCTGTCAAGAAAAAATATAGAGACTCCTTCGAATAAATCATAGAAGGAATTTTTGGAGTAAATTTTCACAAAAATCATATGCAAAAAGAATTTTCTCAAAAGGAGCTGTAGTTGGAAAGTTATGAGCATTTTAGTGGAGCAGTTTTTCTCTCTCCTAGGTTGTGCACCAAATTGATAAGATCAAAAAGGTGAATTTGACCTCCAAGTATTGTCTAATAATCTATAAAGTGATTTCACAATCCATTCATGGTGTTTCCCAAGCTTAGAAGATATTTGAATTCTTTTCTCCTTGAAGGTACGCATAATTGCTCTTGTCATTGTTCTTCTTTGTGAATGCTCCTGACATCTGAATGTTTTATTTTTTTTCAATGGAGAAAATTCTCAAGAAGATACCGAAATAATTCCATAGGAATTTTTCAATGTGTTTGAACTTCTACAATCATGTCGTTTGGAGAAATTAATCCTAGAACTTCACTTGGCATATATTATCTTGGAGTACAAATTCCTCAATCTATTACAACTTTAATGGTATGTTTTGAGTTCTTACACCCTGGTTAGAATCAAGAAGTTTGGAATCCTAGTTTTTTTGGGCTCAAAATTGAAAGCTAGAGATATTCAATGTTCATCTTCAGTCAAGATCATCCACGACCTTAACAAATTCATTGGACACTTGTACCACCCAGAAATGAATTTTTTCTAGTTCTACATCATCCACATTAAATTCATCCACTTGGTAGGAGAAGTAACTATGGTCTTCATCAATTTTTCTTGCTTTGGACCACCTGTATAGTCGATTTTACAACTTTTGCATGCAAACAGTGCTCTGATTCAGGAAAGTTCTTTCAAGTTTGTGACTCTCATCAGTTTGAAAAGAAGGAAACATGTTTTTAGGATCCTCAGAAGATTTAATACTCCAATATCATAAAAATTTGTTGAAGAAATGAACTTATTTATTCTATCAAGTAGGTGACTGTGTATATACCCTGACTGAGGGTTTCCGTGGAGGATTTTTGGACTTTGTGAATGATTTATCCATCGAAAATCAATAAAATTTGAAGAGTAACTCTATGTGATCATTATCAAACTGTTGCAAGAGAGTTTAGATAAAATGATGGTGTATTGAATGAGATTTTTATCTCAGAGTTCTTGTAAACTCATCCACAATATTTTAGACTATATATTTTTTATTTCTCAGTGGTATTCAAGCAATTGATTGAAAAAAACCTTCGAATGGGAGTTTATGAAAAGAGTGTATGGTACTTGAAAATTCTCTCCAAATCATGAATGGGCTCGAGATGATTTTGGTTTGATGTCTGAGTGCTCCAATGTCTGTACCAGTGTTAGTTAACTGAGAAAAGCAATCTTTTTCTTATTTTCTTAAATGTTGATCATGTCAAATCTATGTTTATTATGAGTGTGGAGTGACAAGAAATTTTCAGGATTTTGAAAACATTTAAGTAAGGTTGAACAAGAGTTCCCTTCAATATTTTCAATGCTCTAAGACTCAAATTGTCTCTTAAAGGATGCAGAACATGGTAGATGGAAAGACATTTTCTTTGTCTCACAAATTCAAGTAAGTTTCCATATGGAAGTTGAAAAGAATTGAACAAGTTCAAATGCATAAAATGACCTCAAAGTTTGAACTAGAAAATAGAAATACAAATCCTTGTCTTATTCATAAATTGCAAAGTCTTTTAGTCTTACAAAAGGAAATGAAGAATGAACATTTTGTTTGGTTCTTTTTTAAAAGTAAGTCTAAGAGACATATAGGGAATTACAAGTTGTGAACAAGGTGGGTGATAAACTTTTGATCTCGAAATAAAAAATGTGAAGTATGTGACAAAGAACATGAAGAGACAAAGTTTATGTTAGTAAAAAGAATATTGGTGGAGATTGAATAGGTGTGAGTGAATGTCATGTTATGTAAGGAATATGTTTTGAATTCAAAAGGGTATGATGTACATATAGAGATATCTCTATGATAAAGATAGAGTCTCATTAATAACTATGATTTTGAAAGTTATATGGTAGAGTGAATTGGAGAAAGTTAGTGAATATACATGTATAAAGATCTCAGCGTTAAAGAAATTAATGAATAAAGGACTGTGACTGATTTCTTGAAATAGTGAAGACCAAAAAATATTTGTGTGAGAAAGTAGTGTAGAATTAGAGTTTCATATCAAATTGCATTGGAAGAAGAGACAAAAGAAAAGGTCAGAGAACAGGAGTTGAATTAGTGTAAGTATTGATTTCATCTAATCTAAGTAAAGTTAAAACCATTTTGATCAGATCAAGGGAAGAGACTGAGAAGCAATACAAAGTTGAAGAATTCAAAATTTGTCCTAGAAGTAGAGTTTGGTAGCAAATATAGGATCATCACTAGATTTTCAAAGCATCAATATGAAGAGTGATCAACTCTGATTTGTTTTGTATCAGGGAGTTGTTGCTTTCTTGTAGGTAGGAGCTTGTAGAAGGTTAGTTGCAATTGGCTAAATCATTCATGAAGTTGGTGCTTCCTTTACCAAGTTGTAGCTTGAGTGATACTGAGGTTGTAGCCTCAAGAGTTGAGTTGTAGCTCAAAAAATTATTGTAACCTTTTGCCACATAGTACATTGGTTCAGTGGGTTTTCTCCCTATTTGGGTTTCTCACTTAAAATTTCTTGTCTCTTATGGATGTGTATTGATGATTTCTCTCATTTGATTTTTTTTTTCAAATTAATTGGTTGAGTTTGTGATTTGTAAAAGTTGAATTGAACACTGATTCACCGCCCTCTCAGTGTTCCAATTTCTAACAAAAACATCACTTCAATATAGGTCTCCCCTCTTGAAATTAAATATAATTTGCACCAAACAATTGATAAAATGGTATATTTCACCTTTATAACTAATAGGGAGCTCAACCATGCCAAGAGATCACATAGAAACCAGCAATATCCTTGAAAAGACACCTCCTAGCAAGTTGCTTAGGGAAAAAATATTTTATAACCAACAATAGAATGATATCCACCAAAGGGTAATGTGGGGTTTCGTCCACACCACTTCTCTATAAGAACTTTCATCCTTGAGAGAGAGGAAAAGATGTTTAACAAAAAATCATTTACCGAAAATAATAAATCCACATAACATAATACACTAATGGCCAAGTGACCTCCCTTTTATAACCATAAGGGGGATTATAATGTAAATGATGGCCGACCTCTTAATAAAAGTACTTCCTAATTTCTAATTGGTATTTTTGGAGCCCACATTCTCATCAATAAAATTTTTATTTCTAATTTATTTTTTGGTGCTAGGCTCACCAACAATTACAATGTCATTTAAGAAATGAGCATGAAATGAAGCTCATGATGACATTTCTAGCTTCCTCTAGCTTGTTCGCTCAGACCCATGAGGAAGGGAAATGGGCCAAGGTCTTCAATTGGAATTAGCTCAAAAAAAGGGACATGACAAGATATTTTTTACATCTAAAAATAGATTAGAAAATACAAAAATAAGTTTTTACAGGGTATAGATCCTCAGAAAGAGGCATAAATACTAAATAGTTGTAGAATCTAAAGTAGGTCAAAATTGTATAGTACAGTTAGGACCATGGTATAATCCTGACCAAGATGGACATTTCTAGACATAAAATTCTTAGTCACATGAGCCTTAGAAGAGGGGGAATTCATTCAGATAATTTTTACATCTACAAATAGATTAGAAAATAGACAAACAAGTTTTTACAGGGTCTAGATCCTCAGAAAGAGGCATAAATACTAAATCATGGTGGAATCTAAAGTAGGTCAAAAATTTATACTACAGTTAGGAGTGTGGTACAATTGTGACCAAGATGGGAATTTCTAGATAGAGGGAATATTATCATGAATTTTTTAGTTTTATCAAATTTTATCAGCTATCTACAAGATTGTTTTATAATTTCATATAAAAATTACTCAATTCATATCATGATATAAGGGGACATGAGTACTTCATTCCTTCTCCTCTACACTACTAACAGACAGTTACAAGAACATGGTTTAGGGGCATGGGCCTTCAAGACCTCCCTTATGATATTCCAAAATCTATACATCTAGTTTCAACAGTACAAACCTTTATGGGAGCATGTTATATTCACTCCTGTATGGGGTTTTATCTTACTCACTAGTTACAACAGTAAAAAATTGAATCTAGATCCATATGCATTGGTGTGGTCCATGGGGTTTTGGAAGGTAGCATAAAGACTAAGTTCTTTTGAGCCTTTCCTTCCTCTTCTCTCACAAGTTTCTTAAAAAAGGAAGGTATCAAAGCAGTTAAGTTCTTCGTAGGTTTCCCTTCCTCTTCTCTTATATTTTTAAAAAGGGGTATTTTGGCTCCTCTCACTCTTCTCTAGTGTTGGGTTGCATGCACCCAATAATTTAGTTTCTCGTTCAACACAATTTGGGACTGATCACCCCAAATCCTTTAGCATCACAACAACAATTTAAAATATCTAGAGTACAACAAAAATGGGAGATCCTCCCCAAAAAATAAATAGGTATATTCCTTCCATGTTTTGTATTTCATCTACTTACTTTTTTGCAAGTTTAAAGTTACAAACATTATCCATATTTTGAGTTATAGTTCATGTTCTATCATAAACATTGAACAAACTTTGTGTTGCAAGTTTCGTCATCGAGCATGCCAACCAACACATTAGAGAACAAATATCAAGTGAAGACAAAGTGTGCATGCACACTTAGGTATGTTTTTCCTTTAAGCATGTGAATTTTAATTGCACACTTAGAGGGGGAAATGTAGACTCTAAAATTTAAAAATTCCCTCTTGCAATGCCAAGTTTGGTTATGTTACCTTGCTAAGAAAAATGCTCACATTCAAAATCTAGTCAATGTATCTCTCTAGCTCTTTCATGGCTTGCTCATCTTTAAATTTTGGTTTGTCGTTAGTTCATGAAATACTATTTAATAAAATAGTAAACTAATCATGTTCAACATGCCACAAATTTATGTTTTACTTCACATCTCTCATGTCTAGGATCGTATAATTTGGTCAGGATGTGGAATCTAGTATTGGTCGACTTGTACGGTCTTGACCTTTCACATTCTCTAGCATTGTTTTCAAATTGAATATTTTTATTACTTCATTTCATCTTCCTAGGGTCAACGTTATCTGAATATATCACATATGGAAGACTAAATAAGCAAGTCAATATCACTTTATAACTCACTTGACATTCTTACAAACTCCTATTATAAATATCATACCAAAATCAATCAAGGCTCTCTAAAATCTTCCCAAATCAATTGGAAATATATTAGAACAACTGCTTTTATAGGTATTAAGCACTTAACTAGGTCAAAGAGTCTAGATTATTCCATTTATAACCATGTAAATATTGTAGAGTCATCTCTTAGCAAGAGCAAAGTAATTCCAAGAATTGTCAAAGGTGTTTCAAGAAACAAAGGGTTAGGTCATGTAGTGAAAGAACACCACATCACACTACTACCACGTTGGGTATATTCTATACTTTAAAATTATCTCGTGATCTTTTTTTCAAGAAACACGAGGGTACCCATATGGGTTTGACTTAGATCATACTCAAACCTGCACATGCACACATGATAATTACATGAGGCTTGATTTTGCACAAGGGCATGTAGTGCAACACTTGAATTAGTTTGGATGGGTCGAATGCCAAGGGTAGTCCAACCACACCACACACATGATTTCTCTTTTTGGTTTGCTAATTCTTAGATGAAGGGTATTGCATGTTTTTATGGTTTCCACTTTGTTACATTTTATTAATCTCACTGTTGTGCGAATAAGAGCGACATACAATGAAAGACATTTTCAGGAAAGTGAAGAACGCATGAAGTTTCAAATCTCAACTGTCGAATGGTCCAAGACTATACACTTCTAGTTACGAACACACATTTCCATATCTAGATCATAAAACATTTGTACAACATTTCCCCTACTTAGTTTCTTGTTACAAAACTTGGAACGAAGCATCTCAAGTTTTTGATCTACCTTTTCCACCTGTTAACTCATCTAGATCTTCTGTGTCCCAACTTGTATACCTAAGTATCTATCCCCTCTTGTGTATTTGAAATATTTTTTAACATTTATTAATCATTGCAATTATTAATGCATTATTTGGGTTATGAATAGTTAATGGTGAAATAATTCGACCGGGATAATCCCCTGTTATAAACCCTTACATCTTATTTATTGTTGTACACCCATTACATATATTAATTAAGGTGTAAACATTGAGTTTCAAAGTTGCAATATATCAATTTATTTTTCATGCTTTTATGGGTCCCTCTTTTTGTTGTTTCGTAGTTTATTTTTTAGGTTATGAGTTTTAGATTGCAAATTTTTCAAGCTTTTCAAGATGAAAAGGTTTGTGTTTCAGGGTTTTTGTTTTTTTTCTTTGGATCAATATTTTTGGGTTCATAGTTTTAAGGTTTCAATGTTTTGGGGATTAGGTATTTCCAGGGTTTACATATCAAGGTTTACGAGATTTTAGGTTCCTACTTGAAGCTTTCAAATTTTCAGGTTTCAATGTCTTTGGGTTATTGGTGTTAGGGGCATTTTATATAAATCTATTTTCCATGTTTTTGGGGTTTCTCGTTTCGTGAATTTTGTGTTCAGGTTTTTTAGGTTTTGAGCTTTAAAGTTTTCAAGGCTTTCAAGTTTCAAAGTTTCTAGGTAACCTAGGTTTTGGGTTTCTAGTTTTAGTTTTTGAGTTTTATGTTTTAGATTACATAGTTTTTGGGTTTCAAGTTTTGACATTTTTAGGTTTTAATTTTTGGATTTTTTTATATCCATGTTTTGAATAGGATAGTCATGTTTTATGTCAATTTACTTTTCTTTTTTAGGGTTTTCAATTTTAGAGATTATGATATTAAAACCATTTATGTGTATTTCACTTTTATCTATGGATCTAATAAAGGATTTTAAATTTATGAGCTTCAAACATTATAGTCATGTTTTATATCAAACTAATTCTCGTGTTCTCCAAATTTTTGAATTTGCGATCAGTGGCTTTCAAATTTCAAGATTATCATGTTTGTTTTTTCAAGTTTTGAATCAGATGGGCGCATTTTATAGTCGTGTACTTTTGTGTTTATAATATTTCTGAATTTGGAGTTTTCAAACAATCTAGGATTCATATTTTTAATTTCAAATTTCAGCTTTTGAATTTTGAATTTTGGATCTCCAAACTTTTATGTCTTATTTTTTTTAAATTTTTTACCACGTAAATTACACCATAACCATATAGTTTCCAATACGTCAATTTCATTGTATCTTTACATAAGAGACCCTATAACCATTCACCTAAACTTTCGGGGTGTATAGATATGTGTAGGTGTCTCATCAACAAAAAAAATAGACCATTATGTGGCATACGATCGTGTCATATCACTATTTTTGTTTCATGTGTTTATTTGGAGGGAAAACTAGATTTTGAATTGATTTAGTATAAAAATAATTGATATAAAACATTTGAAAAGTGTACTAATAATCAAGCGCCCCATGTATCACTTTATGGTTTGTTCTTAAAAAATATCATTAATTAAAAAGTGAACGACTATTAGTACTTTTTTTAAACAAGCTATAAAGAAATCAAATATATATGTTTTGTCAATCCATCATTAGTCCATTGGTGAAGTTAAGCTCACAAAAACCCCGCAAAAGCCCAAACACCATAATAAGGAATGATATCAAAATATACCTCCAAACAATTTTTTTTTTAAAAAAAAACACCTTAAATCTTGATACTAAATTAAAAAACCGAAAAAAAAGATAGACTATATATATATATATATATATATATTCCCTTAGTGCATTGTCCCCTCGACATCATAAGAGAAGTGGCGGCCCACTTGCCTTTTTAAGGGGAGAGATCCTTCGTGTCGCAATCCAGAGATTGCATACCCCACATTAATAAATTTGGGCATTGCAATTTGCGGAGTAAAACTAGTGGAGTCAGTGCATACGTGACTCGCCCATTTTTAATAAACACGCATGCGGCGGCTTTACTTTATTTTAGAGGGAGAATCAACTTTACAAGTTTATTTATTTAATTTTTTGTTTTGTTTTTTTAATGAACTTTACAAGTTAATTTCGAATCTTCTATGGAATATTATTATTTTTCAAGTTTAAGAAATTAAGAAAAACAACTTTTGCTTTGTCCCCTTGACATGGCATCTTTAGAGGCCTTGGTTTGGTCTTCAAATCCATGTCTTTGGCTTTTGGAAATGACTATAAATAGGGAGATAAAGGTCTCTTAAATGCAGTTTTATTTGGTTAGAAATTGCCAAGCCTTTGAATTGTATAAGAGGAAGAAGTAATTTCAATTCTCTGCATCAAGGAGCTAAAAATCAAGCAACTCAACCACTCTAATGTCCCCATGGACTTCATTAAAGAGTGTTATCTTTCAAGGCTCGGGCCGAGTGGAATGTTTATCAAAGGGATCCCAATATGTAGTGAAAGATCTTCTACTTGATAAAATCAGCTATTATACTAGTAGCACTACTCTATGTATAGGCTTACATAATGTTGATCTAGTCTTCAAGATTGTCTTTGCAACTAGGTATTGTATTATGTGGAATGTTTTAGTGTTTTGGTGATATTTGCTTTATGTGGACTATGGAAGAATGTGTGTTCAATGTTATTATCTACTCCCTAATGCAAAATGAACCTGTTGTAATTTTCCATGTCAATTTAAAAATATATACAATGTTTTCAAATTAAAATAAAATGGTTCCATGTTATCTTTGATCTTTGATTTCTATATAGACTATATGATAGTTTTGCTTCTACCATAACACACCAAATTACTTGTTGGAATGCTTATTTTCTCTTGATGTTTATGTTAGAGCTGTAATTTCTATATGATTTAGCCGCACAAGTGATTGGATCCATGTTAGTCTTGTTTAGTACCTAATCCCTATTCACTTTATTTTAATTTTTACATTGCAACAAAATAAGAACATCTAAAATAACTTAAAATCCTTCAAGTGTTCATGTTGTAAGTCCATTCACAACCAAAAAACAACTATGTCAACTACATGGAATAAGTTATAATAAATTGAAAGTCAACATCTAACACCATAATTATACCAATTTAAATTCATAATTCAACATCTAACAATGCAGTTATAACAATGTAAACTCAACATATAACAACATAATTATAACAATTTAAACTCAACATCTAACAACATAATTATGACAATTTAAACTCAACATCTAACAACACATATGACAGGAACTGATGGCTACATGGTTCTTGTTTTTGTGGTGTTTTCCTTTCACCTTTTTATCGTAGTTCTTTTCAGTTTTTGGGTTTACCTTTGTCAATTATTCTTATCAATTGTGTTCGCACATGCACCGATAAGAATTTAATTTTGTGTTCAAAAAGTCTATAAATATATAGTTGTATTGATAAATTTACAGAACCATTTCATATACTACACAACTTCCAAATTGTGGTGCGAAACTACTTAATTGTTATATTGCTAGTTTTTTTGTTTATTAATTATTGGTTCAAGTTAGGTTCTTATTGTCACATTTTTCCTTGTGTCGTCACTTTCTTATCTATTCAAGCTCATTCGATAGGTTCTTTAAGTTCCCTATTTCATATTATCATGGTTTCCCCCCTTATTCCTTGGTTTTCTCCCTCCTCTATTTCCAATTGTCCCCAATGACTTTCCATGTTTGTTAGGTAGTGACCTTTTATGTATCATGCATAAATGGCCATCTCTTGACAAATATGGTCCTCTTCTTTTGGAACTTTTCACCCATGACCCTATTTTTCTAAGTTGTGTGCCTCTTTTGTTCGTCTTTCCTACCCATTGTGTTTCATCTTACATGTTAATAAGATTGGAATTAGAATTTTAAGAAGATTATAAATACATATGTGCACTTCTACATTTATGGGGGACACATACACGTTGAATTATGATTTTATTTGAGTGAGGAGGAAGTGATATACATATTCTATTTTTGAAGCACCCCCATACCAAAAGCTTAGGATAAAGCACTATGAAAATATTCTAGACTATACTAGTTGTTGCACATATGGAAGGATAAGGGTTGGGACACATGATTTCTTGCTAACTTTTCACGAACAATGATTGTGATTTTATCCAAAAACCACGGTAAAAGCATGCTAAAGGGTTACAATTAAGGATGAAATTAGAATTTGTAGATAAATTAATATTTAGAAAATATCAAATAAATTATACAAGTAGTAAAAAATAACTAGGCATTATATAAAAGAATATTTTTTAATCTAAAAAAAATAGATTTGGACATGTTTAAGACCATCTTAAGGTGAGCAAGGTGCGCGCATGCGCGCGCGTACACACACACACACAACAAAATATTAACAATTAAAATATGCATGGAAATATTCAAGAAAATTAACTTAACACTATAATTCTTAATGTAGAGGAAATCTACAAAGTTGTCCAATATAATAATAATAATAATTTCGTAGATGGGGTGGGAGTGGTGCGGTCAAGTCACATGGTTGTGTGCTTTCCCACCCAGTTTCAAATCCCTCCGAGCCACGATCCTCCTTAGAGGTGGTTTCGTCACAAGAGGCGACATCTCTGCTCGTGCTGACACTGGTGGTTACTCCTCGCTACTAACGTTGGTGGCTGCTCCTCTCATTGCCGATGCTAGTGGTTCCTTCTCCTCTCGTTGCTAACACTGGTGGTTGCTCCACTCACTGTTGTTGCTCCTCTCGCTGCTATCGTGGTTGTTCCTCTTGCTACTGACACTGGTGGCTACTCTACCTGCAACTGACCTTGGTGGCTACTCCTCTCGATGTCGACGCTGGTGGCTATTCTAATAGTTGTTCCACTCGTTGTGGTCATTATCGATGGTCGTTGCATCTTCACTGTGGTTTCATGGTTTCTTCAATTGGGTTACTAATAGTGGTCCCCTTCATTGTAACCAGGTTGTGGATCCTCTCAAAAAATCCTCAAGTGTACAAGGATGTGGGTCCTTTCAAACACCCTCAATTTACCATCAATCCAAAATATATATATATATATATATATATATATATATATATATATATATATATATATTCCTATTTGTACATTTCTAAGAATAATCCTTAAAAATTCCTTGTAAAAAATGGAACATAACTTATAAAAACTTATTTAATTTTATTTAATCATGTGCCATATTTTATTTATAATATATCATGAGTTTGTACACCATAAAATTATTTGAAATTGAATATAACTTTCCTCTATTATTCCCAAAATTTCTAAACTTATTTTCCAAAATCACATGTGGTGGCTTGTTTTCCAAAATCTCTATTAATGATAAGTAATTACTAATAACTTGAGGGTAAGTGGAGAGAGTTGGGGGGGCAAAATGTGGCCACAAAAGTGATTTTAAGCAAAAAGCACATAATGTTTGTAAAAATGCGTACACGCTTTAAAATTCTATGTTCAATAGTTACCAAACCAAAAGTGTGCACGCGAAATAAGGCGTATCTGATATAGTGCACACACATAATAATGTGTACACACTATAGAGTGCACAAACAATAACGTGCATGCAATATAGCGCACACACGAAATAACACATATGTGATATTGTGATTCATTTATTAATATTTATTATTTCTTATAATTTAAATTTATTTTATTAAATATAAGAAATTAGGGTCACTCTACACCTTATGGAACGAGTCTTAAAGCTCCATGAGTCATGATTTAGGAGATTTTTTTCATAATTTAATATTTTTAGTACATAGGTATTTTTCAGGATTTTAGCATTCAACCTAAATATTTTAGGGTTTAAATTCTACACTTGATGTCTATTTTGGGAAATAATATAGTTGTTGTTTAGGTTTTGGGGCCTTTTGGATTGTTTACTGGCATTTGTACGAGTTTTAGATGTGTCAAAATTATATTTTACAAACCTCACAACTCTTAAAGGCATGGACAGTTGCTCGAATATATGGACTCATGAATTTTTCCATGAGTATGGAGTTAAAGCCTTGATTTCATCTTGGAATCATGGTAGAATCATATTATGGATGAGTACCTATGTTATAAGCTTAGGGCATGCATCTTTAAGACGACCACTCGAGCACTCCTCACAATCAAAAATGTTAGGGAGTGACCTTGGTTTCCATACAAACACATATATAATACTTTGAGCCTTATAATATATATTAGTAATAGTAAGGTTTGGAAAATTAGATGATCTATCTAAGGACCCCATAGTATAGAAGAACAAGAGATAACTTGAGAGATGGAATCTAAAATAATGCATCACATCAATATCTTTATAACTCTCAACAAAAATTAGGGTAGGAGTAGGTGGAAAATATGTATAATCTTCGACACATTCATTTCCTTTTCATGGAGAAAGAAACTCAGGACTTTCATCAAGATTTATGCTAAGAAAATTACTTTCATTCTCAACTTACTGTAGAAGGAGTAATAAATTCGATTCGAGTGCCACATACTTCATAAACAATCAAATCTACATTAACATTAAGAGAAATGCTTTTCAAATATACTTTTATGTTGTTGCCAAGACACCATTGAAATAATTTCATATATAGCCAAGACACCTGTTGGTGAGAAAATTTGTCATGTGGACAAACTTGTGGATTTCTTGTTAATGTTCTGGAAATCCAAGTCCCTCTACTTAACCAGTGCAGCTACCGTATATGCATGCACGAGTAAAGGTGGATTTTCCTGATGGCCTTGTGGTCAAGGATCCAACAGGGGCACTCCACTGACCCTGCGACAAAGATAGTAATTTCTTGCTGGAGAGGAATTTTTCTGTAAAGTGGGAAAGGGGAGTGAGAAATGAGATAGGAGAACTAATGTTGCAGGTAGAAAATCATATTCCTGCACACACTAGTTAGAAATTTCAACACATGCATTTATGAGAAGAAACAACTCTGCAAATGGAAATAAGACCAAATAGAATTTATTGAAGCACAAAGTATCAATAAAATCCCTCAGTCAAAAAAGGCTAGAAAATCCTTCTTCTTGTATTGATTGCTTAAAAAAAAAGTTGTACATAACGTGGGAATGGAATAAATTTGAGAGTGGAGGAAAGTAGAAGAAAATGGCTATCTCCTTTGTTTTCTCTAAGTACAATACACTCTTGAGTTTACAAGATCAATCACCAACCCTTTGAAATGGGAATGGATTTACAATTTATAGAATGAGATATGACTCTTCATCTACCCCCAATGCCTCTTCATATGTCCTTGCACAACTTAAAACTTTTCAACTTCCTAGGAAACTTTTAAGTCCCTTTTTATAACATAAAGGTGACTTATTACATTAGGAACATTAATACATATGAAAAAGTGCAACCCCAACGCAAAATTAGAACATTGAGAAGAGAGAGAAAGTTGGGGGAAGAGGAGAGAGAAAGAGCAAGAGAAGAAGAAGAGGAGATGTCATTCCCGATGAAGTCCATTGATCCTCGTTGATGGAAATCTCAATGCGATGAAACTCTGAATATTCAAACTCATGTGAAACTCCTTCCAATTAGCTCACAGAAAATTTGGAATGAGTTTTTAAAAACATTGATGAATGGTTCTGTCGATGACTGTAACTTCCACCCTACACGAGATACTCCTACAACTCGAGCCACGAAGTGAGTGTCGGGAGACACTATTGCATTCCCTGAGATGAGTCTCTAATTTCCTATGACCAATGCCCATGGATGATTCAGAATGATGGTATTGACCTGAATGATCATCCCTCTATGTCCCATTGTGCCAAAACTTGCCCTTTGAGAATGACCTGCTATTTTTAGTAAGTACAGATGGGGCAACTTACTATTTTTAGTAAGTGTCATAGTTAGCTTTTCCCAACCTCAACCAGCTATGGTAGCTTGAATTATTTCTTCTTACTGTGTTCCTCTCGATTTTTGGACCAACTGGTTATTTATAGCATGGGCTTGTGGAACCACTTATTATTTTTAGTAAGTGTCAATTGAGAGTCGAGATGACCTTTTTGATGACTTTACCTGCGATACTCCCTCTGTGTTCACTACCTTCTTCGTAGCCTCTTCAAATTGTGGCTTACCCGAAGCAATAGACCCCTATGTAGGTAGGCATGTGATTTTTAGTAAGTGCACCACGGATGTCAGATTGCGACAAAACAAGTTTTGAAAATCTAGATCTTATTTCGAGATTCCATGCTCTACATTTTGAGTAATTCCTTTGTCTGAACAAGTGGGAAAATGATATTTTCATCGGTGGGAGTAGAATACTGAAAAAAACACATCCCTTCATATCCCTAAAAAATAGGAACTTCATGGCATGAAAACTAGTTTACGTGAAACTAGATTTTTCAATGATCATTCCCTCCAATTTTCGCATGATTTCACCCAGTGGAACCCTGAGAAGTGAAGAGGTAGCTCGTTGCCTTTTTGCAGATGTTCTTCATGTGACAAGGAAGAAATATGATGAAAAATCAGTCCTCCATATCCCTAAAAATAGGGACTTCATGGTGCAAAAACTAGTTCATGCGAAACTATATTTTTCAATGATCATTCCCTCCAATTTTTGCGTGATTTTTCCCACTAGAACCCTAAGAAGTGGAGAGGTAGCTCACTGATTTTTTCCACTACTGTGTCATGGCGGCCATTAATGGAGCTTGAAATTTCAAGGTCTCGTTTTTTGTCTCCATTTGTGATGAAATCAACTCCATTGCAATAGGTTTTTGCTTCTTGTCTCACTGGTGAAATTTCTCTTCGATCTGGTTGCCGGTTTGACGGGAAATTGAGCTTTGTTCTTCGTGGAGCCGGAAGTGAAATTTCTTTGTTGTGAGCATTCCTTGCTATGAATGGGAGGTTTGAATATGATTTTTTAATGGATTGCAAGAGATAAGAGCTTAGCAACATACGGTTTGTCAATCTGTGTACCAGTTTGTAAGATCTCTTTGACTTTCGGTTTCATGGCAATAAAGATTTTCAAACTTTTGGCTTCTTCATTCTTCATTTGATCAATATTTCTTCTGGAACCTGCATATTTTCATGGATTGAAGGATTTATTTTCTGTGGAAAATCTGGTTTGAGCTTTGGAAATGGTGGAATGGTGGTGGACGTTGCAGAGAAAGTGTTCAAAGCAACTTTCACAGTAAGGAGAAGCATGTTAGAAGCAGTAAGAAGCAACAGGGATTTTTAAAATTTCAAAATAAATCTGAGATGGGAGATGGGTGCATTTTTATTTCCATGATTTCCCTCACCTCAAAGGGACATGAGGGACATCAAATTCCATGGTGAGCAAGGCAATGACATGTGGCAGGAGATCTGACGACAGGGAATGAAGGTTAAAAAATCAGCTTTAAAGCACTGAGGGGATGGAAGTTGGTCATATGGGTGACCATAAGTCTTCCTTGGGGTTTGGATGAATTTTTCCATGTTTTATGTCATTGACCTGTGAGGGACATGAGGGACATAAAATTCCACAACGCTCCAGGTGATGACACGTGGCAGTAATCCAACGATGAAAGCTTTGAGCTCGCGCAAGCACCTGGGGGCTGAACTGGTGATCCTGGAGGTCATAAGTGGGTCCAGAGGGATTCATAGGGGCTGGAAACATTTTCCCAACCTTGATGTCCCTAAACTTGAGGGATGTGAGTGACACAACATACCGTCATGCTCTTGGAGTTGAAAATTTGACAAACTCTCAAACCTTGAGGACAACTTGAAATGACGATAACTTGAGCTCCCAATGGAATATTTTGATGAAAGTTTATATGATCCTTACTGGAAATGGAATTTTGAATCCAATGGTTGGGGTATCATGTATTAATTATTCCATTTGATCCCTAAAAATCATATCTTTATTTGGTACTCCACCTGTGAATGAGAAAATTTGCTTGCAGACCCAATACACCAAAGTGTTATAAAAAAATAATTTCACCATCTTGTAGGGCTTGTAATTCCATTTCCAAAGATGTTTTTTTTTCTCCTAACTCCATCCAGAGCTCCCAAAATCACCTTTGGAAGTTTAGAAGTTGTTTTGGCATGTGCACTGCCTAGGCCTGTGAACCCTAATTTTTGTGAAACTGCCCCAACTTCTCCAAGTCCTTCCAGAATCTTCATGAATCACTTCCACGATGTCCCAAGGAATTTTAATCACCTCCACGTCCATTTTGGATTTTCTTCTCTACTCCATGGGGTTTCTCCAGTCCTAGGAAGGCTAGTGATAGCCCTTCCCACAACTGCCTAAAGCTTGTAACTTTTAATGAACTCCTAAAATCACCTAGCGGGGAATGAATGGACTTTCCTAAATCACCTAGGGGGATGAGATAACATAAATTGTGAGGTCACTAGACTGACTGGGTACACTTGGTTTGCCTAGGAATGATAGGACATGAAAATTTTGGCACAGGGGCACGACAAAAACACCATTGAAATAATTTCATGCATAGTAAAAAAGGAATTTGGTGAAAGTGGTAAGAGGGAGATAGTAAATGAGAGTGCTTTAGAAAATTCTCATCATCAATTTCAAGAAGAGTAAAATCCAAGCCTCATGGGAACTTTCCCTTTAGAAGAAAATAAGAAAGACTCAGTTATGAATAGGAAAATATGATATTGGACCTATGATCATGAATAATCCCATAACAATAGTAAATTCACTCAATCTAGTGAATTCACACTAATCTAATGATTTTTATGATGGTCTACTTGTACACTCCCAACTAATAGTGATTTCACTCATTTCAACCCAAATTAAGTCTTGCACAAGACTGTACAGGATGACAGATATATCATATAAAGAGACTTTTAAACACATATAATAACTTTAGTTTCTTTGTTCCTCTTTACTAAAGGTTCAAAACCCATTTTTCATAATAAATCCCTTTCTACATGGGAACACTAAAACTTCTCATAATACAATTCTAGGACTAAGCCTTATGGTAGAACATAGATTCGTAACAGATTCTTATCTAAAAATTAGAGTCTTGGAGTATTCCAAATTTTTGTCAAGCTTGTTTCAAAATTTTGACTTTATAAAGGTCAAGGCACTGAAAATTCTCTCATCTTCAACTGAACCCAAAATCATTGTTTGACATAGATCAACCAATGAGAAAAACTCGGATATGGTTTGATGTAAAATAGTACTTAACCCAATTTTTTTCCAGATTCAGGTTATTTCTCCACACTTTAAGGAATTATCCAAACATTTGAATTTCCCAATCATTGTAGAGGTAAATTCATGGGATTGATCAATCAAACTGTCCTTTCTTAAAATACCTAGAATATTCATTCCATTAATATCAAAGGCTTAAAAAATAATTGAATCAATGTAGTCAACCTCTTGTGCTAGTCTTCATGCAAATATCTTTCATTTTGGGCAGGATACCAATAGGTGGGATTTACTACAACCATTGCTTTAAGTAAAGCATCCCTTCTAAATCGTTCCCTTATTTCTTCTAGTAGGGACACTACAATTTCTCTTAACCTTGCCCTTGTTGATAATAAAATTTTATCAAATAGTATCCCTATGAAATTTACCTTCTCAACCTTACTGGCTATTGTACTGTATAATTTTTTTAAAAGGCTAAGAAACCAAATAGCTCAAAATGAGCTTTTCAAAAAGCATGTTTTACAAATACTCACATAACTTGACCAAATGACCTAACTTTGACCTGAAATTTTGCATGAAGCATCAGGAAATATTCCTCCATCATCTTCCATGATTTATATGAAAATAATAGGTATAAATATTTCTATCCCATCTCATTTGCATGCAAGAACATTGTTTGTTATCAACACCATTTCTGACCAACATACAAAAATGACTCCTGGAGTTTAGCTAAGCCTAAACTTTGCTCACACATGACGTTGATACTCTCTCAAAGCCTCTCCCATGCTTGGTATGACTTGTACCATTATGTTTCACTTCATTAGGCACCTGAAACCACTCTAAAATAACACTGCCACTCACCAACCACGACCCTATATTCTTGAAACCTCGTGAATTAAATTTGAACCTCTAAAAAACACATGAGAGACATGATCTTGCACTCTCTATTTTCCATCAATGCCTTTGACATCAATGACAACAACTGGAAAATCAACAGGGTGCAACAAGCTAAGGCATCTTACCCTTTTTTGCACATTAGGGTTTCATTATTTATTGCTTAGTTTACTTGAGCATAATTGTTATACTTAATTTATCATTTATTTAATAAAATATTGCATTCAGATTAGGCTGCATATTAAATTTTATCTTAATCATTTTGGTGAATCCAATGTGAATCTACATGTTATTAGGACCTTTATTGATTTATCATCATGAGTATCTCCATTAATGGCTTTTTTCTTGTCAATCCTAAATTAAGACATAAAGTCCAACATCTCCTTCTTACTACTTGTATTCCTGCTAATATGCATCCAAACTTAGTCTATCAATCATTTGTTTATGCATTTTCCCAACATATTGATTTTCCATCTAATCCTATTGTTGATCTTGTTATCTTCGATAATGATCCGCCCTTTCATATCATGATTCACATTTACAATATGGGTATCAAGCGTACTTTAATCAATAATGGATTTAAACTCAACCCATGTCCTATGTCATTCCTTGAAAATATTGGTCTTTCTGCTACAAATGTTAGTCCATCATCTCTTTCTCTTCGTGCATATGATGGTTTTATTCGTCCATGCGTAGGTCACATTGTTTTACCTATCACTGTAGGGCCAAAAACCCTCAACACATTTTTTTTATCATTGAATTTCCAGTTTCATATAACTATTTACTTGGTAGGCCATGGCTTCATGCCATACAAGTGGTTCCCTCTACCATGCATCATTGTGTTAAATTCCTACATGAGGGTGTTGAATATACTGTCTTTCATGACCATCATCCATTCAAATATTGTGACCATGATCCCAATACTACACTTCCTACTCCGCGGTTTAATACTACTGATGAACCACAACCCATAAATGAGCTACCACATTTACCACCACTTGAAGGTGTTATTTATATGGTAGATTCGGTCCCAACTACAGAACCACCTCCAATTGTTATTACTACTGCTATGGTACTTTATCGGGGGCCTACCCACACATCTGATGTCATTCCATCTGCTTCACTATCACATGCATATCCACCTTTAGCACATCCTCCCTTTACATGTACATTTTTCCTGAATGATTCTTATTGGGAGCACATTCCATTTTATCTTACTTGTGATGTCATTATATGTTCATGTGATGGTTTGACTCAGATAGGCTTTGAATTCGAGGGTCTTTATCCTTCAACTCATGATCCTCATCTCTATTATGGATTCATCACTATCACTGTTGCTTATGGTATGTGTGTCTTTCATACCATAGTCTACCTTGCACAAGTCCCTCGTTCTTCTCCACTTACATTAGGACAATCTTAGTTTACTTACATTGGGGGTACATTAGACCCTGATCATATTGATATCTCATTTCCTATGCCCTTTGGTAGTATCTTCATTTGCAACAGTTATTTTCTTGGCTATACACATAATCTCACTCACTGGTATGCACACGGTTGTCCATTACCACCCTTCACCGATGAGGAGTATGTTATGGGCATGCACAAATTATGCTTAGATGGTGCTTTACTTGATCAACCCGACACTATCACTTATCAGGTATTAGATGCCTCACCATATTATTTTGACCCTGACAATGATGACCTTTTAGATGACTTCACCTAATCACTTTCATTATTACACGCTTGGGGGCATCAAATTATTTCCCATCCCACCCGCCCCCTCTTGATATTATCATGCATGTTACATTCTCATCACCTTGCATCTTATCAACACACATATCTACATATATTTGTATCGTCTCTTCCTGATTACACACTCATATTCTTATGGTTCTTATATGACTGTTGAGGGATCTCTTCCAATAAGAAACTCCTTCCATTGCATACAAAATAATTATTTATCATTTACCACACTGCTCAATCAATAATTCATTACCTCTTACAGTTTATCACCATCACTCTTTTCCTCTTAAACACATTGTGTCTCATCCTTTACACTCATCATACATTCCCATCATCATTAACCTATGATGCACTCTTGTGTTATGGTTCACACTTGACTGTTGAGGGCATATTGTACACATGAACCTCACACACTACACGGTAGACACTACACATTCTACATCTTCACACATCATACACTTCTCTGCATATACAATCTTCAATATCTTCTGCATCATCCGCACATTGTGCTTTATACACCTATACATCAGACACATTTTACACATTACATTATCATACATTTTTATAATCTACACATATTGCAATACACACCACACATTTTTCATCACACATTACACGTTTTACATGTCACATACTTATGACATCTTCTCATGACCACATCTACTACACATTTTACTCATCTTCTTATGTACACTGCACTCATTACCCGACAACACACTCTAGTACAACGGTTCATACTCAATTGATGAGGGTCTAAATCAAAATCTAACCTCACCTCATCACACTTACATCACTCTAAACTTTAACCTTCACAATCAATCAATCAATCTTCTTATCATACTATGCGACACTTTTAGCCATCACCTTATTTACAACATTATGTGATATACGCTTTTAGGATAAATCATCACCCCTTTCTAGCTTTATATCCATACATCTCATGGTATATGCTTGGTGCTACATCATCACATTTTCGGCCATCGTCGCGTTCATTTATCTCATACTATACGTCTTGTGCTACATCATTACATGTATTAGCATTTTACTCACCCATCTAGTGATATACACTTTAGGCTAAATCATCACACATTCCATAACATCATCCCTATGTCACATTTAATATCATCACTTGATTCATCACCTATTTCTAAATACAACACATCACACGAACCATTTCTCGATAACACACTCTCATTTACGGTTCATTCTTGACTGTTGAGGGTATACATCTCAAATGGACCTCACCACACTCATGCATTTAATCACTCACTCAATAAATCACTCACTCATTCACTCACACATTTACACTCTACACTTTACGTTTTGACAATCATATCTTTCTATTACACACATTCAAACCATTTCCTGATGATGCACTCTCGTTTACAGTTCATTCTTGACTGCTGAGGGGGAATAAACAAATGAACCTCATTGCATACATACAAATCCACTCAGGGGGCACACCGAACCTATTATTCATACTACATTCCATTCCATCTTATCCACAACATACTGCATATATAGGTTGAATTTACTCTTGCTTACATTTACTTGTTACATGTTCCCTTTATTACACATGTTAGATATATATCTTGTATGTCATTATCTTTATCATATACACATGCGTGTTTGCTTGACTTTTTAGTTGTGATTGCATATTTTATAGGTCCATTACATACAACATGGATGTTTGGCACAATACCTTTTACCAGTCCCACAGAGGCTCCTCAAGGCATCCACTTTTGTACACTACAGGTGTTATTGTTTCATTTTGTTCCATAGCACATTATTCACACCTTGACATACTTTTTTATCTTTCTAACATGCTACCGGGTGCTTCATGTGCAACATTTGTTATGTAGGGCTATCTACTTCCATGGTTGTCAGTTACATTGTTTTTCATTGTTTTCTTTTTGTATGCTCTTTTTTGCGGGATTTACCCTTTGTCTTGTGTGCACACTTGTTTGCTTGTGGCCACTATGGCCTTGATTGTCTTTTGACATCGTGAGTGATGTCCCATGTTTGTAACCCACTTTTTGCAGTTTACATTGTCCTCGGCTTGCATCTTATCTTACACATTATTTGTTTATCTTACATTTCATCTTACACATGCATGTTTGTCTTTTCTTGTACTAATATTGGTCTCATGTTATGTTTGTGGAGCCTATTTTCATGTTAGAGTGTGGTACACCTTCTATGTGTTACACTCGGTTATTTTTACAGTGGTCCCGCTCGCCGGTGAGCGGGTCAAGGGGGTTCGGGGGCGAAGCCCCCAAAGCAAATTTTCATGGATGGTTTATTAACCCATGGGTAATGGGTAACCGTTATGGGATATTTTTGGGCCCATGGTTTTTCGGTACCCATTGTTTTGATACCCACAGTTTTTTGCCCATGGTTTTGATACCCACGGTTTTGTATCAAACTGCTTAAGCAATTGTCTATTTATATGGTCTTATGCATATGATACACATATAAGAAAATGCATTGCAGATGTGCTTTGAATTCGGGTGTGAATTCTATAGAGTTTGTTGAGCATAGCTCCAAACGGATCTGAGTATTGTATTGAGAGAGTGGAGGCTTGTAATAAAATCTGAGCAAGTGATTCTTAGTGGACGTAGCCCAAATTGGGTGAACCACGTTAAATACTGTCTTTCTGTGTTGTGTTATTTATTCTACACTTTTATTTGAGATTTGTAATATTTTCTACATATTAGTTTCTACTGTTGTGATTCTGTAAGGGATTATTCCGCATATTTTATCTCTTATTTCCTATCATCTCCTAACCACTTGTTTGAGTGTGCCTTATTTTCTACCAAGCAGATTCCCTTCCCCTTGTAGGGCATAGTTTTAACTTAGTGGTTGGTCCTCTTTTGGGCCACATACTCCTTCAACGGCGTCGCATGAACCCCAAATGAGGGGGGCATCATTTGGGTGAATCACTCACCTCATATAACATTATACACAACACGACACCAATATAACATAGTTTACAGGGCTCAGAATCAGACTTGGGTCCTTAGCATAGCGACCTTTCTTGGATGCCTAAGACTAGGGGAAATACAACGGTCTCTCCTGGATGCTTGAGACCAGGGGACAATTTTACAATGATTGGTAGTTCAACACAATCTAAAGAACTCAACACACACAAAAACTTTTGTAGGGAAGACATTCCTTAGTACATACACACCATCTATAGTGGTTTTTTACATAGCAGGAAGCAGTTAAAGGTTGGCAAACGACACAATACAGTTCTCCCTACACTTCTTCCATTACACTGGTGTGAGATCACTCAAAAAAATCATGCGTTGACATCATCTACAAGATCCTCTCTACACCTATTTCTCATCACAGATCAGGTCCACATGTTCCTTATTCATTTTCAGCATTTACATACTTTTCTTACACATATTTTTACATATGGTGATCATATACATGCGTATTTGACTACATGTCATCTTCTCTTTTACAGGTCTATCCGTATGGGAAACATTAGTCAACAACAACATCATACACATCAACAACAACATCGACATCAACAACATGTACATCGTGACATCTACACATGTATTTCCACCCTAGGTTCATTTTCATCATTACTTTTTACACTTTTTCCTCCTTAGCATCCACTCTTCACATTTTTATCATCCCACACTTTGTCTAGTCCCTTGGCACGTTTTTCTGCATCAATCTACTGAGCTTTCCGCTAACCAACATAAAGTGGGGGTAAATGTAGACACACAATCACGCACTTTATGTAATTATCTAATCTTGATTACACACTACTATTCATATGATTCTTAAGTAATAAAAGTACTAATTAACCCATGTCTTTGGCCACTTTTCTTTGCTTTATGTTGTCACTTTCAGTCTTACACTCTTACTTTCTCATTCTTCCTTTTCACTCTTCGACATTTGTCATCCTGGACACTAGTGCCCAGCCAGGACACCAACGTCAGATGCCCTCATCCCCTATGGGTGCTCTTGTCCCCTTTTTACTTTACTTTCACTTTTTGGGTTCTTTCTATCTGTTTGAGCATCTTGTCTTTTTGTTAGTTGACCTTTTTAGGGTTAATTATGAAATTCAAGTGAAGGAATCATATAAATATAAATTTATGTGGTCATAATAAAGGACCAAGCACTAAGCATTAGTTATCACCACCTAAGGTTGCATCCATCAAAGGCATATATGAGGTCCATTGCATCCATATAGCTCCATCACAAGGGACACAAGGGCTAGTTTTCTATATCATACTTCATAGGAGGGAAGTTCATTCTATTCCATGCACACACACACACAACTACAATGGGTCTGAGATGTAGTGCAATGCTTAGTTGTAAGTCCACCATTGTGGCAGCTAAGGACAATCTGACCCCTCATTTTAAATCTTTCTTTTTTAGGATTTGATGTCTATTTAAGGGTTTTTCATGTCTATTCTTTATGGCAGGTTTTTGGTAAGTCCAATGATCATTGTGTGAATTTGTAGCGAAAAAAGGAAAATATCATCGAATGTCTTGCAACCTTGAGAATTCAGGTTCCTGAGCATTTTCGTAGACCCAAGTGCTTAGAAACAAGCCTAGGGCATCCATAAGCGCCCTTGTCCCTCTCCAAGCACCCCAGTTCAGCATCCTTCTCTAGATATGCAATTTTCTGAACTCCAGTGCGACGGTCAATGCTTGGCATTTCTCTGTTTTCCAGCTCTGTGCACTTTTCAGAACTCGGTGGATCAACTAAGGAATTTTACCATTCTTTACACATTAGGGTTTCATTATTTATTGCTTAGTTAACTTGAGTGTAATTGCTATACTTAAGTTATCATTTATTTAATGCAATCTTGCTTTTAGATTAGGCTACATATTACATTTTATCTTAATCATAAGGAGATTTTGCATTTCCTTTTTAACCATTAGGTTAACATGAGGGTACATTTTATGGATTTTTTGTTATATCGGCTTAGCATGTTCATGAAGAAAAATGTTATGCATGGAAACAAATGGGTCAATTGTAGGAATATCATTAAAGGTCCATGCAAAAAGATTTGGGAAAACACATAATAAATTTTAGATAGTTTCCCCATCATCATTAGTAAGGAGGAAACAAGGAACAAAAGTTGGGGATCAATGTTAGTGTCAAAGTTAGAAGAAGTAGTTTCTTCATTTAGTAGCATGAAATGATCTTTGATATTGGGGTGAGTAGGAATAATATTAGAAGTATCACCTTCACCGAAGTACACATGAGCATGTATAGTGTGAGGAAACCTAATATTTTGAAAAAATAGGAAGGGAGATATTCATATGACCCCAAATATTTTAGAAGGGATTCTTCGCTAGTGAATTAATCCAATGATTGAAAATCAGTTGATGCACTATGATCAATGAGTTTAGAGTATATAAGTTGTAAGATGGATGTGTGATGAACCACACAAACATCTTACAAATGTAATAGTGAAGCATGTAAGAACATTGGAACCAATGCCAATTTCCATAAAGGCCAATCAGTATAGCCAAGAAATTAGACCCAAAAAAATTACGAACCACGATGGGCTCTCAGATTTATTTCTCATATTGGCCAAGCCCTTGTCCACTGAATCCATTTTGTCCAATGGATTCCTTTTTCATATTGGGAATGATTTTTGACCATTGAATCTCTTTAATTTATTGAAACTAATCAGTCTTGGAGTTAAAAAAATAATGTAGAGTGAATAAATGGAAGTTACACCCTATGCCGACAATCATGGGTCTTCCTTAGATTCTTTCATGTTCCTACTGCGGATTCAACTTCATTAATTGTTTTTGCTAGAGTGAACTCTTTCTCTACAAATCATTTCATAACATTTTTTTGACATAGGCTCCATATCTGAACAAACCATTTCCAATTATGAACTCCTAAAGAACAATTACCAACCCTTGCATGCTATTCAGGGCCCGTTCACCTTGAAATAACCTTCAAGCAAGGATTCTGTCAACGAAGAATAATTGACTAGTGTACAAACTCACTTTGATGAATGTGAGTTGTTATCAAAATTCTGTCCCATAAACCACATGGGGCTTGATAGATTTGATATGTTGGGCCACATCGAATTCAAAATCTACCAAAATCTGACTGAACATATTTTTTTGCCTCATTTGCAAGAGATCAACTCATCTTTCATTGAAGTTATAAGGGCCACTGGAAATGTTGCACAACAACCATTGTCTTGCACAAAACCTTCTTCTCCTTTATCGTTTGACCAAAATCTTATATTTTATATTATTCTTCATCAATTCAAGCACATAAACCACCTACTGCCATTAAAATTAATAATTAAAGGAACTACAAGCACTTGTAAATCATATTTCATAAATATTTTTGGGTCAACATTCTCTTCCATATATAATGGCAATAAATTTCCCCTCTTATTATTGACACCCATTGGTGTTGCAACCTTCAACATTTTTCTTCCACTATACATACATGCATCTGCATACTCATCAAGGAAATTAACCCTCTAGAAGTTCATGCCTTATCAGGTTTCCAGACTAACTCATGCATGCCAAATATATTCTCATTGATGAGATGAGGTTTGTTGAGCCTAAATTACTTTTTATGGTCGACTACTAGCTACATGAGGATTTCCCCCATTTCAAGACATTAGTTTCTAACAATAGATCTATCATTCTCGTTGGTGGCCTTAGCCGATTTCCTTTCATCAATGACATTTGATTGTATTTGATTCACTCATATGCGTGAAACCTTTGGAGAAGCTTTCCTACGTCAATCACATTATAGACAATTTTCCTTTCGCCTACTCTTGCTCAACATTTGGGATACTAATCCACAAATTAAGGATTGAGAAAGCCTTATGTATCACACAGACACACATTAATCAGAAAAAAGAGATTGATGTTTTCCACTCCCCCCACTTTTTCACAACAAATAAGCTTGTGGACCGCCACAACATGAATATAATAAAATCATTGAACCTTCTTGTGGCATGTTTTACTACGTAGATTCCCAGCTAGAGAATTTCAAGAGAGCCCGATGATGATTAATTGCAACACAAAATACTTCTTTTCATTCATGAAAAAGGTATGCTTATAGCTCATTTGTGGGTTGAGACAGGGCTTATGAATGGTGCGATTGGAACCATCATCAACATCATTTACAACAATTCCATTTCACCTTTAGAGCTTCCATATTTGTTGTCATCCGATGTGAGAGGTACATTAGGCATAACTAGGATGCTAAAAATTCATTCCATGTTCCACTAGCTCCAATTTCAAGAGGAAATAACAGACAATTCCCTCTAAAAATGGCTTGGTTTTGACCATTCAGAAGTCCTAAGGCCAAACATTGCAAAGGGAAATTATTGATATTAGATGCATCGAGAGACAAGCCCTTGTATTCATTATTATCTCAAGAGTCCTTCAACTTAACGACCTCCACATTTAACCTCCATTCTCATTTGAACGTTACTCTAAAATGTCTCGAGGGCCTCTTCTTTAGATGATAAAATAAAAAGAAGCTTGTCTCAATTCAATGTAGAGATTGCAACCTCTTTGATTTTTAACTTTAGGTCCTCCTCTTCCAATTCAACCCACAAATTATCTTTTTGCTTCTCCGTAAAACAAATTTTACATTGGAGGTTATTATAAAACTTTCTTCTTAATCCTCTTATTATTTATGCTCTTAATAATATTTTCAATTTATGTGTGTGTGTGTACAAACATACATATATACATATGTATATGTGTGACATGTGTGGGTGTGGGTGTGGGTGTGGGTGTGGGTGTGGGTGTGTGTGTGTGTGTGTGTGTGTGTGTGTGTGTGTGTGTGTGTGTGTGTGTGTGTGTGTGTGTGTGTGTGTGTGTGTGTGTGTGTGTGTGTGTGTGTGTGTGTGTGTGTGTGTGTGTGTGTGTGTTGTCGAATTAGGTGAACAAATGTGCATGCTTTACAAAGAAAAATAATAGTATTTTTGTTGGCACCTTGCGTCCATTTAGTTTCTTTTTTTCTTTATAGATCAAATTCTTTTTCAATCATATTAGTTAAATTTGTACATTTTTGCTTTTACATTGTATTCACATTTTCACTACCCTATGGATTTGCTAGTGATGTTCAACTCCACGAATTGATTCTAATTTTGTCTTCCTCTTTTACTTCAACTACTTCTCCCCCAAAAATACAACTTGCTTTTTTGAGGTCAATACTAATCCTTATTGAGATTGAGACATGTTAAAGAAAGCCAAATCTTATACATCAATATGAATTTATAAGTGGTAATGTTTTGCAAATAAGGATTACATTCACATAAGACATCAATCCAAGTCCTCTAGATCATTGGAAGAAAAATAAGACTTTATTTCTCGCACTTGTCCACTCTATGTGAAGATTAAGATGGAATTCCGCGAGTGAATATAATTGCATGTAATGGTTCATTATGCTAGGCTATTTTTTTGGAATTTTAATATTGTGTTATAAATTTAAATAAAATGATTAATGTTTTTATATTATACAAGTACGTGAGCCCTTTGCCCAATTGTATAGTGGATAGATCAGCACAGGACTTCAAAAGGCCTCAAGTCAGTTGATCGCTCAATTTCATAAACTTATGTGATGTTTAGGTTGTAATAATAAATTATTTAAAAAGTGGTAAACAACCCATTAGTTGGTTGACCAGTCATCCTTATAAACACTTGTTATGCCGAAGGCGTTCCCCCTATGGCAGAGGACCTCCGGACGTTTCTGCAGCGATGCTAAATTTGACAGCCTTTTAGACGTTTTTCCAAAAGGATTAAATTTGACTGTTGTTTGCATGTCGTTTTCAATTTTGCATGCAATTTTAACCGCCTCTTCTGCCCTATATTTTCTGGCATCGTTAAGCTCCTGCTTCAGCGTTTCCGAAGGTGAGAAGTCCAGGGGCGCAGTGTTGCAGATTAAATGCCAGATCGAGCTCTGGCACCATCACCTTAAGATGCCGGAAGAATAACAATATTTCCTTTAAAGAAAACTTTGATCCAATCTTTGGCGAGCTCCAGGAGTTGCCAGAATGCAGGGAAGTTCAGCGTCTTTTAGCGCTTGGATCTCAAGATTCTGATTATTTGAAGCTCCGACCGGATTTTTCTGTCCATAAGTTTTTGTTGGAGCTGTCGGATGTAGTGTTTGATACCGACGAAAGCTGCAAAGTTCCTGATAACCTATATATGGATGTCGATTTCGATTCTTTGCCTATAATTCCCGACGACGCAGTGAATTCTGAAGATGCTAAGGATTTCCGTGAAAAAATGAAGGTTCGGGAGCAAGAGAAGGTTGTGTCAATAGTCAATACAGTCAACCATTATCATATGTAGTTTTATTTTGTAAATTGTGGCTAGGTTAATTACAATAGGATATCTAACTGCATATAAGCTTCCAGATAATCTTATACTCAAGATGAAAGATACCAATACTTTCTTTGGGTCCTTTACGGTAAGAAATACAACTGACGTCTCTTCATCAGCCATAATAGCAATTTAACTTTGAATAGTACATGGTCCGATGCCTGGATTTAAGGATATCAGCTCCCAACAGTTCTTGTGGTATTAGGGTAGGAAATACAGCTGGTGAATCTTCATCATAGAGAAATTCTAAATAGTAAATGGCCTTGCAGATTATGCATTGTTTTATTACCGTTAAATGAGAAGAATTTTGTTTGTAATAATTAATAACCTTTTCTGTAGAGACTATTATGTCAATGTTGTATATTGGTGTTTCTTAATCAGTCCTAACAAATATTTCTTTCTCAACAGGCCCCTGTATTTCAGAGCATAATGATTATGGCAACATGTTGAAATGTATCACTGAACACTTTCTTAACACAATCACAACAAGAATTGCAAATGTCGTCCCGGACTCCTCCTTTGAGATGAGGATAGCACGGCAATTAGAAGCAATAAATATTGGGGTTCAGGTAATGTCATTATTTCTATTTTGTTGTGTATAAACAAAATATTGAATTATATGTAAGATGAATCCAAGAAAAGTCCCCTTATGGACTCCAGCTATGAAAAAAAATCCTCTTCAAATACACCATTACTACTAATATATAACATATTGTATGAAGGTTTTAAAGAACTATTATACTTCCTATTCTACTTAGACCGAAGAAAAACATACTAGAATCAAAATCTTACTTTTAAAAATTAAATAAATTGAAAAAATAACAAGTATGTCACACTGCAAAATCCTTTGTATCAGAAGCATCTTCTCTTGTGTTCCTTAGGCCAAACACAGTAGGGAGGCCTTCATAACTCTGAGCTCTAGGTAGAATATTAACTTGGTAAATCACAAAAAGGAAACCAATTTGGAAATCTTGAGTTTCCATGACATTATCCTAGGCCTTTGTGTGGTCAATGAAGCTTATATGTTTCTCTCCAGGATTTAAAAAATTTAACTCTACACCTTTAGTTATTTTTGGGCCTTTTTGCATTATTTAGTTTTTAATGTTTGGCATGGATATTTTGATCTTCCTTAAATATTTTATAATTAATCTTCTAAATTAGCTCCCCTAGGAATTGCTTCTAAAACTGAACTTAGAGTTCAAGGAAGTTTAAATTCTTATACAATGGGAATCAAATTTAGCTTCAAGACAACCTTCTTAGATGTCCTTCATCCTTCTGAGCCTGCATAATCGGCTCTTGGTCTAAATGATATAGGAGCTACTGCCAAATACCATATAGAGAGACAAGCCATGCTATGTATTTTTTCTCTTGTACAATAGTCAATACAATCTACCATTATCATATGTAGTTTTTGTTTGTAATGGAGTCTACTCCCAATATGGTGTTGTGGAGATAACGAAATAATCCTCTACAAGGTACTTTTCTTTATCTATAGGGCTCTGATATCAGCTACTACTTGCATATCCATTGATATTAGCATTATGAATTTATTCTAATTTCATCAGCAAGGCACTTACAGGTCAAAGTCTTGATGACACGAGTCAAAGGTTTTGTCCACATTTGTATTGTTTGAATGGATACAATGAGATGTTTTTTTGTTTGGCATTCTTCTCAAAATGTTGACATAAACTGATGTAGGAAAATGATGACAATTAAATGCAAACAAACATATTTGCTTGAAGAAATTTTTGATGGACTTCTATGTAAATCTTATATCTTTTGTGTTTAGATTCTCCATTCCAACATTTCTAATTTTCTTGTATTGGGTGAAGCAGTATAGGTGCCATTACCTTGGATGAAAATCTCCCTTCAGATTTTAAAGTTAGAATTTTAAGGCAAAAAATTGCCATCATTTTGTATTTGTACTCTTGTCTTCATTGCAATTGTGTATTAGATGTCTCATGTGAAAAACTACCACCATGGTGTTATTGTACTCATGTTTTCATTCTAATCAAATATAAGATATTAATGGCCTTCACTTCTACATTACTTTGGTTCTTACTTTACTTCCTCACATAAGTGTTTGAAATTTCCATTGCACAACTCTTGTGACTGAGCTCATTGTATTATCAATGCTTTAGAATAAATGTTAATACTGGGTTTCAAGTAGCCAATTATATGTTTTCCCCTTCATATGAGCTTTATTGTTTTTTTAGATATATATAGGAGCTTTATAGAAAAATTGCCATCATGGTGTTATTGTACTCATGTTTTCATTCTAATCAAATATAAGATATTAATGGCCTTCACTTCTACATTACTTTGGTTCTTACTTTACTTCCTCACATAAGTGTTTGAAATTTCCATTGCAAAAATCTTGTGACTGAGCTCACTGTATTATCAATGCTTTAGAATAAATGTTAATAGTGGGTTTCAAGTAGCCAATTATATATTTTTCCCTTCCTATGAGCTTTATTGTTGTTTAAGATAGATATAGGAGCTTTATTGTCCAGTGTATATTTCAAGATCATGAATCCAACCACTAGATTCCCTAACCTGGATGGGGATAACATCAAACCTCCCTATACAAGAGTTTCCTTTGAAAGCAAAGTGATGCTTAAATGGTCCACCCAAGATTTGTGGATGTCCCTGCTCAAGAATCAATGTCATATGACCTTTTCTGTTGGTCAAAACTCTATTATACAAGCGTTTTAGAAATATTACGTGTGAATTTAGCTCAACCCCACATGACATCAACAACACTTGGGACATGTACAAGCACAACTACAGACCATGGCATGTTCTACACACTACCACAGACACAGGACTTGCTACAGATGTTAGTTCTGACTTAGAGCCCAAATGCAGTATTCAACAAGAACCATCATAAGAATGGTAGGTTTTCGCACAACTTCGCCCTGGAAACAACACGGGTCTAGACAATCTTGAAATGTTGGGGAAATGAGATTTTGACATACACAATAATTGGACCATACATGACGTTCCCCATGATTTGCAGATAACTAGTTCATCATTCATCGAGAGAGAGAAGGCATACACAATTAACAACAACATACATGCCACACCACCATCTTCCACACTTCCTTTGTCTCCAGAACAAAAAATAGCTCTTGATACCATACTACACCATTCAACAAACAAAACCCTTCTACCTCCACTAAGATTGATAATTCAAGGAACAACTGGCACATGAAAATCATTTTTGATAAATAAAATCTTGAATTCATTCACAACATCAACCACATCTCCCTCACCTCTACTTGTGCCCACCCCTACAGGTGTTTTAGCATTCAACATCTCTGCATCCACAATCCATGCAGCCATGCGTATTCCAATCAAAGAACTGAAACCCCTTGAAGGTAGTGCATTATTGTCTTTTCAAGAGTCGCTGAAACATATAGAATATGTTCTTATTGATGAAATGAGTTTCATCGGTCCAAATTTGCTAAGCAAAATTGATAGTAGGCTCTGCGAAGCTTTCCCACACTCAAGAACATCTGAATTTGGGAATAGATCAATCATCCTCCTTGGTGACCTCGTGCAATTACCACCGGTTTTGGACAGTCCTCTTTACACAAGTAATTCCTACGGAGTAACCCTTTGGAAGGGATTTCAGTCTTCCATTACATTGTAAACAATATTTCGGCAACAAGGAACAACCAATGCACATATTTCATTCCCGAATTTACTGCTCCACATGCGAGATTCAACCCCTCTAATTGAGGATTGGGAACTCCTAATGTCTCGCACAGACACACACGAAACTCAGCAGGAGCTCAACATTTTTAAAGACGCACCACATTTGTTTGCAAAAAATGATCTGGTGGACTCCCACAACCTACAAATGTTGAAGGCATTGAACGTTACGATCGCCCAATCCATTGTTAAAAGTAACAGGGGGACTGGATCAGGAAATCTTGATGATGATCACTTGGAACTCAAAGTTATGTTATGCAAACAACAAAAAATCATGCTTATTGCAAATCTATGAGTTGATGCAGGCCTCGTGAATGATGCCATAGGAACAATCACCGAAATTGTCTATGATGCATTAATGCAACCACCAACATTACCTTTATTTGTTGTTGTAAAATTTGATAGATACAACGGCCCATGTTGGGATCCCTCCAACCCATTACATATTCCCATACCCCCTATTTCGAGAGGGAATCGAAGGCAGTTGCCGATTAAAATGGCCTGGGGATTAACTATCCACAAGTCACAAGGACTTACTTTGCACAAAGCAACCGTTGACATTGGAACCACTGAAAGGCAAGGTCTGACATTCACAGCTTTCTCCAGAGTTCCCTCGCTTGCAAATCTGCGCATTTCACCTTCTTTTTCATTCAAGAGATACTCAAATATGGCGCACGTACCAGCACTCGGAGCAAGAAGAAAGGAGGAAGCAAGACTACTATCACTCAACCCATTGTAAATACTACCCTCTGCTTTGATAGCACCTCTACTACTACTATACGCAACATTTCTTCTATCCAAAGCAACACAGTCATTCAAGGGGTATCAAATGTAATCATGTTTATTGAAACTAAAATTGCCCACTAAAGGCCACCATTCATGATATAAATACTGAAAATGTATACATGTCTCATTATGTGTACGTATACCTTCATTTATTTGATGTTTTCAAATATGATATGCAACTTTAAATGTACGAATCTGTAACATAATTAAATGTACACATACAACATTTCAATGTAATGTTTCAACTAAAGTCCTACACTACAACTATCAATCACACACATTATCAATTGTATAATAAATGTTTCTCCAACAAAACACCAACTGAACAACTGATGCACAACTAACAACATCAACTATAAAATTAATTAACTATCGAAAACGGTATCACATGTAATCATGTACGAATTTATAACAAGTTTGAAATGTAGAAACAACCTTCAAATTAAGTGGATCAACTATATTTCTACAATTACAACATCACTCAAACCCCTTATCAACATCAAGTACAAAAGTAATAACTATATCTCTAAATCAAATAACATCTACCGTTCGGCGTTCTCATCTCATGAAACACATGCGATTGCTAGTGATAGATAAACTCTTCCTCAAAAAAAAACAAAAGGGTCCAAACACTTTAGTATTGCGAGTGTTACAAGTTTGACTATTAATTCACCAAATCCATGAGCATGTTATTTGAAAGTTCATTAACGTCTAAACTACGTATTGGCAATTGGATTATGAAGAGTACATATAATGTGGTCCCTGGGGTGATTGCATTATTTATTTACAGTGCACAAACAACTTTGAGGTTTGGCTTGACTTGACGATAGATGAATCACGAATCGTGTGTGTTTGCAGATGGTGACGAAAGTTGATGACGACCTGTACCGAACATTAAAAAATGTTGGCAGCTTCTCCACGTCATCATTTCTTTGTTTCAAATAATACAAATTGCCCGGCAGGAAGGACAATTTAGCTTTTCCTTTTCCTTTTCCAGGTTTATGGGTTAAATAATTATACATCATTTTACCTTTTTAAAGATAATTATTCATTAAACTTTATTATTACGCCGAAAGGCATATTCACTCTAGTATGTGGGGAAAGGATCCCCCCTCTCTGACATTGACGGTGACTGCGACAGACGAGATCATTTGGTCGATGATGTACGAATAACCATGAGCCTTACACGTGGCGGCCAAGGGAAGGGATGTCATGCAGTTATCAATGACGACTCTGTTTAATGCAGTTCCCTATTACTTATTGTTAACAGTTTCAGCGTGGTTAACGCCTTTGGATTTTTAACGGATTTTCCTTTCGAAGCACATGAAATATCAACAACTGATAAATAAGATACCAAACAATGACGCAGAGGACTATGTACACCTCGTCAACGGAATTTCGCTAGAAATATAGATTGATATACTTTACAAAGCGAAAATGTATAATTTGCAATATCCGATTCAGGCAAAGTCATAGCTTAGAGCCTTCGATTTTTGTAGAACATTAAAATTTACCATTAAAACCTTGGACACATCAGAACTTTACCACAGTAACGATATCTGCGACAATTTTAGAGGATAAGATTTCACAGAGCGTAAATGTATAATCTGCAACATCCAAATAGGGAAAAATCAGAGTTAAGAGCTTTAAAAGTTGCTAGATTCCCGAGACCAAAGGTGAAAGCCTCAAAATCTTAAGAATAGGGACATGAACAAGGAAATAAACCTCCAATTTACGGTCAAGTTTGTTTTTACATAGAAAAATTTACGCAGTTTGAATTCTCGATGCAGCCGATGAAGAGCTTGAATTTGTACAAATTTAAACAAATTTCAACCTCCATAATAGTAAAAACTTATCAAGTGGTTGTATCCATTGCCAAACGTTGCATTAGCAACACTAATGTGCTGCGCACTACACTCTCACAACATCCTTTTGCCCCAAAATAGAGCCCAATTTACTCAATGTCTACCTGTGACAATTCTTAACACTAATGTGTTTTTTGTGAGAGAAGGTGGGGTTCGACCCTGGGACCTAATTTTTGTATTGTCTACCTGTAATTACGCCAAAAGGCGTGTTCTTTATGGGAAAGAGGCCTCCCTGCTCTGACAACATATAAGACGTGTGCGGGTAAGATTGAATACGTCCATCGTCGACATAATATTATTTTATTGTGATCCGATGGAAGGGCTATGTTTATGTACTATGTGTTGATTCTGACAACCCTGTCAGCGCGCATATGAATGTTATGCTATTATTTTATTCTTGTTGTGTATTCGATGCCATTGCTTCTGCCAAGTGGACTTCCAGGTTCCAACCTTCCATTCGCTCCATTAAGCTTTGTACAGGGTCGTCAATTGGGTTTTCCAGTCCAATGGTATGATTTCTTTTCCCACCTCATCATTACATAATAAGAATGAATTCAGAGAACCCTTAGGCATAAAATCGTACACCAGTAACCTTCGAGATCCCTCGGCACAAATACCTCCCAGCCTAACCAAATTCACATGCTATATGTTTCCCACAGTCTCGATTTTTGAATGGAATTGCTTTTCAGTTGGCCGTGTATAACCCTATAATTTTTTAACGGCCACAAGTGCACCATTTGTTACAGTTCCCTTGAAGACTGAACGGAATCCTCCGCTCCCCAACCTATGCTTGAAATTTGTTGTTGCAATCTGCAACTCGCTATAGGTGACTGCTCTAAGAAACATTTCCCCGTCATCATCCTTCCCTCCTTTCCTTTGCTGTAATAATCTTTGACGCGTCAACAAAGTAATTAACAGTGCGAATGCAAGAGCCAAACTAGTGCACACAGGAACAATAATACTAACAACATGAACTTTGTTTTTGTTTTCCGTTGGTAAATGATCAGAAGCAGCCACCCGAATGAATAAAGATTGTCCAATAGCCGATGAATGACGGATGTTTAACAAATTGTCCGAACAAAAATCGACATACGCGATGAAGCAGTAGCAGTGAGCAGTGACAACGAAGGCGTTACAGGAGGAATTGTTGAGACACGCAACACGACATCCATGTGAAGTTTTCTCTTCCATGTATGAAAGTGTATAGGTCAGATACATTTTATCAAATTTAAACCTTATCGCATTGTATGTGCCTGGAATTTCTTCAAGCTGGCTGAAATATATATTGTTTCAAACTCCGGTCACCCAATATTGAACACAATCATTCCACATGAGAACAAAATTCTTGACCCCGGACGGATCCTGCAGAGCAGAGAAAATCCCAGGAGTTGCATCCCAAGAATTCTTTCAAGAGATTAACTTGTGCCGTTTTCCATTGTTTATGCTAGGCAAAACAGTATTCGTGGGATGGGCGAAAACTCTCCTAAACAGTCTCAGATCTGTTGTGAGAACCCAGCAGAACAAAAATTACCAGAATCCAGAAGCACACCCCGTGAAACCTTGTTAATGGTACCTCACATTGATCGACCACACAGATGCTCCCCCCTGCACCCAACACTCCCAGATGGCCATCTCTCGACAGATTCAAAAAGTCGGCCCATATGTTTCTAATAGAAGACTACCTATTTTCCACCCAAACAATTTCCTTCTCACAGACACTGGCATACCAGATGCCAACATACCAGTTATGTGTTCCGCTAGGACTGAAAAAACCCATTGCAAACATACCATTCTTTGACATTATCGTTTGGTTTACGGTGAGTGAAACCCCTAACGAAAGGGTGTCTCCATGACCATCAACTGGTAAGGAATAATGGCAACTGCACAGTAAAATAAAAATCGAAACCAACTTCAGACAGCTTATGTCCAGACCGTTTGCAACCATTTCCATATTTTTGACGTTCTTGGTTTTGCAGCTAATGAAAATTAATAAGCCGGACAAATTCGTCTGCACTAATTACTACATAATTTGGCCCATTAAAGCGAATTCAGAAAGGAGCTGCAATAACCAAGTAACGCTGAACATGGACGGAATATTAACATCAACGTGATAATTCAAATATGTTGGAGCGTAATCTGAGTTTTGGTTGGTTGATCAGTCTTGCAAACATATTTGATGTTTAAGCTGAGTTGATAGAACATATCTTCTAACATCTTTCCTCAAGTCTAATTGCCCCTTCCAACCAAATGCATTTAATTCGCCCTGAGAGGTAAATGGAATGTATAATTCGAGTACAAATATGCACATGCATTTTTTGTAAAGTTATTTTAAATTGGATATAATTATAGCTTAGTTTTGTATGAGCAATTTTTTTATCAGATTAGAAGGTAACAAAATATTAGTGTCAAATTACCTTTAGATAGCATAGATAGAATCTTCCATTTTAGATTGATATAGAAAATCTAATTCTGATGAACTTCAAATTCACCATTCAAGTTTATACAATATTTTACCTTTTAACAACTTGTATTTATTTATGATCAGATTCAACGGACAGAGAATCGAATGCAGGAGAAATGGTGGTCGACCGATCTACCTATCCCTCACACACCTTCGCGGGGGGAATATTTAATTAAAAAAGGTCAAATATTGAACAAAACAATGTTGTGGCAGAGTGGTGGGCCTCCCGCCTTGTATTTTGCAAGTCACAAGTTCGAATCCGCCTATCTCTCTGCAAACGTGCGTTAGAGATGGGCTCTGTTGTGGTCGACGAAGACTAACATCTGCCTTACATATGGTGGGAACTGTATGGACTGACATGGGGAAATACGAAGCATGGAAAAATATGGCTCTAGAAAGAGAATGACATGTCTGGGTTCTGGGTGCATGCGGCCATTCCTACCTTTGCCATCACGAAGGAGAGGAATAGATATGTGAAATTATGTAGGTTACGCCTTCATAATCATGCAGGTCAAGAAATCAAGAACTTCTCTAGCTTTGTGTGAATATACTACAGTGCTTGAGTTTCCTGGCAAGTTTAAGCTTCTGCTTCTTGGTTTCCAGATTTCCATCAGCTCTGTGTTCCAGGCTAAGGAGGCGGCCATTTTTCCTTCTGTTTTCTCAGATTCGCGGCGACGGCTTGCAACACGATGAAAGAGGCAATCCACCACGCTGCACAAGCAGCGGCCAGTTTTTTCATTGTACCCAGCGAACTATTCCTGGTGGAGAAGGAAAGGAAACTTGCAAGGTAAGTTGAGTTGGGACCAATATTTTTGCTATATATACTCACTGTTTTGGTTAATAATTTTGTGTGAAATGTTCATATGAATAGCTTTGGAAGCAGAAAGGCAGCTGCATTTCTATGTGTGGCGCGCAAAATCCTTAGAAGAAGATGCGGAGAGAAATGTGTGCTCACGCCTTACTTTCCTCCAGACAATCCTCACAAGTTTGCGACCACACATCGGGTGTTTGGAGCAAGTAACATTATCAAAATGCTTAAGGTAAGGTTAAAAAAAGTAATCTTTGCTACATAGTTGTGTCTACAAGTATAATAATGTTGATAACAGTTATTCATGAAATGTGGTTGAATGTATCAGGATCTTCTAAATGATGGAAGCGTTGATGCGGTAAGAAGCATGGTGTATGAAGCAGAGGCGAGATTGTGAGACCCTATATATGGGTGTGCAGGAATTGTTTGTCATCTGCAACACCAAATCTCAAAACTACAAAATTAATTGGCAACTGCACAAGCAGACATTCTGAAACTTCATTTGGACTAGGCTAATCTCGTGTCCCTTGTCTCGCAATTGTACACGTCAAGGGAAGAGTCCGAGCCCTTCTCTTCATCTGAAAGTGACCCGTAGGATAACGATAACGATAATAGTGCAGACCATAATAATGACTTTTTTCAGAGGAATCTGATCCCATGATACTGTGGGAACCGTTGTGGCCCTAAAGTGAAATAGAATGATTCCATTATTCAAGCAGAGCGCAAGCTGTGTATGATTGTAGACGAATGTACTAAAGTTTGACGCCTCCTTGTTTGCCATTTAAAATAAAGAGGGTTACTTGCTTACATGTTGAATTATTGCGGGTCTTTTCCTTTGTTGGGAGGAAGTTAAATATGAAACCGAGAGTCATGTTGATGTTTATATTCTATTTTTCAAAATAATCGATGAGTAATGATGTTAACCAGGTAATTAAATGTCCCTTCTTACCAAACATACGCCCCTAGCAGTGCTAGATTTTGCAAGGCATTTCAACGTCATTTTACAGATTTAAAAACAAGTTTTAAATATTAAATTTGATGGCCATTGGTAATGGATAAAATTAACACTAAATCAATGAAACTTGAATATCTTCTTAATTTAACTAGCCAAATAGAAATAAATTTTTCAAATTTCTATTTTTTATATTTTATAAATTCTAATTACGCTGAAAGGCGTGTTCTCTGGGAGAAAACCCGACCCCCTCTGACTCTGACGGTGACAGCGATGATTGAGATCAATCAGTTGACGAAGTATGGTCATATCGTAGCCTCGCAGGTGTCGGCCAAGGGGTGTACTGCCAATAGTGCAGAGTGGGAAAGGTGAGTGCTGCGACCAGGGGTTAAATTTGGCAAAATTTACATGTAGCTTAGGTCAGCTTCTTTAACGTCTCTAGATCTCAACTAAAGTGCAAGGAAATGACAAGTCTGAAAGGCCATATAAGACGTGTCGCTCCCCATGTTCTACATTAGGTTTGTGGGTGAGTTTGTTTGGACATGGGTCTAATCATTCCACTAAACTTTTATTTTGTTGTTTAATGCGTGGAGAAACAAATAACCATATGACACTTTTGAAGATTTTGGCCGTAATATATCATAAATATATTACATAGTATTAATATTAGTATATCATATATCATATTAATATTTATTATATCATATTGTAAAATATCATTAAATATATGCAAAATATATAGTTGTATGAGCATTTGTATTTTTAAATATACAGAAAATAAAATGATAAAAAAGTGTCTGAGAATTTGTATTTTGTCAATACGTTCATCAAATTATATAGCTAGCGATGTAGAGATATTCAAAAAAACATTTAAAATGTTGATTTATATGGAGGTTTGTTTATTTACAATAAGCGGTGGAATCGCCAAGTGTTATTACACCTAGAAAATAATATTTAAAATTCCTTTGCTGCATCCGAGAAAAATAAGCGGCGGAATTGCCAACTATTATTATGCTAAAAGATGATATTGTTTATTATGCCAAGAAAATAATATTTAATACTCCTTTGTTGCATCTGAGAAAATAAGCAACGAAATCACCAACCGTTATTATGCCGAAAGGCATTAGCACCAGGGGAGACCAACAAATTATGCGCCGACCAAGATGCTTTGGTTGACAGTGTACGGGAAAACAAGATTCTCACATATGGCATTAAAACAAAGGCACGATAATGTGTGTAAATATATGCAAAATATATAGTTGTATAGTTTGTATGCGTATTTGTATTTTTTAATATACACAAAATAAAATGTTAAAAAAATTTGTATATGAGAATTTGTATTTGTCAATACGTTCATCAAATTATACAACTGGCAATATAGAGATATTCAAAAGAAGATTCAAAATATCGATTTACATGGAGGTTTGTTTCTTTACAATAAGTGGTAGAATCGCAAACTGTTATTATGTCTAGAAAATAATATTTTATATTCCTTTGTTGCGGTCAAGAAAATAAGCGAGGAAATCACCAACTGTTATTACGCAGAAACGCATTTACATTGGGAGAAATCAGAAAATTCGTTGACGGCCGAGATGCATTTGTTGATGTTCTACAGACAAACAAGAAGCTTACACGTGGCATTAAAACACAGGCATGGTAATGTGCATAATAAACATTCCTATTTTTTGCGATTAAGTTATTACCTCATTATCTGGTGTCCCTCTAAAGAGTCGTGTTCATGCTTGCGCGTGGACTTGAGAGCGTCCATTGGACGGAAATAATACTATCCTGTAAACAATCTCTCCATACTTACGTCATTAGAGGCCAACACGTGTCGCTCCAGTTGTATGTATTGGATTAGGGAATAGCATTTGAAAAATAACAAAGTTGTAGCATTTCGGGAAAAGCAAACAGCAGTGTAGGTGTTGTTATAGAAAATATGGGCCGATTCGCAGATGCGTAACGCACAAACTTGATGACAATAACTCGGTTTGATCTGAACGAGCAGACGAGGCATCCCGAATTGTGCGGGGACTTAACCATTCCCCTCTGTCACATTGTCGTCGGCTACAAGTTCGCGTGCTCAAGAGAATGAGGAGTGAGACGAGGCATCCCGGATCATGCGGGGACTTAACCATTCCCCTCAGTCACATTGTCATCAGTTGCAAGTTCGTATGCTCAAGAGAATGAGGAGCAAGAAACAAAACAAATTACCTAAGAACTGTCTCATCCAAGGCTTGTTTAATGGCAAGCTCTAGCCGTTCGATTTGTGAATATCCCTAAACCGCCTCAAACCGGAGCATGCACATATTGTGTAAAGAGAAACAAAAATGAAGATGTTCAAGTTGGAGCAGTGAGGCCTATAGCGAAGGCGACAGTTACGGTGGTGGTCGCGTTGAATCCACAAACACAAACCTTTACGCAAGTGTTTTCATTTGATCCGGTCAGGACGGTTGCACTCTGGGAATTAACTCAAGAGCTTGTGCATTAAGCAAGATGAATGTTGAGTTATTTTCAAGAGAAATCGACCATGTTGACTCTTGATAGGCTGCTTACATATGAATTGCAACATTACACTTTTTCTCAGTGTCAACCACAAAGTCATGCTTCCTCGTCGTTAACTTCAATCCAAACAGGGTGCTTTGTTCTTCATTTCAATTTCCATAACTCGACTATATTGTATTATAAAGACATTAAGAATCAAGAGTGATATATGAATATAGCAAATTTTTAGCACAAGTGCACATGGTGGACTGTCACAACATAGTATGAAAACCAACAACATACATTAATATTTTTATAAAATCGAATATAATTACGCCATAAGGCCTATTCACTGGGGGAAGCCTCGTCTCCCTTTGACAACCAATAAGACATCAATGTCTGTGATTTTTTGGTCGACGATGTACGAATTGTCATCTTCCGTACACGTGGCACGCAGCGGTTGGATACTTTTAACTATTTTAGCCTGTGTTGTCATACCTTCTCGATGAGCCAATGGCTGCGGCTAGCATTTGTCGTTAAATTTTGTCTCCCGATACGTCATCTAACGAAGCCAGATTAAACGTCTGTCATCTTCTCCACATTGCATCGTTCAATCTATTTGTTGTTGTCATTGTCACGTTTCCATAAGGAAATGATAATTTCTCGGAAGATCCTCCAGAGCAGCGTGGTTGAACCAAAAACGTGTCGAGAGATTTAACAAAAGAATGCTCCCAACGGGTTTTTATGGATTTGGATTTTTTTTGCGATGAAATCGTTACTCTCAAAGCCAAATATATATGGTCGCTGCCAAACAGGTTGTAGACCATTTTTTATTTAATATATCATGTTTTGTAATATATTTATTTATTTATTTATTCTATAAGTATATTGTTATTACTACTGGTTTGTTTTACAGTTTTTTAATAAATATTTATTTATTTTATATATATATATATATATATATATATATATATATATTATATAGTGTTTTTATTAATGATGTTCTACATTTTTTTAAAATTCTTTAGTTATTCAATATATATATAATAAATTATGTTTGTATATATTTATATAATAACATAAATAATGTTTTGTATATTGTATTTTGAATATTTTTGTTGATGATATGTCTTTCATGTTTTTATTAAGCTCGAGTTATTATCCTGAAAGGCATTTCCACAAGCGAAAGCCTCTTCCCCCTTTGACAACTGAAAGACACATGAACGATTACAATTTATTTGGTTATTGGAGCACTGACATTTATCATTCGTACACATGGCACGCAATGGTTGGAGATAAATTGTCACATGTCAGATGACCAAAACTATTGTGATGCCTTCAACATTCTGCTATTCCAATGCCGACTTTGTATCTTTAAAATTGAACGCGTTAACTAATGGACGAGAAGAATGGTTGTGGAGCAGCTCCGGATTGTCATATAACAATCAATTGTCCATCTGTGCCAAGATCGATGTTACAATATTCGCCAGGGAATCGTCCTCCAGCTCTAAATTCCTTGTGTTGAGATCCCGCATGAGAAAAATTGAATCCATCTCTGAAGTAGAAGAAATGTTTTTGTCGTCTTCTATGTCACATTTTTTAATCTTGTCATCGTGACAGTTTTTCATGGGCATATCAATAGATTCCGAGGTGAAATCCAAGAAGGGCACGCAAGATTCGATCCATGTTTCTTTGTCCATGGCGAGGAAAGTGTGTTGGACGGAACTTGCACCTTGGTCGTCTAAGGCCATAAGAGCCACCAAATCCTTCTTCGTGTACTAGACAAGGCTCGATTCCCAGTCTTGTTGGGCCAACATAATGGATGCAAAGCCATGGTAATTACTAATTACGGAATACGATGAATTGATATTATAATTGGTCGACGAAGCTCAGACATTCATCTACTGTACATGTGGCTCATAGTGGTTGGAGAGTGCCTGTCACATGTCACATGAATAAAACATGTTTGCGTCACAACTATATCGTTGACATTGTTTACATCAACTTCTTTTTTCATCCATATTTGACTAAAGCAATCACACTTATAAGGGGAATCCCGTCTCCGTTCTCTAGCCTTAACAATCCCCTCTTATTCAACGGTGTAACATCCCTTTCAAGCTACTCCACTTCTTTTGGACGTTGAATATTTTCTACTTCTCCACTTTTCACTACTTCATTTACTAACTAGAAATATCATAATGATTTGTTGTGTTTTTCAATTACTTTTCCGCCTTAATAATATTTTGATTTCGGCGTTAACATCGCACACCTCACGTGCGATTGCTAGTTAGGGTAGCACTAATTAGGTGGGTAAATTAATGAGCTAGTGAAGGCAATTGTTTTAATGGTTAGGTACGAGGATTTGAGCCTTTGAATTGCTCCTTAACAAGCTCTGCCACGTCAAAGCCTGGCGATCTGCAACGTGGACCTATTTCTGAAATTAAAAGGACGACAACTTTGGTTGTGGCTATCGTCGAATGCTACAAAGCAGTGCACGAATTAATGCTCCTCGAGCGATCCGCGTGTGGAGCTTGGATCACATTCTAGTTAACAAGTTCGCATCTTGACTGGCTCAACGACTTTTTATATCGTGAAGCTATCATCCTTCTAATTCGTTAAACCATATGCAACTCTTCCAACTCTACACCGTTGGATTTGGTTGAAATACATTTTGTTTAACTATAGGGTGACATGAGCATCCAGATGAACAGTCTCCCAAAAAATCCTGCAAGCACAATACCGTTAAAAGGTGGGTAGCTTTAGTTTCCTCGAACGACTCTAATGCCTCAATGTCTTTTTAAAACCTATCCATGTAGAATAGATGTGTCAAGTATTTAAGGCTACATCATACTCGTTTTGCGTCGTATATGGCGAACAAAAGCCGTATATTTAAATCTGGGTAAGATTTACACAGGAATAAAAACAAATACACTGAATATAAGATATATATTATTCAATAGAAATCACTCAGGGTCCTTTTATTATTTGCAAAGAGGTTACAATATATAGGCTGCTTGCTCCTATAAAGGAGGAGTCAACACCTATCTCCAATCCCTCAACTATCTCATACAATCCCACATATCTCTCATATGAGTTGTGCATTACAACTAATTGTGCACACTCGTGTATTATTTAAATATTAAATAATACTAACACCTAAATGTTCACAATATTAAAACTCTAATATCTAAATAACCCAAACCACTAACACTTCATGCTCACACTATAAACATGAATTCCGTAACATATATGAAACTAATTTTTAATTGACCGAATGTATTTTGAAATTTGAATTTTTTTTTATATATTTACGCCGAAAGGCGTATTCACTGTAAGGAAATGTTCCCCCCTCTCTGACACTGATGGTGACAACGACGAATGAGATGAATTCGTCGACGACATACAACAATTTTTGAACCAAACACTTGGCGGCAAAATGGAAGGCATGACAAACACATTGGTTAACACGGATTTTAGCGTGGTCAACGCCTATGTTTGTATGTATGGCGGTTAATGCCTTTGGGTCTGAAATAAAGTGCTTGTATTATTATGCAAGGAATTTGACAGGTCTGAAAGCTTGTTTAGGATGCCTAGTTGTCCATGTTCTGCGTTGGCTTTTGAAGAGCACCTATCCGGGGTGGCTAGTTTGTTTGACATGGGCCTATTTTTCCCATCCAACTTTTATTATGTTGTTAAATACATGGAGAAACAAACAACATATACGATACTTTTGAAGACATACGATTCATATCATATATTTTCAACCACAATGTTATCTATCTAAGGAATGTCTATATCAAATGCCCTCAAAAAGAAATTTAAATTGTTAAAGTTGTCCTATTAAGAAACTATCAATAATGGCGTACAACATATGGATAAATCTAAAATATCTATATAAATTGGAAATCGTAAAATTTTATTATCTCGTCAGGTATTTGCACATGCGGAATACTCCACCCTTTCCGACAACTTATGGGACATCATTTGAACATGTCCTAGTGAATGCAGTTCTGCAAAACCATAATTTTCTTACATTAAACTTATCTTATTAAGAAAATATTGATACTGGCGTACAACATGAGGATAAATCTAAAATATTTATATAACTTGGAAATCGTAGAATTTCATTATGCCGAAAGGCATTTGCACATGCAAAATGCTCTACCACTTCTGACAACTACCGAGGCATGGATGCAAGAGATGAATTAGTCGACGAAGCACGAACTCACATATGCCCTTCACGTGGCTACCAATGGTTCAACAGTTAACTCTTTTCCGAAATAAGAATTAAATTATTTTTTCGTATGTAGGTGCTAGAGAATGTTTTTATGGATCTTTTACAACCAAAACTTTTTCTCTGCGTCAACAAAAAAATCATGCTTTGCGCATATTTTTGGGTTGAAACATGTCTTGTAAATGGTGTTGATTGCTCTATCATTGACATTGTTTATGACAATTCGTTACGTCCCCCTTGTTTGTCTTTACTTGTTGTCAACAAATTTGATCGATGCATTGTGCTTTTTTCCAACTTCAATTTTTTTTTCCGCTCGCCAATATTTTACTTTCAGAGTTAACATCATACACCTCTCGTGCGATTGCTTCCTCATTTTAGTAGTTAGGGGTTTTGGAGTAGGCCAATGGTTTGACAAGTAAATATTTTCCAAAATAAGAAATAAAACATTTTTTCCCATGTACCTACTAGAGAATATTTTCCCTAAATTCATTGGTTAAAGGCTTTGGAGCATAAGTGAAGGCAACCACGGGCTCTATGTCTTGCTACTACTCAACTAAATGTGGCGATGACGACGATAATTTTTTTCGAGGCGTGAAGTCCACAAACAATACCCTCTAAGTGGGCGTATTCATTTGAACAGGTCCTAGCGATTGCATTTTGGGGGTGAAATCAGGAGCTTGCGCATAAAGCTATCAAACTGACGAGTTCTTTTCAAGAGCAATTACGACGCGGTCCTCCTCTACATCCGATGTGCTCAAGATGCTTTTTTCCTAAACAAAGTCAAAGATGTATTTATAATAGACTCCTTTTGTGTAGTTTCCGGACATGGGTTTCAGAATGTACTCATATTTTTTTGGATCCGTAGTGACCACAAATATTTTTTTTCCCATCCACAAAGGCCTTAACTGTAGCATGAAATGTAGAACAAAGGGCATGCAAAAGGAGGAGTAGAAGCGTCAAAGTGATGTAAAGAAGAAAAAAACCAGAAAATAAAGAAATCATGTATTTTCCTAGCAGCTACGAGTGATGATAGCAATTGTTGATGAGTTCGCTAACCACAAGCTTTAAATGTTGAAACTCCTTTACTCTCCTATTGCTATATCATTTTCTTGAAACATCAAACATACTGACTCATAATAGGTTGATTATGGATCTTTTGCAACACAAACTTTTTCTTTGCATCAACCAAAAAATCATGCTTTGCGCATATTTGTGGGTTGAAACATGTCTTGTAAATGGTGCTGATAGCTCTATCGTTGACATTGTTTACGACAATTCGTTTTGTCCCCTTGTTTTTCTTTACTTGTTGTCAACAAATTTGATCGATGCACTTTGCTTTTTTGTCCTCTTCAATTTTATTTTCCACTCGCCAATATTTCACTTTCAGCGTTAACATCACACGCCTCTCGTGCGATTGCTAGTACTACAACTAGTTTAGGGTTCGCTCGAAATATCATTGAAATTTACATATCATTTATTTTCTTAGTAAACAAAATTTTCTTTTTTATTTATAAATATTTTGCCTTTTGTTGAGAGGAAATGTAAGAAAAGTTACATAATTCTATTTTTAAAAATCGAATCTAAAACATGGTATTAATTTTTTGTTATATTATTTAACGAGCAATATAAGACTTTATGTCAATTTACAATATTTATTAGTTATGAGCTAAGTCACAAGGTTCGAGTTCGAATTCAAGTTCGACAAGAATAAAATTTGGTTCAAGTTCGTCCAACGGATAAAGTTTAGAAAAAAATTGCCATTTACTTGGATCAATAGAAAAACATTAAAATATTAAAATTAAATAACGAATAAAAATAAAAAATAAAATCATTACGCCGAAGGCGTTCCTCCTATGGGAAAGGCACCTACGGAAGTTTTTACGACTGTGTTAAATTTGATGGTTTGATGGCAGTCTTGACGTTTGTGCTTTTCCTCCCTATTTTAACTTTTCTCTATTATTTTTAATAATTTTGTTTCTAATAATTAACAATTTTAGCTTTTGTTTTTAATTAACAACAATTTTAGCTTTTATTTTTAATAATTTTGTTTCTAATAATTAACAATTAACAACAATTTTAGCTTTTATTTTTAATAATTTTGTTTCTACTAATTAACAATTTTAGCTTTTATTTTTAATTAGGTTGAGCTGAAAATAAAAATCTCTACTATTTTTAATAATTTTGTTTCCAATAATTAACAATTTTAGCTTTTGTTTTTAATTAGGTTGAGCTGAAAATAGAAATATCTACTATTTTTAATAATTTTGTTTCTAATAGCTAACAATTTTAGCTTTTGTTTTTAATTATCAACAATTTTAACTTTTATTTTTAATACTTTTGTTTATCAACTATTTGAGGTCTGTGCAGGATTAATGGCATGCGGAATGGTTTGTTTTGTTACATGTCTTTTTTAAGTTTCAGTGTTCAGTGATTTATCTGACCGTGAAGCGGGGATAAGTCCTGTACAGGTGTCATGGTGTTGTCACATATACTGGCATTTTGTGCAGGGGTTTAATTGTTAGAAATCGTCTACTTCGTTTTAGTTTGCATTTTTTTATGTGCTTGAAATTAATACACAGTCGCCTGATTTATTTAATTTCTATTACAGTTTATGAATCTTCTTTAGTGTACAAAATGTATTAAGTCTATCTCTGTTTTGCTTGCCTATTAAACATTTGATAAGCGTTCCCCTAAGTGTATAACATGTTTTTCTTACTTTCGTATCATTAGCCTGGATTTTCTCACTTTTGTGCTAAATGGTTGAAATTCGTTGGTGTTAAAATAGAGCCTGCTTCCAAGTTGGAAAGGGAGCTATAAAAATATGTATAAAGTGTTAATTAGGGTCTTCTTGCTATCTGGGAAATGATGGTATGATCTTTTTAGCTAAAGATCACTAACTAATTGTGTTGTATATTTATGTTTATTTGCAAAGGATATATTGGAGTACAACAAGTACAAGGAGTGGTGCAACTATTGCGAGAGCCCATATGCCCAATAGCTATAAAAGCAAGTCTGGCCACCATTTACAACATAGCCCTCAACAAAAGATATCAAGTTAAAGTGGTAGAGACATGGGCTTTTCCTCTTGTGGTGGAGATGTTGGTTGAGAGAGAGGACCATTTCTGAGAGAGCGTTGTTAGTGTTGAACATCCTCTGTAATTTCTTGGAAGGTTGATCTGACGCATCATCCCATCCTTAGGGCTCAGAGTCGACATCGAGACCTCTATTGGATTCAGTACCAAATAGGGAGCATGTTTAGGAATTCCATATACAAATTTAGCTCTGTGAAAAGATACATCTAAACTAATAGACTGGGCACCGTTCATATGGATAGGAATGCTTTCCTCCCAATTTTCAACTTCATTCTTTTATCTCAATTGTTCAAAATGAAACATGCCTTTTCTATTAAGCGAAAATAGAAATATCTACTATTTTTAATAATTTTGTTTCTAATAACTAACAATTTTAGCTTTTGTTTTTAATTAACAACAATTTTAACTTTTATTTTTAATAATTTTGTTTCTAATAATTAACAATTTTAGCTTTTGTTTTTAATTACGCTGAGCTGAAAATAGAAAAAGGGAGATTAATAATAAATTACAAATGCTAGAAAAGAAAGTATACACACACAGAAAAAGGAGATCAAAAGGAGATTCAGGAATTTAGAGTGATGTAGAGAATATACAGACACAAGAAATAAAAGAAAACAACAGTGGAAGCACAAGAAGTCAGATTGATGTTTCAGACACTTATTTTGGATTAGTAGCGTATTCATTTAATTGACAGACATGAATTTGAGTTGTATTATCAACATTGCGAGATCATGTAATTGACAAACACGAATCTGAGTCGTATTATCAACATTCCAAGATTATGTAATTGACAGACATGAATCTGAGTTGTATTATCAACATTGCGAGAGCATGTTTCGCCAAGCACTGGTTGGCAGCTTGGTGTTTTATATGTAAAGTTGCTTTTGAATTTTGCATGAGATAGTCAGCCACATATTTGATCAACGATACTCTCTCTTGTGATCTGAATGATTTCCTATAAGCAAAGTTGTGTTTCCGTCCCAAATATCCCTAATTTAAAATTAAATAAGTAAATGAAAATTACGATAATCAACTCATAAACAAACAAATGATTGATTTGCAGGCCTGATACAGTTGATGAAATTGGTTATACAACAAATATGGACGTGAATTAGTTTATCTCAATTATTTCTATTTTATAGGGAATAATTAGCTTATCTTATTATTTCTATTTACTAGGTGCTCTCAGGCGTTTAATGGTGCTCTCAGGCGTTTAATAGTGCTCAATCTAAAAAATAACTTGCTTTCTGGACAAATTCCCAATTCTCTGAATAATTGCACAAAATTGCATCACTTGTCGTTGTCTAATAATACACTTGAGAGACCAATTCCATCCGAGATATTAACAACATTGACCAGATTAGAACATTTGCTTCTAAATTCCAACAAACTCAATGGTAGTATCCCGGAAGAGATTGGTCAATTATGGAAACTGAGAGAGCTCAAGTTGAAGAACAATATCCTTACAGGTGCCATTCCCAAGGCACTAGGAAACTATTCTTTCATGGAGGAGTTAAATATATCTTCTAATTCCTTATATGGTATATTCCACAAGAACTGGGTTCACTTTCCCAACTATGAGATTCGTCGCTAGATAACTGCACAAAATTGCATCACTTGTCGTTGTCTAATAATATGCTTGAGGGACCAATTCCATATGAGATATTAACAACATTGACCAGATAAGAACATCTACTTCTAAATTCCAACAAACTCAATGGTAGTATCCCAGAAGAGATTGGTCAATTATGGAAACTGAGAGAGCTCAAGTTGAAGAAAAATATCCTTACGGGTGCCATTCCCAAGGTGCTAGGAAATTGTTCTTTCATGAAGGAGTTAAATATATCTTCTAATTCCTTGTATGGCTATATTCCACAAGAATTAGGTTCACTTTCCCAACTACAAGAACTGTTGCTGGATAATAACAACCTAGGAGGGTCCATTCTATATTCTCTCATGAACTATACAGAATTGAAAAAGTTGAACCTATATCACAACAAGTTTATGGGGACAATTCTAGAGGATGTAGGCCATAAGCTAACCAAATTGCGACTAGTGGACCTATCCATCAATTAGCTAAATGGCAGCATTCCAAAATCCATAGGAAATATTTCGGCGCTTAATTTTCTTCAAATAGAAGACAACCAATTAAGCATAATGGTACCCCGGGAATTGGGAATGTTGGGCTGCCTACAACAACTGACGTTTGGAAATAACAATCTGAAGGGAGATGTTTTTTCCATTCTCTTGAACTGTACAAAGTTGTAAACCATTTGGTTGGAATTCAACCAGTTTTTGGGCTCTCTTCCAGCAGAAATTGGCTTCAAGCTCACCAAGCTACAAGAACTTGTTGTAGCACGTAGTCAATTCAGTGGGAGGATCCCACATTTCAAATACTGCACTTGTCCTCCCTAAGGTCCATTCTCAACACTGGTGCCCAACATCGTGTTGACTTCATTCTTAACTAATTTCTTGATGTCTTTGCCTCTACCTTTTAGTTTCTTTATAGCCACACCTTTATCTTTCAAATTACCCTGATACACTCTTCCAAAGCTTCCTTGCCCAATTTCGTAACACTAGTTGCAAATCTATGGGTTGATGTAGGCCTCGTGAATGGTGCCACAGGAACAATCACCGACATTGTCTACGACGCATCAATGCAACCACCAGTATTACCTTTATTTGTTGTTGTCAAATTTGATAGATGCAACGGTCCATGTTGGGATCCCTCCAACTTGTTACATATTCCCATACCCCCTATTTCAAGAGGGAATCGAAGACAATTGCTAATTAAAATGGCCTGGGGATTAACTATCCACAAGTGGCAGGGACTTACTTTGCATAGAGCAACCGTCGACATTGGAACCACTGAAAGACAGGGTCTGATATTCACAGCTTTCTCCAGAGTTCCCTCGCTTGCAAATCTGCATATTTCACCTGCTTTTTCATTCGAGACATACTCAAAAATGGTGTATGTAACAACACCTGGAGCAAAAAGAAATGAGGAGTCAAGACTACTATCACTCAGCCTATCGTAAAAGCTACCCTCTGCTTTTATAGCGCCTTCACCACTACTATACTCGACACTTCTTCTATCCAAAGCGGCACTGTTGTTCAAGGGGTATCAAATGTAATCATGTTTATTGAAACTAAAATTGCCCACTAAAGACTACCATTCATGATATAAATACTGCGACTGTATACATGTCTCATTATGTGCACGCAGATCTACATTTATTTGATGTTTTGAAATATGATATGCAACTTTAATTGTACGAATCTATAACAGAATTAAATGTACACATACGACATTTCAATGTAATGTTTCAACTAAATTCCTCCACTACAACTATCAATCATACACATTATCAACTGTATAATAAATGTTTTTCCAACAAAACACCAACCGAACAACTGATGCACAACTAATAAACATGAATTAAATACATACAACATCAACTATAAAATAAATTAACTATCGAAAATGGTATCAAATGTATTCATGTACGAATTTTTAACAAGTTTGAAATGTAGAAACAACCTTCAAATTAAGTGGCCCATCTATATTTCTACACTTACAAAATCAATCACACCCCTAATCAACATTAACTACAAAAGTAATAATTATACCTCTAAAACAAATAACATATACCATTCGGCGTTCACATCTCATGAAACACATGTGATTGCTAGTTATAAAAACATTTAAAACAACATTAATTATATGTATACACACACTATTTCATATTAGATTTTAAAAATAAATATAATAAACAAATTAAATCATAAAAATTTAAATAAAAGTTTTAAACCAATTAAAAAATATATGTATAATAAACTTAAAAAGATAAAAAGAAAATGCATTTCGAATTTTCCTTTTTTAAAAAATTAGAAATAATAATAAGTATTATAAACTAAAAACAAAATAAAACCTAAAATGGTACGTTGAAACCAAAAAATAACATAATGAAAGGTTAAAAATAAAATAAACAATGTAAACTAAAAATTAAAACAAAACCTAATATATCGTGTTGAAAGTTAAAAGGCAAAAATAATATGCATCATGTTGGAGGAAGACTGAGTCGACTGTGTAGTGTGAAGAATAATGGTTGAGGCTCCCACGCACTATTATGTCCTCCCTCTCTACTGCAAACCTTGTGACTTACTTTTGGTAAGATTTTTTTGTCACAAATCTCTGTATTTTTTTTGTCTCCAATAATATATACCAATATTTATGTTTTAAGGTTGTTTTTCCAATTTATTAGGTTGGATTCTTTGAACATAATTATGTGAGAATGTTGGTTGCTTTGACAACCATTGGTCTAAGCTTTCTCTAGGCAATATTATTTTTTTGTGTAATATAGGTTGATGTCATTTAGTTTTATATTGTTTAATAATTCAATGTTGTATATATCATAATTATTAAGAGAGTTTGAGGTGTCATGTGAGGGTAATTTTTACAAAAAGAGTTTGATAATTATATATCATTTTGTTTTAATACTTCAATGTTGTATGTCACATTATAATTATGATTTAATGGAATTTTTTAATTTTTTAAAAATAATTCTTTATATGCCACATCATAATTATAAGCTTAAGAGTTTTTTAATAATATTAATAAATTAATACACATATTTAAAAATAGTGAATTATTATTTATTTAATTAAAAGAAATATTCCGTAATAAGACATAAAAGAACATTCCACATGTTAGTTTATAAAGAAGAAGATAAATGAGTTATAGAGTGTCATTGAATTTAAAATATACAAGTCTAAGATGAAAAATTCAACATACAAAAAATGATACTAGCTTAATGTTAGTTGAAAGTATGATATGATAAAACCTAGTTAAACAAAATTGATTGTTATAAATCACAATTAGATTATAATGAAGTGTATGTAATCCTCTTAGCTTAAATATGTTATTAGCCTTTCTCAAATTTAATTGATTGATATATGCTATTTTTTCTTTGACATAGATTTTGAAACTTTTTTGGAGGGTCGGGAGGAGGTGGCAGTGTTGGGGGCGGAAGGGAGTGGGGTTGTATTCTTAATCCAACTCAATAATAAATATAAATTGAGATCATGCATAATTACGTCGATAGACGTCTTTTTACAATGGACTGAACCTAATAGCCTCTGTTATGTTATGTAAATTTATGTTTTTGACCCTTTTAATACAAAGAAAATGTTTATAGCGTAATACACACGATCATTTTACTCGGGAAGGGCATATTGGTAAGGTTAATAAATCTCAATGGCAGAGAGTTTCTTATTCAGGAGAAGATTCATAAATCTCAACGGCAGAGAGATTTTGACTCAGGAAAAGGTTCATAAACCCTAATTGCAGAGAGTTTCCGACTTAGGAAAAAGGTTCGGTGTAAATCCATTTGTTGAAGTAAAAACCTCATAGATGGCAAATAAAGAGGGACAAGGTTCGAGTTCCAAAATTTCCTAAACATTATCATGAATGGATGCTTTTCATTTTTTCCCTTAAGCCTAGGAAGGTTAATTATTATCGTTACAGAAGTAGTTTTATTAATTCGTTATTGCTACATAAATTGTAGAGTGAAATATTTATTTACGAATTTTAAAAAAGTCCCATTTTCATATAGATATAAGCATTATAAAATAAAATTGAATGATGATTAAATAATTGTCAAATATCAAATGGGTTGTAGTTCAATAATATGAATGATGGTTTAAAACGTGTTGTCTAACTATTCACTAAATACAAATTTCAAGAGATACTAATAAAAAAGGTATGTAAATACAAACTTTAAGAGTTATAGAGTAAAACAATACGAAGTTGGGATGGTGTTAGACACATTTAATGAAATAATGAATTTGATGGAATAATGATTTTAACGAAACAAATTCCAACCGTTCAATTCTTAACCACTAAACTTAAGAATGTTGTACACCTAATTCGAATTCTATACACCCAATCCAAATTCAGTACACCTAATCCAAATTCAATACACTTAATTCAAATTTAATGAAAAAGTAATTACTTCCCACATGTTCAATTTCAACTTTCCATTCATGTCCTTGTCAAGTATCTCAAAAAACTTAATGTCGTAGAATAAAAAACCTTGAATTTTTGACCTCAATCAACATATATTTTCTACTTCTCACTCATATGGCCAGTTAATGTGTGAGCTATATTATTGTTGATTTTTTGTACATTAGTTGTTTCATGCATTTGCTTGAGCTTGCAACTAGAAAGGGGGGTTGCAAAGTGCTACAAAAAGAAAGCATCAATGTTGGATTTTTAACCAAAAACCTATTGCAACTCCCCCAATTTTTATTTTGGACCCTTTAAGCTCAAGTATATAGTCCGAGCAAAATCACATGTATGAAGTCGAACACATTTACCAGATTATTGGAGGGTTGAGTTTTACATTGTTTCCCCATTCCATTTTCCCCACCCTCAAACACCTCCTTCTTCACCCATATTCCTCTCTCGTTGTTTCTCTCCCTCCAATTTGAATCCTTCGACAGATCCCCTTCAGTGTTTCCATTGTACATTTCACGTACGATTGCTAGTTATAGATAAAAGAGAATTTTACTCAATTTAATATTACGTCACATGTATCGCTTTATTAAAGCTTTTGACTAGCTTTTCTACTTAACACTCTGAGTCCAAGAATGTTGGCAGCAAATTTGGTAAATCCACTAAACCAGTTTCAACATTAGAAACCTCAATTCTTCAACATATGTACACCTCGCCAATATTGATTTCCAATCCACCCATATCACTTACGACATCACCTCTTCCATTAAAGACCCTTTCGGCATAGACTTGCTCTTTAGTGAACAACCACTAGTAAAGATATGTAGACAATAGAACCCTTTCTGCGAGAAGGAAATAAACACATGACATCGACATCTATAAGAACTTGAAGATTAATGCGTGGTACCTAGACAAGTTACTGCTTTTTTGTGCCCGCAGTTTTGTATTCACGGGAATTTGAATGGCATCGCTATCGATGACGTAGACATTTCTGGTTCACGTTAAATTGACAACTGGAAGGTGAAGGAATACTTTAAAAAGGACTCGCAGTCGTGCTATGGGAAAAAGAATTATCAAGAACCCAACAGGGAAGGGCCATAATTGAAGGTCAGAAACACGTAGGTAGGGTAGCGTACAAAGAATGGGTCACAATCCCCAAATAGGTAGTGTCCCAGAACAAATAACTCCTCATAATTTTCTTTTATTTTGTCAGGTTTCAGAAACTGTGTACAAACAAACGCTTCGGCAACGGTGAATGAAAAGGATATAATTTTACACTGTCACTTGTATATATGCTTCTAAATTAGAGAATATGCTGGCCTTATCCATCATATTTTTAATGTCACTCAGAGTTTAATACGGTATCTTTTGTGTGGTTGATTTTCTTTTATTCTGGATTTTTTGAAGTTGTATTTGCAATGTTTTTAGAGTAGATTTTTTCAGGTAATATTATTTTCTTGTATGTCAAAATAAATATATAAATATTTGGATTCTCTCGGGCGTAATTTGCAATTCATATGCAATTGCTAGTAGCTTTTCCTCTTATTTGATATACTAGTAATCTCATTCTAATGGACACGTCAATAGGGAAAGTGAATGAATCAAAAGTAAGTGAATTGAAGAGAGAGGGTGAGAAGAAGAAAAGGTCCATGGGAGAGGTTAAGTGGATAACCAAAAATATTGAGAATGCTACGAAATTTTGTAAACATTATAAACATTAATTTGAACTCTACATATGTTCATGAAAGAGATTAAGTGGATAGCTATAAACATTAACAATGCCACAAAATTCTGCAAACATTATAAACAATAATTTGAACTTTACAAATGACCAAAAGAGGGAGAGATACTAAAAAGGGGACGAAGCTAGGGTTGGCATATAATGAGGTGCATGTGCTTTTTATAATGCTTAAATATTATGTATAATTGGAATCAATATTGAAAGGTGTTTAAAAATGCTCGATACAAATCACTATTTATAGGTTTAATAGACTCATTTTGTTTAGCGGCTGCTTAGGCCTTTAAATACCAAGGTGACGTAACGTCCATTAATATTTAATATTAAATCGTGTTTCTATAAAATAGAAAAAGATGAGTGTACAATAATAAATTATACGATATTTGTGCATTTATAAATAATTAAATTGAAATTAGGAGTCTTATTGTCTTCTATCTTATATTTCACATTGAATAACTATATGAAAGTATTTTAGTATTTGGTTTATATCTTATAAACTTTCTTTTTGCTTTAGATCATTAACGCTTGGAAAAAAATTATATTATAAAAATTGATCGTAAATACATGTATTCAATGACAAGTTTACATAAATTATTGGGGCTGGTTTAATATGGTGCATACCATATTGAATTTGGGTCTGAGCTAGTTTTTTAGTATAGTTAAATTGCTCAAATATGCATGTTTCATTGATATGGCTTGAAGGTGGAAAAACATTTTTTTGTGAAGACATAATGTCTCTTCATCCCTTCCTACGTAGGAAACATGCAATATATTTGATCTTCCAAATGCCTCATCTAAGAGGCTCTTAATAATTGATGACTTCCGTAGGTAGAAAGGATTTGTGACATGACAACGAGATTCACACCCACGATGAGGATGGTTCTAATTTGTTTGTTAGTCAACACATGCCCACCCCTTAGTATTAATGGGTGGGACAATTGCACTACAATAAACTGCTTGTTGAGTGTTTTATACTTGTATGCCAATTTCCACTATGATATATAGTTAGGAAATTTGTTAAATATCAAGTAAGCTCGAGTTTTCTTTGTTGTATCATAGACCCTAAAGTACATTTATTTTCTTATGTATTCTATAAGTGTAGACATTAGATTAGGGTTTTAAAGAAAGATCCTAGTTTCTTGGTGACTTGCATTGAATCTAGAAAAAGAGAATGAGGATTTTGAAGATCAGGGCATGAAGATCACAATCATGAAATCAATTTTAACCATTCCCCAAAAAACACCACTTTCATAGTCGTATTAAAATCGATTAACCTATTTCATGACCATCATAATAGTGGTCATTGTCATTTTCCAAGTTATAGACTCATAGCTCAAGTTGTCTCACAAATCAAACTTATTTTTTGCCTTACTATAGTGAATTCTTTAGTGCAATACAACTTTCTTATATACCATGATCCTTATGTGAATGAGTGTGTTGTCACAATGAAAGTAGCCCTCCAACTAATATAATAATTTGGTTAGTTGCATGATTAGTATGTTTACTTGGTTAGCATTCTCCTCTCCTTATATATATATATAGCTAATCGATTGTGTAAATACAAAGGTGATAGAACCCTTAAAACTTTAAGAATCAGAATATAAGTGGAATTATAGGAACACTTAGGTCCCACCATCATACCACACCTCTCCATAGTATATAATTCCCTCCCTACCCCCTATTAATTTATTTACCTCTGGATAGGTTATATGCCCTACTAGGACAAGGGTAGCACGATGAAAATGCCACCCTTTAAATATGGTGGTGGATAGACATCCATAGCTATTAGCCAGCATGAAAATCATGATAAAAGAAAATCCACACCCACCACGTACCATACAAGTTGCAACTTGCCATGCACAAAGCGGGGGCACGTCTCCCCTCAATGCAACAATTACCTAAATAAGTCGCATAATATTCGTTTAAATTCTCTGATGATTAAAGCTTTTATTTGGTATTCCTTTCCTACCCAATCCCATTCACATACTATTGAAATTACACCCTCCTTCCAATCCAATCTCCAGGAAGGATTATATTGTATTTTAGGGACTTAATATAGGCAGGCTCCGGCCATCAAATTTGACCCGCACCGCTTACTTGGCGCCGGAAAAGCATATGACGAGGAAATGAAAGCGAAGCATCTAACTGATGCCGTGAGTGACATATCAAATGACGTGTTATTTTTGCAATTGTTTCTACCGACCCGCTCATATATACTGTTCCATTCTTATAACATATACAAGTTATATCCTTCCATCCTCAGATTCCGTGTGTAAGACTTCTCCCATTCATTTCTGACCCCTGTTCTTTCTCTTTGCCGTTTCTGCTGCAGAATGTCGAGCAATCCTGAACGGATAACCCTAACGGCCCTGCTTGCCAAGGCGGCCGAGGAGTTTCCCCAACAGAAAGCGGTGATTGTACCTGGAAAATACCAGTTGCTGTATTCAGACCTACAGAGGATCGTCGATGTCTGCGCCGCGCAGCTCAAATGCGCCGGTATTGCGCAGGGTGATGTCGTTGCGCTCTCTTTCCCGAATTCCATTGAGGTAAGCAATTGCTTTGCGTAGAACACGATTTTTTTATGATGGAAATTCATTTTTATGCAGAAATTTATACAGATATCTCATAAATTTTTGAATATTCTGTGGCTGCAGTTGGTGATATTGTTTATGGCCGTCATACGAGCTAGAGGCGTGGCCGCCCCTTTGAACGCCTCTTACACGGCAGAAGAATTCGAGTTTTATTTACAGGATTCCCAATCGAAGCTCCTGTTGCTGCCTTCGGAGGGCAACGCCGCCGCGGAGTCGGCTGCTGTAAATCTCAAGTTAGCTACGGTCGGTGCTCGCTTCTGCAACTCTGCGGACGCCGCGGGATTCATACAATTCCTGCCTAAGTCGGCGGGTTTGAACATTCACAGCTCCGCCGAGGCGGAGGCAGAGGCCGTAGCCTTCAACAACTCGGCAGATGACGTGGCGCTGTTCCTGCACACGTCAGGAACAACGAGCCGGCCAAAGGGGGTGCCTTTAAGTCAGGTCAACCTGGCAGCGTCCACGCAACACATAAAGGATACCTACGAGCTGTCCACGTCAGACGCGACGGTGATTACGTTACCGCTGTTCCACGTCCACGGCCTCGTCGCCGCTCTTCTGTCGTCGCTCGTGGCGGGCGCCACCGTCATTCTACCCGCCGCGGGCCGCTTCTCGGCCTCTACCTTCTGGAAGGATATGAAAACCCACGGAGCCACGTGGTATACGGCGGTGCCCACGATACATCAAATACTCCTAGACCGCCATTCCGTTAAACCGGAGGGTACCTACCCTAAGCTCCGATTCATTCGGAGCTGCAGCGCTTCGCTGGCTCCGGTGATCCTGGAGCGCCTGGAGAACGCGTTCGGGGCACCGGTTCTGGAGGCCTACGCAATGACGGAGGCGTCTCACCAGATGACTTCGAACCCGTTGCCCCAACACGGGCCGCGTAAACCAGGGTCCGTCGGCAAAGCCACCGGGCTAGAGGTTGGCATTCTTGACGAAAGCGGCGTGCCGCAGCCGCTGGGCAGCAGCGGCGAGGTTTGCATCCGCGGTTCAAACGTGACCAACGGATACCTGAACAATCCGGAGGCCAATAAAACCGCCTTTCAATTCGGGTGGTTTCACACAGGAGATCTCGGTTATCTAGACGAGGAAGGCTATCTCTTCTTGATCGGTAGAATTAAGGAACTTATCAATCGCGGAGGTACGAGTTGTTCTTCATTATTTTTTAACCTTTCCCATATTTTCCTTTTCCAGTGGGCTCAATTTTAGCCCTAATGTTTTCCAGGTGAAAAAATATCGCCGCTAGAAGTAGACGCTGTGCTGTTGACGCATCCGGATGTCGCCCAAGCCGTGGCATTCGCGGTTCCCGATGAGAAATACGGCGAAGAGGTATATATATTCTTTAGTAGGGTTAATTATATTTAAATATATAATGAAGTTGTGCAAATGAAGTGTTTTTGGTGTGATGCAGATAAATGCCGCGGTGGTTGGCCAGGAAGGCGTGACCGTGAATGGAAACGATATAATTTGCTACTGCAAAAAATATTTGGCCACGTTTAAGATTCCGAAAAAGGTTTTTGTGACGGAGTCGCTGCCTAAAACGGCAAGCGGTAAAATCCAGCGACGGGTGATGGCCGAACATTTTGGTGTTGCCGTTCGTCCCAATAGGCTGGGTGCCTAAGTAACTCCATCTCCATGACTGCTACTTTTTAAAAAATAGGCCCCACTCATTTCGAACGTTGGGCCCGCCATGTGGACGATCTGTCAGATGATCATGTTTGGCCTTTGTACCACCTATATAATGTGATATTTGCTGCTATGACAACATCTCCATTTCCATGGCTTTTTTTCATTGTAAAATTTTAAGCGCAATACAAAATTTAATAGAGTTATTTTTTAATTGTCAACCTAATTGTTAGCAATTCAGAATATCGAGTAGCAATTCAGAATATTGTGTTGGAGTCTTGTTTCTTGAAGAAATAAAAAAAATGTTAATTTTGAAGAGAAATGTGTGGGATGCATTTGTAAATCTTAGTTCTTAAGAGAGGTTTCTAATTACAACAAATGACGTACGGATAACAGATAGGATTTCTTGATATCTATTTATTTGACTTTTGACAAATTTTTAGGTTCTTAATTTAAGTTATTTTAAATATTTATGTCCACTATAAGCTAATAAATGGTCAATAGGGTTGAAGAAGATTGGAAACACAAAAAAAAAGAGTTAAATGTTGGAAAATAAAATTAGTGAGACACATTCTACTATTTGAAGGTTATAGATCTTGAACTGAATAAAATCAATGTCTTATAAATTTGGATCATATTATTTGGGTATGTGGTCTCTAACTTCTTGAAGTTCATTATTTGTAATTTCAGAAATCTTTGGTTGTGAAGACTTCAATTTGAATGTTATTCTTCAAAGTTGAAGTGTCTTTACAAATAAATAAGTTTAACATTTATGATCCTCATACCAAATGAAGTTCTTCAAAGATCTATAGGAATTTCTAATATGACAATGTTATCTTCCACGGCTCTCATTGTAGATAGTGCAATACAAATTGCGATACTTTCAAGTTTTAGAAAATACAAATGACATAGACGCACACTTTGTGAAAGTTTATAATCAAATTCCTTGCATAGTTGATGAGAGAACACTTGGAGTTGAGCTATAAAAATGATTCCTCAGTATGATGGCAACTTCATGTATTTGACAATTTGATTTTGAACTTCATGAAAACAAGAATAAAATTGGAAACAATGAAGAAGTTTTGGTTTCAAAGGCTAATGTAACTTCAAATCAAGATTTATTGATTTCTTCATGAATATTTTTGTTGGCTTCATATTTAATAATCTAAGGAGTATTAATAGAAAATTTGAGAGAAGAAAGTTTTTTTATATCGATATCTTGAAGGGAGCCATAATTCTTACATGCTAAAAAAAATTCACCTATATTTGACAAGTCACATAGAAATTGAAATGCCAAATATAAATACTTATTCTGACGAAAGAAAAATTCTACTATTCATTAAATCTTATACAACATATTAATAACATGGAAAATTAAAGACACAAGGGGTACTTATGCCAAACTCTCCAAATGTAAATCAGTGAAGAATTGTTCCTATGACTTGTAGGTTCTTTGATGACAATAGTTGTTCCGTTGTCTTGAATGACAATATTGATTTCCTCTCAAATGAATTTTTCTCTATTTTACCTAATATGTAGAAATGGGTAAACCCTTAACCAATACAAAAATCATTTTCAAGCTAAATTCTACAACCTCTATTATTTGAGAAGACTCCAAAGGCAGTAGCAACCAAAAGAAGGCAACATAGGTCAGCAAGCATGCAAGTTGAATAATAAATTATTGTTTAATGCATGCACCCTTAGCTGGAATATAAAAATATCATTACGATGACGTGTCAATTCTAAACTGCCAGCATCCCAAAAAAAACATGTGGCTGAGAAGAGGCTTCACGAATGGTCGTACTCGTCTTCGCAGCTTTCTCACAGGTGGCAGACTCGCGAGCCAGTAATGGGTTCACGCGTTTGGATAATATTTATATAATTAAAAAGTGGTTTGCACTTTGAAACAAGGGGCCGTGGGCCCTACAAAGCGACTTGGCATCTTGGAGAGGAACGAATACCATTTTCAGTCACGTTTAATTAACAAGTGCTTCATACTTCACTAGAAAATAGTTGAAACAGGTGTACGGCGTGCATTATTCCCACGTGGCAGTGGCAGAAAAGATTGTAAGTGTTGACTGTGGAGCCCTCTTAAATCGAAAAAAAGAAACGTTTCGGTGGAGGCGGCGGCGGTGGCCACTGACCGCCTCTTATTTTGTCAAATATTATATTTTATTGCGATCAGATATTAAAATAAATAATAAAATTCAGATTTGTATGTCATCATCGTGTAACATCAAAATCAAATATATAAAACAAAGTACGTGCTTATGTTCTTAAACACACAGCCCATTAACAAAGTGTACTTTAAACATTATAAAATAAAGGTTTCAGTTATACTAAACTATTTAATATTTGTTAATGCCTTGTTAGGCCTGGAAATTGACAGGCTGTGGATCCCACTGACCCCCTTCCCCTTTTTTTTTCCTTATTTTAATCATATTTTACTGCTAAAAAAATTAGGTAGTCGTAGAGAATGACAGGCTGAAAATTTAGAAAAATGTATAATTTTTAAAATAGTTATTTACAAATATATATAAGATATGTGAAAATATACAACTTATTTATATTTTTGTAAAGAAAATATAAAAATATGTATAATCTTTTTAGAATTTACAGCTACTTGACAGAGCTAGGCCGTCAAGAAATTTTGATTTGACAGACACATATAATTTGAACTTTTGTACCTGCTTGTTAGCACTATTTTTAAATCTTGTTTTTCATATGTTTTAGAAGTTGGACACATATTTTTTCTAAAATATATATATGTAATTCGTGGTAGTTTAAAAACTTTTACCTCTCATTCTTGTTTTTAGTATTTCCATTTTGATACTTAATATGGTTGTCAATTCATTTTTATACGTCTTATCAAAGATTTTTTAATTTCTACAACTCATACACACTTGTTTACGACATAATTATTTTATTAAAATAATTCAACAATTGAATAGTAAGGAAGAGACTAGTCAAGGGTCTGGCGCTGGGGATGACATGCAGTATGATCGAATTCTCAATGAAAGGGATTATTTAGTAATGGTTCAAGCAATCTATAATTTGGAGGGATTTCACTGCAAACTAGTCAATACCAAGTACTTATTTAACTTAAGGTTTTTTTTCTCAAAACTATTAACCAAGGAACATCCTTAAGAATGTTGTAATATGGTATATTTCAACTCTTGAGTGCAATCTTTAAGCTTAAAAATCCTAAATGCAACCCTTCACATGCATTTCCACACATGTTACATACATTACATACTTTTCTTCTCACCCTAAACATGCTACTATTCCTTACATGACTGCGTTTCAGTATGCTTTGTATAAGAGTGCAAGTGAATGAGAGGTCTTTTCCCTCTTGTGAACAAGTTCAATGCTTGTGAATGAGGGATCTTGAGATCTCTTAAGTGTTGGACTAATTGCAACACTATGAAACATGCAAACACTAAAACAAACACAAGAAACGAGATAAACACAAGTTTAACCCTGGGGAAACTTAATGTGAGAAAAATCCAAAAAGAGTCAAGCCATGTTTCCTCATCTCCACTATGTTATGCAACTTACAAGGTTAATGCCTTCATGGGCTTACAAGGATGCCAATCTCATGGGCTCCTAAACTTGTAATCAACTCTATAATCTTCAATGGGAAGCTCCCCGCATGGATGAATATTGAACTCAACCAAAACAACAGTGTAATCTCCTCTTCTTAGTTCTACCTTATATGGACCAAGAAATTGTGCAAAAACGATTGACTCTCCCCTCCTCTTTGCTATGGAACTCTAATTTTCAACTTCCCTCCAATGGTGAATGAATGAAAATCTGTTCTAGTGAAATGAATGAATTCTGAACCAAGACTCCAAATTTCCTTGATTGGAAATGAGAATTCACTTCCAAACCTCCTCGGATGTTTTTTTAACATAATTGACCTAGAATAGACCTATAATGATGCTCTTTACCTCGGGAATATGCTAAGAAACCGTTTTGGATATTAAAAAAATCGTAATTGTTACTTTTTGGGTGTTTTCTTTAATCTCAAGACGAAATCTCTACTGAGATGTAAAACCAACATGATGGTTTTCAAAACCCCTGCAGCGGTTTCCAAAACAACTACTGAGAGGTATAAAATTGTTAGGGCAGTTCTGTAACCTAAAAAACCAACGTAACTTCTAGAGACCATAACGTTTACATACGAACTCAAAATTAGGTGTTGTTATTTTTAAATACATATTTTTCGAGAGGAACCCAAATACGTAATCAAAACATACATGTGATGAATTACATACCCTGCAAATGCATTTTAATTGGAAGTTATCCATTTTTCTAAGGACGTTGGCATATTGTGAACGTTTTTTGATAGTCGATAGTCTCACTGACGAAGTTGGATGATCTTATGATCTATTTTCAGATAATGCACCCCAAATTAGAGGCTTTTGGTCCCACAAAATCTTAGAGTGAAATATACACATTATCTTCTCAAATGTGATACCGACCTTGTTACCCTCTTGGACTACAATTTGTTCCTCTCTCACTTGGAGAGTGTCTACCCAAACTAACACCTATAAAACAAGTTTGCAAAAAGAGTCCATGACCCATTTCATAGATCAACCAATTGATCTTATTTCTCTCTTGGTGGCTTGGTCTTCCTCCCCACTCAATGCACATGCTTGTAGGATATAATGGAGCTCTTTCTCATGGAGTTGTTCAAAATCCTCCTTGTTATTACAATTATCAACAAGTGAAGAAACATACATTGCATAATGTAAATGGTGTTACAAAAAGGTTACCAATTTTATAAATTTCCCTTATCTTAGGTTTTACAATTCAAAAAAGGTAACATACATGGATTGTAAATACATAATTCCATTTACAAAATCACCCCAATCAACCCCAAGCGAGTTGGCACATCATCTAGACTGGTCTGAAAGCTCACCCGAGGCGTGTGTAGGCGTCGAGCCCCTCCTTAATGTGAGCTTCATGAGAATGTTCTTCATTAATAAGGGGGTGTTTTACTAACAGAGAATGACACACCCATTCTTGACAACCAGATGTAAGTATTAACTCCTAATCTAATGCACCAGAACATAGGATAACATGATCATATTACAATGGAAGTAGAACTAAATCACGATTATCATCAAGAAAACTAGTAATACACCCATGAACATAAAAAGGAAATGTACAGATTAAGATCCATCACATAAGTGCTTCAGAATCACTTCATTATATTCATTAGCCAAAGTACAATAGCCAAGATTACATCAAAAGAGTTCCATGTATGAAGATATTTATAGTATCAGAGCTTCGAAACATTACAGAGATCGCCATCAGACATTACATACTTTTCCTAACTATCTCACTCTTTTGCTTCCATACTTGCACATACACCTCTCTCGTAAAACCATACATATTAAGAACTCTCATGGAATCTCCTCTTAACCGCTCATCATTACATGAGAAAGCCTAAAGGAATCTTTCATGATTGCCCTACCACTACCCAAGAACATGCCAAATGTCATCACGTGTTTTCCCTAATTGAGTGTCCTTAGCATGCATGTGTCAGCTAATCCATAACAAACTCGGCTCCTTATCCTTTCATGATAACTGTATTGATGCCCTAAAATATCCTTTCCTTGAGCTATAAGTCTCCATAGCTTATCCATATATGTATCTGGTCACTTTTTCATTCATTCCCTAAACACGTCCTTTCATGTTGTCCAAAACTCACTAAGTCCCAAATCCATCCTGCTTGGGCACGAGCCTTCGTACATCTCCAAGAACTAATTCTACATGTGCCTTCACGCCCTACTTCCACGCACCACCAAGTTCGTGCCTTATGTATTTAGTTAATTTAGGGGTCCAACATCACCCCATACTAATCTGATTGCCACCCTGAAAATCCTTCGCGCTTCTCAAACAAAGTCTTGACAACCAAAATGTGCTAAGGTAAAAATGTTGTTCCTTCAAAGAATAAATAATAGTGGAATTGAAAGAATTCGAATAAAGAATTGAAGATTGGAAGAATATGCTATGCGACCAACTAGAGGAGTTCAGGGAACTCTGCGCCTATCTCGTCCTTCAATTTCTCCTAGGCCTTCAATTCTTACAAGGCCTTCCTTGACGCTTATCATACGACATTGGGCACTTGGTCTGGGGTATTTTCCTCCACCTTCCCCTTTAGTGCATTTATAGCTACCACCAGTTCTGCACATACACCTTCGAACTCGTCCATCCACTCAGTGATGGAATCCCAGAGTTCGCTAATCCTGAAGTCGAGCTTCTTGTGCTTTGTTTTGATTTTATCCTTCTGAGCTATGGTGTTAACAACCAACTACCTGCATTCAACCTTGTTAGTGGGGATGGTCTCCTGTAAAGCCTTGAGGGCAGCCTCCTCTTTTTCCACCCACTTGTTAATGATGGGCTCTCATTTTTGCAGTTGTTGAAGCCCCTATCTGCCAGTATATTTGCTTTTTTTTATTTGGATGAGAAAGTCCTCCAACTCAGTGATCTAGGCTTCAACGACAACCTTCTTTTCCTCTTTCTCTTTTGTGAGCTCTGTAGCTATGGGCCCCATGCCATCCTTGATGTTTTTGAGCAACATCCCCATAAGGTCTTCAATATATTCCATTTCATCCCCATAGTCTGTCCTTTCCTGACTCACCAATGCCGGACATTGTCCCAAAATGCTCTTCACGAGGACGCCAGCTCGGTCGTATGCTTAGTTTGTGCCTGTTCGCCCCTTAATCCTTGACGCAATCTATCTATCTCCTTTTCCTTATTTTTATTTTCCATGACCAGGGTCTGAACAATGGATCTTACATCCAAGCTGCGCCGGATCACCTCCGAAGATATCTTTTGAAGCCCATTTCATGCTTTCTCATTTGTTAGGTGGCTAGGATTCACTACCTTATATGTTTCTCCTCCTTTCTTCTTCAGATGGACGGTCTTGATCGCATGATCATTGACCTCAAACTTAGGCTCTTTGGCATGGCAATGCATGTTCTAGTTGAGCATCTTCCTGGTTATGGGAACACCCCCTTCTTGATCCATCAAATCCCACCCATGTAGCTTTTCTGGTGGGAGGGTGGCCTATAACCTTGCATATAATACCTTCGTGGGGTCATCCATGAATTCCATATGTGGGGACACGGGTCTCTACTTATTCCTTGTAGTTTTGCGCTTTGTCATCTGATTCTTTGCTCCAGGGGTGAATCCTTTATCCTCATTTATAGTAAATAAGTCCCCCTTATCTCCCCTTGGGCTAGCGGTTTGTGTCAGGGAGGCCTTACGCACTAGGCTCTTCTCAAGTCCTGTAGAGTGCTCATTTCCTTCCTTGCATGCCTCACCCGCATCTGTGGCTTCAGCCTCAGCTTCATGTTCTTCTAGCTTTGCATCCAACTCTTCCTTTAAGGTAGTGGGGTCTTCTTCTTCACCTTCCTCCGAGCCTATTGCAGGGCTTGATGCATCATGTATCTTTTGCTTCTTTTCTTCAAGCTCTTCCTCCTCTTCCTTCTATTTTGTGCTCTCTAATAAAGAGGCCTTGGCTCCACCTTGTAGTGAAGTGCTGGTGCCCTTGCTACCATTGTGGCACGTGTAGTACCTCCTCTTCTGAGAAGTATCTAACTTACCTTCACTTTGATCTTCTTCCTCTTCTTCTACTTATACTGATTTCATGGGCATGATTGGAACCTCCCGCAGCTTTGGAATGGAGGAGTTTGTAACCTCCACTTCAATCTCCCCTTGTGTTTTGGGGTACAACTGCACGAACACCTGATGGACGTACCCTTTGATGGTAACATTGACTTGAGGGTGCAAGTCCAAAAAGTATGGCTCCAAAACTTCAACATAAGCAGGTCGAGTACCATACTTGTATGTCATGTGCAATGTATGGACATCAGTGTCCACTTTGTCTACATCAAATACCAACTTCTGTGAGTCCTTTATTCGGTTGATGGCGAACTTCATGTATTTAACGGTAAACGCGAAGGGGAGCTTGCATTATGGCCCCATCTCTCCCTTGGCCATCATAAACTTTGCTAGGAAAAAATGCTGAGTAACTGTGAGTTTTACCTTATCCCTAATAGCTTGTGGCAATGCATGGGTGATGCACCAGTCATTCTCAAATGCTTCACGCAACCGTTCAAACCACATGTTCATTTGAGCCTTGTAGGTGGTCGAGATGGTCCCATCACAAGTGAACTTCACAAATTGAACTACAAGGGACGAGTGCACCAGTGGGTGAACCCATATGTTCCCATCAGGCCTATCTGGGACACCAATCTCCCAAAATACGATCAATAGAAGTATGGAGCCCCATGTGATTTTCGCTCTTGCCCCATTCTATAATCATGCCTCTTCAAAAATTTCATTTGCGATAAAATATTCAAAATTGTAATGTGCCATTTTTGACACTCTGTAGGCCACATACAAGAACCTCTTATTGATGTATGTCCACCTCTCTGATGCACCCAATTTGTAACTAATGAGATGGGAGGTGACTCTCAATGCTGGATCTGGGAGATCCATAATCACTTGTGCCCTTCCTCCCTTCTCGTAGCTCAATCTCTTAGCTAACTCCTCAATCTTTGTAGTGGCGCATAAATTAAGTGCCATGTCCTCGCCAGTGCTCTACTGGCCTGTAATTGTCCTAATAAAGTGGCATGTAATCCTCATCCTTCTTCCCGCAAAGTAGAAGAAGTACTCATACACCCACGAAATTAACCATCTGAATAACGGGGTGGGTTTCACAAAGAAAGGAAGCTCCCATAGCTGCAAAACTCTAGTCTTTTGTAGTTCTTATTACACCGAGTCGTCAAACTTAGGGTTTCTGAGCTCGTCCACCATTGGAATGTTTGAAACTAAGTCTGCCCGCATTATCTTTTTGTTATCACTTATCATGTGGTTGTATTCATTGATCTTGCACTTGTATAACTTTGAACTCCACTTTTTTGGCCTTGATAACCCCTAGGGGGTACTATATTTCCGTTTAAATCTCCACAGGATCCTCCTTCTCCACCACTGGTCTATTTGTTCGAGCTTTCTTGGGTACCATCTTCTTTCTTCTTGTACCTCGCTCCTTTTCCTTCCTAGACTCGATGAATTCTCTGCTTTTATTTCATGCAACCCCTCTCATTCTCTGTTGTCTTCTTTTCTCCTTGTAACGCCCCAAAACTACACTACAACCCAATTCCTTTGGTTCATGACAAGTACCTCACTTCGCTCTTCTTCGCAAAACCCTTATCGCATTTTGAGCTCGGGAGCACAAAAGAAATTTTCTAAGGAAAAGAAGTTGAAATGACTACTCTTACCTCCTATTTATACTTTTTCAATGTCTTAGAGTTCCTCTGACCACATGTTTTAACATCACTTTTTAATAGTGCACTTTATTTCTCTCAAATCAACTTCTGCTACGTCCCCTTGCACATCGTAGCTATAACCTTTTGGGGCTCCAACACTACTTCACTGTCATGGACCTCCTTCACGTGCGTCACTAGTGTCGAAGTACATAACCTCTGCGTTGTTTACTAAGTAGTCCCCATGGTGCTTCCTACCTTATGTTGTACTGCGTGATCTTTCCCCTCTTCATGGTCTTTAAACTTTTCTCAACACACCTTCATAACCTCACAAATTTAAACACCTTAACCATCATTTCTCTTATTCTTATACCTTTGCACTAATCGTTCCCATCAATCCATTGTCGAAAGAATTTGTCAAACATATTCAACATATTTGATACTTCACTCCACACAAAAATGTATGTGCGGTCCTTTACGCATAGAATCTATTACAATTTACTTAACCACTGGCACATCAACACGCAACGCAAAACCCAAAAAAAATGACGACAAAGGAAACAACCAAGAGGGAAAAGCATTAAAGGAAACCTAATCTAATTGGCAATACTACCTTATTTATAGACATGGATAAGCCTTATTTATTGTAGGGCTTCAGCCTACTCCCATTGAAATATTCTGACAACCTTGTCCCATCCAACACTTGCAACTGGCACGTGCCTGAATAAAGGATGTAAGGTATAATATACAACCCTAACCAATAGAATTTAAGTTTCTTAGGATGGCGCAAAAACTTAGAGTCATAAAGTAAAACCATCTGCCCAAGCTCAAATTGTTTATTTTTAATGTGACGATCGTGTCATGCTTTTTGTCTCACCTTCTCAGTCTTCTGAATCCATCTAACAAGTGATAATATTTCATCCAATTTCATTAACTTATCCATGAGCTCTTGTAATGATTTCTCACCGGCCAATCCTCCTGCGCGCGTAACATGCAGAGAGGGCAACATAAAATCTACTGGTAAAATAGCTTTCATGCCAAACACCAATTGAAATGGTGTGGCCTTGTTCAATCTCTTATAAGTTTCCCTATACGCTCATAGTACGGATGAGACTTTTTCATCCCAATATTTTCTCCCAACATCACAAATCTTGGTCAATGTGTGACTCAGTATCTTGTTAAATGCATCAATAGTTCCATTAGCCTGAGGGTGATAAGGGGTAGTCTTGTGATGAGCCACCATGAAATCTGCCAATAAAATCTTGACTATCTCATTCAAAAAATGTGTACCCCTGTCACTAGTAAAGCTCAACGGACACCCATACATGTTGATTATATTTTCCCATAGGAATATCACCTCTATGGTTGCTGTGTAATCCCTTGTAGGTGCTTCCTCCTCCCATAGTGTTAAGTAATTAATACAAGTAATGATATATCGCAAACCAATCTTTTGCGTGATAGGTGAAATAGGTCCTACAAAATCAATCGCTCACTTCTCAAATGGTTCAGCACTAGCTATCAGCCTCAAGGGCATTTCATCTCTTCTTCCTGGATTTCCAAGGCGTTGACAATGATCAAAGGCCTTGCAAAACTCGATAAAATCCTGGTAAATGCTTTCCCACCAGAGACCTACTAGTAAAATCTTCCATGCAGTGCCATTTCTTGCATAGTGTTGTCATGCAATTCCACCATGTGTTTCCTCCATGATTGCAACACACTCATGCTCTGACATGCACCGGTGATAGATCTCATCATGACCTAACTTGTATAAGTCTCCACCAATTAACATGTAGGGTGTGACGCGTATAGCTAACTATTTTCTCTCTAAAGTCTACATTCCTTTTGGTACCATACTTGTTTTGAGAAACACAACAATATCCTCTAATTGAGAGGGTGCATGCTACAATCTAAATAATTGTGCATATGACATTGTATCCTCAATACTCTATGCATCCTCCCCTTAGTTAATCCTTGATAAATGGTCAGATCCCAGGTTACTTTTACCTAGTTTTACAAAAATTGTAAACTCAAACTCTTGAAATAATAGGAGCCACTTGCATATACGCCCTTGTAAAATGGGCTTGTTTACCAAGTACTTCAATGTCATGCGGTCCATGTAGAATATAAAGGGTGTTGCCAACAGATAATGCCTGAATTTGTGTAGTTCGTAGATCATCAACAATTCCTCGTGCTTAGTAGTAATATAGTTCTACTCTACTGATGTCAACTTCCTGCTTGCAAAATAAAGAGGGTGATCAACATTCCCCTCACTAGGTTGTGCCAACACTGCTCCAATTTCCATCCCTGAGGCATCAACATGTATATGGAATGGCTTATCCCAGAAAGGAAAGCCTAATATGGGCGCAATGATAAGCCTATTCTTTATTGTATCAAACGCCATATGCTGCACATATCCCCAATGAAATTTACTTATGTGTGTTAACAACCCCTTCAATGGCACAACATTCTTGGCATATCCCTTGATAAATTTTTGATAGTACCCCGTATGCCCAAGGAATCCATGCACCACGCTCTGGCTGGTAGGTTCCCCTAATCCCACAATAACGACAACTTTGGTAGGATCCACCAGAAAGCCTTCCTTACATATGATATGTCCGAATAGGGTTCCAAAAGGAGTAGCGAAAACACATTTCTTAATGTTGAGAGATATACTCAACTGTCGGCATCTCTCAAACATCAATCGTAGATTGTCGCGATGGTCTTTTACTAGTCCATAAACTGTCCAATCATCAAGGTAGACTTGAAGACACTTATGGATGAAGTGCTGAAACACCTAAACCACAATGCATGAAAACACATCAGGTGCGTTCTTCAGTCCAAAAGGCATTACTGTGTAGGAAAAAATTCCCCATTTAGTGGTGAAAGTTGTCTTTTCTTGGTCCTCCTTTGCAATTCTAACCTGATGGTATCCTAAGAATCCATTTGTGAAAGAATAGATCTTGCACCTGGCTACTCCTTTCAGGATATCCTTGTTGAAGGGGGTTGGAAAAGGGTCAATGAAACATACCGCATTCAAATCCCTGTAATAAAAAATCCTTATCCTCCCATCCTTATTAATGTTGATGACCATTAGACTTATCCATTCTGATTCTTCAACAACCTTAATGATGCTTGATGCGATCATCTTGTCAATCTCCTCCTTGACCCTGATGCACAGATTCAGATTCATTCGATATGGTCTCTTTCGAATTGGGCATGCACCCTCCTTTAGTTTGATTTGCATCTCTCCTAAAGAGTGGTGAGCTCCCTTGAGTTCATGGTACCCACGTGGAAACAAATCCTGAAATTCGTGTAACAGATTGATGATCTTTGAAACCTCCTTTTCTAACCGGTAATCTCCAATAGTAGCTTCCTTAGGTTCCATCTCCAAACCAAGGTTAACCTTCTTATTTTTCAGGGGTTCATGGTAGGTGCACACTTTTTCGTCAGCACTATCCATTACCTCGCACCTACCCATAGTATGGTTAGCATCCAAATTCTCCACTTCTTCAACATCGATCACATAGACCAACTTCCCTTTCTCTTTTTCCATGCAAGTGTGCTCAAGTTGTATTTCCTCTGTCTCTCCCTCATTGAAGCGTGCTTCCAAGTCAAGTTCTCCCAACAATTCCAATATTCTATCCTCCTCTATCACACTATCTCCCATAGTTAGGGACTTAACAACCTGTAGTGTCTCATTCACAAATGGTTTAGTACTATGATACTTGAAAGATTGAAGGATATCAGTCGTCAACTCCTGCCAGTTTTCTATCTGACGATGTAGTTCCGAATGAATGTACCATGCATGTGCGTAGCCTTGTAAGGTGGAGTAAAGCTTATGCACCCAAAAATATGGCAGTAAGGCTTCCACGCCCTCCATCTAGGCCTTTTCACATGTCTGGATGTGAAATGAAGCAAGTTCCTTCCCATGATAGTCTTGTATAGTAGTAGGTGCATTGCTTCAGAGAAACCTAATAGAGAACGTGATTCTCACCTCGCGCCACTCTAGAAGGTTATCATGATGGGTCACCCACCAACATGTTGCAGTCCTAAGAAAATTATAGCTAAGCATCCTTCTCCTTTCGATCTCATGTCTCCAATGGGTCTCTATTGCTTGCAAGAAAACATCAGGGTTAGCTCCCCCAATGTAACTTGGAAACTGATTTCCTCTTAGGCACCTAATTGAGCACACCTTTATTACTCTCGTCATAGAGCCCCTTGACTACCTTCTGACTAACTCATATGCCCCATGCACCCAATTGTCACATGCCACACTAGTTGTATCAATTATAGATTGAGTGTCTTCCCACTGAATAACATAATTAAAAATGGTCTTCAAACTCTCTGTTATTGCATAAAGACTAGAAATGGTGGGGGTGAGGTTGTGAAATGGTCTTAGTGACTCAAACATGACTAGGGGAGGGTGAAGATAGGTGAAAGGGATAGATATGGTAAGGTGATGGGTTGGAGGAAGGAAGGAGGTGTACAGATGTACAAAAAAATAAATTACTCAGAGGAATGATGATCTTAATGAAACAAAATAAAGATAACTGAAGAGATATTAGGTACTTACTAAAGAATGGATCCAGAGAGTGCAGGTGATGAAAATAACGATGGTAGAGATCCGGAGAGAAGGGACATCGTGTACATGCCACAGCTGTTCAAGTCTCCATGCTTCTCTGTGTGAATCTGTGATCGTGAAGAAGGTGATGAATGCCGATGATTATTGGTAGTGCTCTCGGGTGCATTCCTTTGCCTAAGTTCTTTAGAAATTCAAGTGCTCCAAGTCTCTACTTGTATGAGATCTTGAATCAAATGACCAACCTCAACAAAGTATTTTGGAAATGTATTTAACCTAACCAATGACGAATAGGGGACCGACGTCGGTTAAGGCGGGAATATCTAGGTTAGCCAAAAATAGCTTGATTGTTGCTATTTTTTGTGTGGTCTTCAATCTTCGTCTAAGTCTTGAGTGATAGACCACAAAAGAATGATTAAGATTCCTCTTAGGTTTGTTAATAAGAGTTAATTCGAGGTTTATACTAAGTACTAGTTGGTTAGGATATGCTTAGACTTGGTCTTAGGTCATTAATGGGGTTTGAGTGGGTCATGGAGTGAGGTGGCTAGGTGATGTGGTCAAGTGAGGATGTTAATTAAATTAATTAAAGTAATTAATTCAATTAATCATGTTCACTATGGGATATGAATATGTAAGGTATGATTAATTTAATTAACGAGGTTATAAGGGTAGTATGACCTAATTTTGGTGTCTACAGTTGGATCTGTCTAGAGATTCTGAATGAGATTATGGGTCATTGCATCTTTCTACCATTCTTCTCTTTCTTTATCTACCCAATCTACCTTTTGTATATAGATGTCACATAACAATGATTATGTGAACTCATCCCTCATATATAAAGCATCAACGACCACATTTTCCTTCCCTTTCTTATAAATAATCTCAAAGTCATGCCCCAACATCTTAGTGACCCATTTTTTTTCTCTTCTAAAGATATTTATTTCTCCAAGAATTATTTCAAGCTATTATGATCATTTTTTACCTTAAAGTGTCTACCCATCAGGTATGGTCACCATTGTATGAATGTTGGTAATATGGGTCATAAGGTACCTTCTTAGGCAGGCTAACAAGAAATTAATTCCTTTTATGTTTCCGACACTTGAATAGCTATGGGCATGTACTTACATTGATCCTTACATGTGAAAATACTCACAGTCTACCATTTCATAGCATCACACAACAAAATTGCAAGGTGAGGGAAGCACATGAGGTCCTTTGCATGGTGCCCATCAATCACTTCACAGTTTGTGAAAGGGGTAAAATCCCACTACGAACCTCATGTGCATGAGTGTAGACACCAAATTTGTGTCTTAGGAGGGTACCCCCTATGCCCCGCATCTCATTTCGCAACCCAACCTCATCACCTAAAGGATTTTTTACAAATTATTTATTAATTACCTTATAATTAAGAAATCCACATCGCCATAATTTGCCACCTCATTTCGCCACCTCATCATGACCTAGTCCACTTAACCCTAAACTAACATGATTAAGACCATAACTTGGTCTACATCCACACCATATAAGATGACTAATTACTCAACTCACCCGCACCCAATAACCAACCTCATAATGACTTGACCAAGCCCACAATAATCCCTCGGGAGAAAAGGAGGAAAGCTGGCTATTTTACTAAAAATATCAAATTTGACTTGACCGATATCGGTTCCTACTAAGAGGGAACCGCCGTCGGTTGCGTAATTCTGCCATCGGTTCCCTATACATGACAGCGTTGGATTTTGGTCAGATACCAATAACAATGCGTTGATTATTGGTTAATAGGCATATCTTTCATGGTCGAAGGATCCGGAATTTACTTGGCTGATTGATAGAGACAAGTGAAAGAAACAAGAAGAGTTTGCAGAGAAGGACATCAAGCCCAAAAAACAACAACTGAGTAACCAGAGCCTTGTGACACTCATCTGTTCGTTGGGAGGGTAAGATAGCTCATTCTCCTGATTGTCAGGTCATCCTACCTAAGTTCTGTCGTCGTGAACATCACAGTTCTTGGACAATAGGGATCCTCATCAATAATCAGTAAGTAATATCTTGTATGAATAACATTTCTTGAACTGATTTGAATCAAGCCATCATAAGTCCTATTCCTAGATGTTACTACCCAGACAACACACTACATCTGGGTGTCATTCCTCCACCCTTACATTACCCAAAGAACACCCCCCAGAATTCTCTGCAGAGTCCTTCTCATCACCCCATTACCTAACCCCCACCCATTTATCAGCCTTATAATAACAAGTAACAACCACCCTTACAACCTGTAGACAACTCTAACCTTCGGTTGACCAAAACCCCTAAAACATGTTGCCCCCTATGAATACCGATATCGGTTACCAATAACCGGTACTGGTTAAAGATGACCGGCATCAGGTCACCGTTGGATTCTAAACCAATTGGACCAGCCCTTGATCTCTATTGCGCTTCTAACTAAGATAAACAAATTGGTAATTGGACAATAGCAAGTGATTTAGGTGAGTATAGAATTTGTGTTAAATTCATAATTAGCTAAGGGAATTGACATGACCTTCGAAAGGAAGTTTTATACATTCCTGGGCCCATAGAAAGTTCCCTCATTTGATTGTCTAATTATGAAATCTGGTGGTCTTGTATTCTTACTTACAAGTAGTCCTTCCAAGATTTAAAAGGAGTTCTTCGCAAGTCGATCATGATCTTTCTCTAGGTACGTGCACACCCTCTCGACATTCAACAGTATGAGCTTATTCCTCCTAGCCTCTAACCCTTATCTGTTTTCTCAAAGGGAATGAAAGGATGGAATGCAAATCTATGTCCACACTGTTGAAACATTCCGTGCGAAACATTACCAACCCTTGAATAGGGGTAACCACTTCACCTCATTATGATAGACGTGCAGCTTTAACAAAGACAAGCTACACGACAACAAGGGGCTAATGTAGACACCAAATTTGTGTCTTACGACCCCCTATGCCCCACATCTCATTTCGCAACCTAACCTCATCACCTAAACCTTACACAATTTTTTATTAATTACCTTATAATTAATAAATCCACATCGCCATAACTGCCACCTCATTTTGCCACCTCATCATGACCTAGTCTTAACCCTAAACTAACCTGATTAAGACCTATAACTTGGTCTACATCCACACCTATGACTAATGACTCCTCACCCGCACCCAAAAACAACCTCAAAATGACTTGACCAAGCCCACAACTAATCCCTCGGGAGAAAAGGAGGGAAAGCTGGCTATTTTACTAAAAATAGACCGCTTTGACCTGACCGATACTCGGTTCCTACTCGACCGCTGTCAGTTGCGTAACCGCCATCGGTTCCCTGTAAATGACCACTCCCAACCAAAAACAAAGCATTGGATTTTGGTGGATCCGAATCAGAAATCATTGGAAGGATCTAGAATTTACTTGGCTGAACAGAGACAAGTGAAAGAAACAAGAAGAGTTTGCAGAGAAGGACATCAATCCCAAAAACTACAACTGAGTAACCAGAGCCTTGTGACACTCATTGTTCATTGGGAGGGAAGATAGCTCATCTCCTGATTGTCAGGTCATCCTACCTAAGTTCTGCCATCGTCATCACAGTTCTTGGACCTGCATCCTCATCAATAATCAGTAAGTAATATCTTGTATGTCCTTTTAATAACATTTCTTGAACTTCTGAATCACAGCCATCATAAGTCTATTCCTAGATCTACTACCCAGCAACACACTACATCTAACTATCATTCCTCCACCCTTACATAATTACCCCAAGAACACCCCCCGTATTCTCTGAGTCCTTCTCATCACCCCATTACCTAACCCCACCCATTTATCAGCCTTATAAAACCACACAACCACCTTACAACCAACCTTCACCAAAAGCCCCTAAAACATTGCCCCTACTGATATCGGTTACCAATAACCAGTACCGGTTACAGTGACCGACATCGGTCACCGTGATTCTAAACCAAGACCAGCCCTATCTCTATTGTTCTAACAAGGTAAACAAATTGTAATTGGACAATAGCTTATTTGTTAGAATTTGTGTTAATTCATATTAGCAGGGGAATTGACCACCTTCGAAAGGAAGTTTTATATTTCCTGGGCCCAAGGCAGTTCCCTCATTTATTGTCTAATTAAAATCTGGTGGTCTTGTATTCTTACTTGCAGGTAGTCCTTCCCAGACAAAAAGGAGTTCTTCGCAGTCGATCTGATCTTTCTCTACGGTACGCGCACACCCTCTCGACATTCAACAGGTATTCCTCCTAGCCCTAACCCTTATCTGTTTCTCAAAGGAATGAAAGGATAGAAGCAACTCTATTCCACAAAAGCTGAAACATTCTGTGAAACATTTTGGCACGCCCGGTGGGACCCATTTCGGGTTTCTTTCTTTCTTGCTTGCTTTCATATAGGGAGCATACTTGCTGTTTTCTTCTTCTAAAAATTTCACACGGTATTTTGTTATATTTAGTAAAAGAATTTGTCTTGCTTTCCCAGTTTTGCATTAGTGAAAGTCATCTTCTTTGCTTCATCGAATATCATTTTCGATTTGGGTTTAAAACACGTGCATTACATTCTTGCTTGCTGTTTTCAATTCTAGTGAACGTAGACTAAGTAACAGGTCGTACACGTGGGGGTGATTTCCACGGTATTGACAGGAAATTAATCTTACTTTCACTGCACAACACATACCGAATCACTTCATAATTAACACAACAGCTCAAAACATCCCCCCTTTTCCGCGGTATTCCTCCGCCCGATTGAGGTAACCTTATAAGCCAAAACAAACTTGACATTTCCCCTAAGTCTTTTGTTTAGGATTCTGACATCATTCTGTGTCTAAAGGCATAAGCACAAATTGATTAAAATTAACCCTAGGGTTAGTCTGTTAATTTGTTTGTGCATCTTGCTTGTTTTCAGTTCTGTTTCTCTGTCATACACTGTTTCTGTGATCACTTCAGAACAATTTGATAGATGTACTAAGCATTGTTAACACTCAAATCAACAGCTTCTTATATTTCTTATACTAGTCTTATTATACCGACATCGGTTAGCTGACCGACGTCGGCTATAGTCTAACCGACATCGGTTACCAGACCGATATCGGTTACTTTCTTTTACAGTTCCTGACAAACCAGCAACCTACCAATTTCAACATTTTGTTGCTGCTTCTATTCCTGATAGATTGAAACCCTACTGTGTACTCTTGTCCATGGTTGTTATCACTTGGAAGCAAGCCGCCGCCATGGTTTCACATGCCTGCTCTGTGCCTTTGCCTGAATCACCCCCTTCACATTCTATAGGGAATCCTACGGATACCAGCGAGGTTCCTAAAATTCCTGTAGGAGATAAAGAATTTCCCAAATTTCTGGATGCTAATCCTAGCGCTGTACAATACTATTTGTCTCATGCCCCTGACCGTACACCTGACGGTCAACTCCTTGTTGGCATGCCTATTAGTATAGCTGCTCATTTAGCTCCTTCTCCGCCTGATAACTCCGCTTTGCCTGCTGCATCCTTAGCCCCGTCTCCCAATCCAGCGGCTTCAGAGGTTCATACGACACAGATTGGCTTTCCTTTGGTTAATCTTGGGCCCCACATGTCATTACCGCCAACTGCTCCTACCTCGTCTCTCTTGCAGACTGTTCCGTTCATGACTTGCTCTCTGCCACCTATCCACATGAGCTTTCCTTCTCAAGCTCCACCCACATTTTCATTCCCACACACGTATCCGGTAACCTCAACGTCTTATATAGGACATCCCTATTCGGTCGCCTCAACACATTCGTCCTCCATACCTTATCAACATTTAACCCCACCATTGTCTAGTGGTGGCCCTTGGCCCAATCTGCCTCCATTTACCACAACCACACCATCATCTCATCCAACTACTGATTTAATTAAACAAATGATGGACAAAATGCAAAATCTGGAGGCTTCTGTTTCAGGAAGTCGTAGCGCCTTGACATACGAGCAATTTTGTTGGGAGCCTATCCACCCTTCAGTCCCCCTTCATTCATATCCTCCTCAATGGGAATTACCAAAATTTACCCGTTTTAATAGTAAGGAGGACCCTCAACAACACTTGCAATCATTTAGACATGCCTGCTATCTGATTGCTCACGACGACACTTTACTACTCCGCACCTTTCCCATGTCCTTATCAGGACCCGCCTTGGAGTGGTACAGTGCTTTAACCCAGCACTCAATCTTCTCTTTTAACCAGCTAGCCCAATCTTTCTTGGATCATTTCTCCATTAACATTGCCAAGAAAGTATCTATCACCGACCTCTATGCCATCCGACAATTTGAAGACGAATCTATCGCAGATTTCGTTGGACGATGGCGGGGCCTTATCAACCAACTTACCTATGCCTTGCCTCAGGCTGAACTTATCAAACTTTTTACGCGGGCCTACGCTAAGCACATCTCTCCTACCCTCCAAATTCAAACTTTCCACACATTTGACGAGGCCTTTACTATGGCTCGAAAACTAGAGATTCGAGCCTTAGAGGAAGAGAAATTGCGGTTGCGCAACAAAAACCCCAATTTCCGAACCCAAGATTCCACCAACAAACCGAACACCACCAATCCTCACCCATCAACTGCTTCGAAATCAAAAGGAGCTGTGCACGCGGTGATGGTCAAATCCCAACCACCGTCTAATACCCCGCCAAAAACCACCTATAAGTATAAAGCTGAGCCCATTAATTACACCCCCTTGGGAGAAACTTATGGTGTGATATTGGAAAAATTGCTTAAAGCAGGAGCCATTACCTTACCTCCTGTTAAACCTCACTCCGGGTTTGATTCCACTCGCGCCATACCTTCTTGGTACAAAGAAAATGACTTCTGTAACTTTCACCGCGTGAAGGGACACAGTCATGAAAACTGCAAGATGTTGAAAAACATAGTGCAGGAAATGGTTGATGCAGGGGATATAACCCTCGATAATCCTAACGCCCCTGCTAACCGAAATTTGAAAATTTTCAACAAACCATTCCCGAATCACTCTTCTAACAGTAATATAAACCAAGATATCTTAGCCGAGGAGAGTGTTCATGAGATCCATGCAGTCTTCGACTCCCAGCCAAAAGCCTCTATCGAAAAAATTCTGAATCAAGCTTCTTCACTAACGCAGGAACCCGAACCCCCTTCATCACCATCAAGACAAGACGAAATCCTTGCCATTCCTTTACCCATCAAAGAATTAACCGCCCAGAGTTCCCTTCTCACAAATGAGCCTTCTTATACCACATCCTTGCAAGACTGTGAGCGGATGTTATCTAACCTAATTATTTCCCAAACGTCTCCTTCTACCATTCTTTCTGTACAAGAGGAAGGCTCGCCACTTCTTTTGTCATCCTTAGATGAGAAACCTCTTGCACCGACATCACCACATTCTTTAAACATGACGGATCCTCTCAAACACGCCCTCCTACCTATTAGTTCTTCATCACCTAAATCTTTTCAGCGACCGGTTGACCTCTTAACGCCCATTGATACAGTGCCTCATTTTCCCCCTGTATCACACCCACAGTGGACCGGAATCACAACCCACCTTTCTTCCATACAAAAGTTCCTATTCACACGTGAGGACTGTCATTCCCCAGAAGATAGAAAGGTCCTATGGGAAAGTTTGAGTACGCCATATTCTACTCAAATGCAGATGACCGACCCAGATGCCTCTACCATATACCCGAAGTGTTTACAGAAGCTTAAAATGCCTATGTCCTCATCTTCACCCCCCTCATCTCTACCAAATACCTCATCCACCTCTATTAACCTAACCCAATCTTCCCCTATGCTTGGGACCTCACCAATACCCAGTCTAACACACCCACCTAAGCAACTTGATTTATCTAAAAATAAAGCCGTTCATCCACTTAGGAGACAGACTCAATCTCCTCAACCTATGTCTCTATTACAACTAAAACCATCGTCGTCACACCTACCTTCCATATTGGGACCTCATCCCTCCACCTTGCATCAATATATCATACCTCCTGCGTTTTCTTTAAAACGACCTACGCCTTCTGCACCCATACAGAGATCCAAGGGTACATCAACACCATCACCCCGCGTATCCTGTCCACCTACCAACCCTAAACAAATTCCATCATCAAAAGATTTGTTTGTTGTCACTCCTATTTCTCCGCGGTTGTTTTCTGATACCACATCATCTGTGGCCTCATCATCTAACCAGCTAAACATAGCTTCTGCGCCAAAGAAGCCACGTTTAGCTAAAACCCATTATCAAAACCCCTTGGCTAAACCGCCACCCATTCAAATCAACCATACCCCGTCATTACCAAAATCTACCCAGTCAATAGCCTCCCTTCTTCCTCTGACTCTGACCACTAAAAGGGTCTTATGCCAAAATTCCTGCTATGTTTTGGTGTGGAGAATGCGAATCAGTTACTTCCCCCCCACTAGACTTTCTCTTTGGGTTCTCTTTCGTCCATTTACTGTTGTTTTTGTTCATTGGTTGTGTTATGTTTGTGTTCTTTTCTTTTGCTTTTTTTTTCCCTTTTTTTTTTTTTTTTTTTTCTTTTTTGTTCTTTTCTTTCTTTTTTTTTTATGTTTTTCTTTTTTTTTTTTTTCTTTTTTTTTTTTTTTTTGTGGTTGTTTTTTTTTCTTTTCTTTTTTTTTTTTTGTTTTTTGTTTCTTTTCCTGGTTTTGTTTGTCTGTGACCCACCCCCCCCCCCCCCCCCCCCCCCTCCCCCCCCCCCACACCCACTGCACCCTCCCACCAACCCCCCCTCTCGCACCCCCCACCCCACCCTCGCACCCCCACCCCCCACTACCCACCACCACCCCCCCCACACAACCACCCACACAACCACCACCACCCCACCCCCCCAACCCCCCAACACCACCCCACACACCCCCACCCCCAACACCCCCAACCCACCACCACCACACCCCCCCACCCCACCACCCACCCCCACCCCCCCCCCCCCCACCCCCCCACCACCCACACCACCCCCCAGTCTTTTCTACCCCCCTCATCTCGAGGGTATCGTCAGCACGTTCATCACAAAGATCAATAGCCCCCCCCCCATGAGACTTTTTTATGGGTCTTTTTGATGCCCCCCCCACCCCACCCTTCTGACCCATCTAACCCTTGACCCAATCAGCCGTTACGCTCCTACATGACGAGCATGAGTCCATAGACGAGACAGCACACATTGGAGGTTACTCCTCTCCACCCCGCCCCCCCCCAGGCCCTCACCCCATGCCCTGTCGAGACGGATGCACCAAAAAGAACACGAAACACAAAAAGTTTGACCCAAGTAGTATGCTATAGCCCTGGACAAGTGGGCAGAGAGGCCCTCTCTCAGAAAAGTTAAGAAAGACAACTTATGAAGGGAGAAACCTTTAACTTCAATTCCCTCTCCTATACTACCTGTCCCCGCCTCACCAAAATATATCATTATTACAACTCCACCTCTCAAAGACCAGGACTTATCCATACCGTCTTCCTCCTCTCGTATTCACAAGATCAATATGATTAGTGTTGCTACTCGAGGACAGAAAAACAATGGGAAAGTGAAAGAAAGCACACCTGCGGCCTCCCTTTCTTCGTCCACCATCCCGATCGCACCACCACCTAAAGTGGTTATTCGTGGACCCGCCTACCCCGTCTCTAATGGAGTTTCCCACCGAACCATGATCAAACAACTTCACCAATCACCTGTAAAAATGACACTGTATGATCTCATTCAGACTTCTGGAATCTCCATCGACAAGCTCTCGTTGAAATGCTTCAAGGGATAGAGGTCTTACCTAATGAAACTTTCCTGTTACCTCCATTCTCACACCCAATCACGTTGCTTCACTCACCAAACAACCCATCTCCCCAACCACTTCTGTCTCTGTACAGCAAGCCGTTGCTGTCAGTTTCTCCGAAGACGAAATTATCGACTTTGGTGCTGAAGATCTTGACCCCTGCTCTTTTAATCTCAGCTTACGTCCAGGACATTCGGGTACGTCGTGTTATGATTGACGGGGGCGCTAGCCTAAACATCATCTCTTCAAAAGCCTTTGAACAAATGAATATCCCCTTCTAGCTGCATGTGTGCCAACCCCATCATGTTGCGGTCATTCAATGATGCTATTACTTCTACCTTAGGCACCGTGATCCTTAACATTCGTGTAGGACCACGTACTTTACCCAAACTCTTCTATGTCCTTGGGGGAGAGTTCCAATACAATATGTTGTTAGGCCGCCCTTGGATCCGGGTTATGGGATGCGTTCCCTCCACTTTACATAGATGCATAAAATTTGAGTACGAGGGGAAGTCCTACAATGTAAAAGCTGATCCTCCCCCCTTCAAAACCTGCAATATGTTATATCGCCCTAATGATGTGCTTGTACCAGTCAAGACACCCATTCATCTAACCCAACCATCCACTCCAACCACACCTCTATCATCCACTTCAACCACACCTACACCTTCAACCAATGAAACCGCTGTTGCAAATACCACTTCCTTTCCCGCAGCTAACATCCCAACCTCAGACCCCTTAGTAGATGTTTTTCAACACCTTACGTTGGGGGAGTATCGCCTATATAACAATAGTTCTTTCCATACCCCACATGAGTATGGACAGTTACATGCACATCCTACCTATGACCGTCGTGTCGGGGAAGTAATCCTCTACGGACCACCTCATTGCCGCACCAACCTAACGTATGGGGGTGTCGATGCATCCTCCGTTACCCCTGAACTTCCTCTTGGTGTGGTTGCTTTCCAATCCGATTTTCAATACCTGAAAAATTGTCGTTTTGCCCTCACCTTCTTGACTCACTGTGCTTGGAAAGGCTTTGGTTTTGGTCTTTATGAACAAGGCCGACATACAATCATTCCCGTAACTACACGCAAGCACAATGATCGTAGTGGTCTTAGATTTCCGGGAACACTTACACTGAAGGAACCTCGTGTTAGTTGTCTCCCGGAAGATGACGACGTCACCCCTACCGAACCATCATCACCCATTTTTCCATCATCACCCACAGAGTCGATAGATCCTGAATCTATCCCTCCTAACTTTTTTTTTTTTCATAAATGCTATCTTCCTAGGTCCTCTCACTTATCAACGCGATAATGAGGACCCGTCTTCTCTTCCCTTTCTGTATCCAGACATGATCGAAGAGGATTTGCCTTTAATTAATGTTGTTGAGTGCCAAGATGACGACTCCATCCTCACTTACCTTGGTGCGGACGACTCCTATATTCAACACGCATTACCGTCTGAAACTCAAACCATGTTGAATGATTCTACTATAGAAATTAACATCCACACAGAGGATGATCCTCACATTGTGAAGATCAGACAATCCCTTAATGCATCAGAATAAGTTGCCTTTACTACCTTTCTCCGTACCCACAACCAAGCTTTCGCTTGGTCCTACGCTGACATGTCAGGAATTGATCCTGACATTGCTGTCCATAACATCACCCTAAAACCTGATTCCAAACCAGTCAAACAGAAACTGAGAAAAATGCATCCACGCATTGCCCTCTTGGTCAAAGAAGAGCTTCAACGACTGCTTTCTGTTTCCTTCATCTTGCCTATTGACTATCCTCAATGGATTTCTAACATCGTACCTGTCACTAAAGTGACGGGGGGACTTCGGATATGCACAGATTTTCGAGACCTTAACCTCACTTGCCCCAAGGATGAATTCCCCCTCCCAAGTATTGATCAACTTGTTGATCTCACTGCGGGCCATGAGATGCTTTCTCTCATGGATGGCTTTTCGGGATACAAGCAAATTTTGGTAGCCCCGGCCGATCAACATAAAACTACCTTCATCACTCCTTGGGGAACCTTTTGTTATCGTGTCATGCTGTTTGGCCTTAAAAATGCTGGTGCGACCTATTAGCGGGCTATGACTTACATTTTTCATGACATTATGCACACTATTCTTGAAGATTATGTCGATGATCTTCTTGGCAAATCTAAACATCGCAGTGAACATCTAGATGTTTTAACCATTATTTTCGATCGCCTGTTACAATATTCTGTCCGTCTTCAACCAAAGAAATGTGTCTTTGGTGTCCTTTCAGGAAAACTTCTTGGTTTTATCATCTCTTTGCGTGGCATTGAGGTTGATCCATCTAAAGTCAAAGCTATCCTAGAAATGCCCCCACCTACTAACCTCAAACAATTGCGTAGTTTACAAGGTAAACTCCAATCTATCCGGCGTTTCATCTCCCAACTCTTGGATCGATGTCAACCTTTCCATCACCTCCTTAAAAAGGATATTGCCTTTCAATGGAGTGAAGAATGCCACCAAGCCTTTGAGGCTCTCAAATCCTATCTCTTGCAGCCACCCGTGCTTATCCCACCTCAGGACGATCACCCTTTCTACCTTTACCTTTCCGCCACTGACCACGCTGTAGGGGCCATGCTCGTACATTGTGACTCCGAGTATCAAGAACAAGCCGTTTATTATATCAGTCGTACTCTGGTGGATTATGAGACTAGGTACACACATGTAGAAAAGTTGTGCCTAGCCCTATCATTTATGGCCACCAAACTCCGACACTACCTCCTGAATCACAAAACTTTCGTCATCACCAACACGGACCCCATCCATTATATGTATGCCAAACCTCATCTAAACCAACACATCGCCCGATGCCTTATGCTTGTTGCTGACCTCGACCTTAAATTTATACACCAAAAGTCAATCAAAGGACAAACCATTTCCGACCAAATCGCGGAAGCCCCTTTACCTAGGGCGCAATTTACCAATTTTAATTTCCCCGACGAACTCGTCGCCACTCTTTCACTCAGGGAGGATTCGTATCCAATGACCCTCTTCTTCGATGGATCCAAATGCCAGCGCGGTGGAGGAGCCGACGTTGTTCTCATTCCTCTTGACATTGAGCCTATGCCTCTTTCATTCCGGCTCGATTTCCCCTGCACTAATAATACAGCGGAATACGAGGCCCTAGTTTTGGGTCTCTAGGTTGCATTACACTTAGGTTTCAAATCTATCAATATTTTCGGTGACTCTCAATTGGTAGTCAATCAAGTCATGGGCATCTACCAATGTAAAAATGAGGAACTTCAAAAGTACAAACACTATGTGGATTCACTTCTGCCCTTATTCCCCAATCTCCCTTTCTCACCACATTGCCTATTCACCACATCGCCTATACACTCAATTGCTATTTAGCCGTTTTTGACCTCATTGGCCCAACCCAAGGCCGCAACCAACCATTTGGCCCAACCCAAGGCCGCAACCAACCATTTGGCCTGACCCAAGGCTGCCCCTACCCAATTGGCCCGACCCAAGGCCGTAACCAACTAATTTGGCCCGACCCAAGGCCTCACCCCAACCATTTGGCCCGACCCAAGGCTGCAACCAATCATTTGGCCCGACCCAAAGCCACCACCAACAAATCAGGCTCACCCCAAGGCCGCAACCAATCATTCGGCCCGACCCAAGGCCGCACCCAACCATTTGGCCCGACCCAAGGCCGCCACCAACAAATCAGGCCCAACCCAAGGCCGCACCACTCAAATACCTCACCCAACACCAAAAAATTGCAATTTTACCCACCCATCCTGTGGCTTTTTGTTCAATCGAGCTCACCTGTTCATGTTTTAGCATGATTAGGGTACTTGACTTGATCAGTCGACCAACTTTGCCTAGACCTAGACCGTGACGTTTATCTCAACCAAACCAACCATTTGGTACTCGCCGAACATGCCTAAAATTTCATGTACCTTACCCGTTATATCCCCTGGAGCTACTTCCTATGCCTTGGATACCAGGATTATATCACCCTTGTTTGGATAAATTATCGACCTTTGCCTATGAATTGTTGGTTTGCTCTTCAAATCATGTACCCTGGTCGCACTACTGCATTTCAACGTGCGTTTGCTTCTTTGGACCTACCCCACCATCTCACCATCATCTCAACACCATTTACCCTTTATCAACCCTATCCCTGATTTCACGCTATCTCAATCTATGATAGATTTGAGGGGGATTACCTATACCCTTAACAGGGGTAACCACTTCTTATTATTGTCTGTGCAGCTTTAACAAAGACAAGCTACACGACAACAAGAGGCTAATGTAGACACCAAATTTGTGTCTTACGACCCCCTGTGCCCCGCATCTCATTTCGCAACCTAACCTCATCACCTAAACCTTACACAATTATTTATTAATTACCTTATAATTAATAAATCCACATCGCCATACCTGCCACCTCATTTTGCCACCTCATCATGACCTAGTCTTAACCCTAAACTAACCTAATTAAGACCTATAACTTGGTCTACATCTACACCCATGACTAATGACTCCTCACCCGCACCTAAAACCAACCTCATAATGACTTGACCAAGCCCGCAACTAATCCCTCAGGAGAAAAGGAGGGAAAGCTGGCTATTTTACTAAAAATAGCCCGCTTTGACCTGACCGATATCGGTTCCTACTCGACCGCCTTCGGTTACGTAACCGCCATCGGTTCCCTGTAAATGACCACTCCCAACCAAAAACAAAGGGTTGGATTTTCATGGATCCAAATCAGAAGTCATTGGGGATCCGGAATTTACTTGGCTGAACAGAGACAAGTGAAAAAGAAACAAGAAGAGTTTGTAGAGAAGGACATCAAGCCCAAAAACTACAACCGAGTAACCAGAGCCTTGTGACACTCATCTGTTCGTCAGGAGGGAAGATAGCTCATCTCCTGATTGTCAGGTCATCCTGCCTAAGTTCTGCCGTCGTCATCACAGTTCTTGAACCTGCATCCTTATCAATAATCAGTAAGTAATATCTTGTATGTCCTTTTAATAACATTTCTTGAACTTCTGAATCATAGCCATCATAAGTCTATTCCTAGATCTACTACCCAGCAACACACTACATCTAGCTGTCATTCCTCCACCCTTACGTTACCCCAAGAACACCCCCCCGTATTCTCTGAGTCCTTCTCATCACCCCATTACCTAACCCCACCCATTTATCAACGTTATAAAACAACACAACCACCTTACAACCAACCTTCACCAAAAGCCCCTAAAACATTGCCCCTACCGATATCGGTTACTAACAACCGGTACCGGTTACAGTGACCGACATCTGTCACCGTGATTCTAAACCAAGACCAGCCCTTTCTCTATTGTTCTAACAAGGTAAACAAATTGTAATTGGACAATAGCTTATTTGTTAGAATTTGTGTTAATTCATATTAGCAGGGGAACTGACCACCTTCGAAAGGAAGTTTTATATTTCCTGGGCCCAAGGCAGTTCCCTCATTTATTGTCTAATTAAAATCTGGTGGTCTTGTATTCTTACTTGCAAGTAGTCCTTCCAAGAAAAAAAGGAGTTCTTCGCAGTCGACCTGATCTCTCTCTCTACGGTACGCGCACACCCTCTCGACATTCAACAGGTATTCCTCCTAGCCCTAACCCTTATCTGTTTCTCAAAGGAATGAAAGGATAGAAGCAACTCTATTCCCAAAAGTTGAAACATTCCGTGTGAAACAGTAAGATTGAGACCTTAGATGATCTGTATTTTGATTTTACAATGTTGATTTTAGGTAAAGGAGGGGTTTTACAACATATGATGAGGACGAGGTTATGAATGTGATAAGTTTCAATTTTGTAACATTTTATTTAGATAGAGGAGAGGGTATCACGTCAAATGATAAGGGTGATGCCATGGATGTAAAGGTATTTTATTGTATAGTGTTTGATTTAGGACGAGGTTCTAAAATAGACGACAAACAAATAGCCAGAGATAGGATTGAGTCTGGTTCAGATGAGAGAGATGTTGTTTTGAGACATGATTGAGGTGGGTTATATTTATGTGAGCTTTCTAATTCTTCTATTAGTTTAAAAAGTGGTTAGATGTCGAGATATTTGATTATAAATTCCTCCTTAGTAACAGTCTCTAAGGTAGAGTCTAATGGTTACAAAGAGGTAATAGATGATTGGAAGGTGGACATAGGTGATATCGATGTGTGAGGATTATTGAAAATAGGACCCATGGAATCTGAGTTTTCAAGAGGAAGCATTGGTGATGAACGGGTCTCCTCATGTGGAAGATCATATGTAATAGTGTTGATGATGTGACTCAATGGATGTGTAGTATCTACATGGACTGATTCTATTGAGGGTGTTGGGTCGGGAAGAAAAATAAAGGCATCATGCATGATAGTCTCATCAGGTTCGTAGAAAGACCTACGAGAATCAGATGGGACATGTGTAGATTGAGGATTGAGATGACCTTCTTCGATGGCTTGGACTTCTAATTTCCTAGCCATGGTGAAGGATTAATCAAAGGTCTAGAATGCGTGGATCTGGAAGATAGATCAGATGTGATGGGAACATTATCGAGAAAACAACTCAAATAGTTCTAATTGAGGCAGTGAGAAGCTCAATTGATTGATAATGCCTTGCCACCAAGTGAAAAATTTGATAAGAGATTCATTTTCAGATTGTTTGATGATAGAAATATCAGAAATGGTGATTTACGAGTAACTTTTATAGTAAGTGATCGAGAAATAACATGGCTAGCTCAGTGAAAGAGATCAAAGAGTGTCAAGGGAGGGAGTTGTACCAATCCAAGGTTAGTCCTGACAGTGACATGGGAAAGGTTCTAAGGATGAGATCTTGGTCATGGATGATGAGATAACATGAGTGTCTAAAGGATAGTATGTGTTGTTGAGGATCCTCCTTGCCATGGAACATGGTTAACTCAGGTAATTACCAATGTGGAGGATAGGTCTTATATGGTACTGACGAATGGATGGGTTCATTATAGACCTGATCATAAGTGAGGACATGTTTGGGTCCCATGGCATCAACCTCTAAATTGTCTAATCTATTTAAAAAATCTTGCATGGGATTTTTTGTAGGATTAGAAATGAGGGAATTAACATATGAGTGTGGCTGAGAATGTAGTTGATTTTATTTATGATGGTGGAGAGTAAGATGGTTATGTTTTTTATGGGCTTGATGTGGAGGCTGATAAGGGATAGCTTGAGAAGATATCGTTTGTAAAGTAGGTTGCGTTAAAGGAATGTGGGAAGATGTATAGAGGTATTGGATAAGATTTTTTTGTTGGATGAGAGGGGTTGATTGAGCCTGAGTAGGTATGTGTGTATAGATTTAGGATGTCTGAGGTATTGAGAAAGGTATTGAAGTCGAGATAGGTTGATTGGATAAAGTATGGGGGATGTTAATATTATGATGAGATTGTGATGAATGGGAGGATGTTGAAATGACCCATTGATAGGATAAACTTGACATGGGATGAGAAGCGATAGTTTGGAAGTAACTTGGTTATGAAGGATAGTCGTAGGGTTGTTGGATGGGGTTGTTATAGGGTTGTATGATTGGATGAAAGGTTGAGATTCAATATGGGACAAAAAATGGTCTAGAAGGTTTTAGGAGCATGCTAGGGCTAAGTGAAGTTGAGTTAGACATGATAGGTTAATGAGATTGATAAGGATTAGGTCACATGTAGGGAATATTTTGAAATTGATTAGGATAAAAGTTGTAGAGGTAGTGGATGAAGCAACTGAAGATGACTGTAAAAATGAAACATAAGGAGTAAAGGAATATGCTGATGTAAAGGTTTGATCCATATTTAATGATAGTCAACTTATGATGATACAACAAAGCCCTAAGAGAGCTAAAAATGTAACAGAAAAGTCAAGTAGAATAATTTTAATTATCTTGATTAGAATTTATATGTGGAGTAGGCTTAGAGGGAACCTAATGATATGGATGTTCTAAGGTTGGTTTTAGGTAATGTTAAAGGATGAAGTCCTCGATATACCCAATGGTACATGAGGCACCAAATCTATGTTGGTGTCGGTACGTGGCTTGGTATTAGGGCCTACCCCCTCACTTCACGGTCCTACGGCGATAAGAGATTTGGGTTCTTAGTCATTATACTGACAACCAATTGTTTATACTCGGCTAGAACACTAAGTTAGTTTCCCCTATTTGGTGATGAAATCACAATAGTTATCACATGGGTAGGAGTGTTTGATGCGAGTTTGATGTTTGATGTGGTTTGGATGTGTGTGGGGGAAGATGTTGTGAATGCAATAAATTAATCCTTTAATTAATATATGTGATCAATATGGATGTAAGGTTCATTTTAAATCCCAAAAGAAAATATTTTCTTCGATGAGAATAGGCATCAAAATACAATACAGAAAACAAAAAGAAAGTGAAAGGACTCACCTCAAAAACACTTCCTTTTTAATTTTTCAAAAGTTTTTTTTTTTTTTAGCAATAATGCAGCAAGAAAAATCCTCCTAAAGCAAAAACCTGCAAAAAATGTTAGTAGAAGGAAAAATAGTAAAAGAAAATGGTGTTAGAAACTATCTAACTGAGTAATTAGAAGTAGTCACAGAGATCATCGATGATTGATAGAATCACTGGTGATTCACATAATCGCTGGAGATTCACATAATCGCTGGAGATTTACATAATCACTGGAGATTTGACAGGATCACTAACGATTACAAGGAAGAAAGCCAAAAATGAATGAAAATTAATTTAAATGAAAGAAAAAGGGACTGGGTCCCACCTGGTGTGCTAGAATGTTTAGATATGTTTTTAATTTTCTACATAAATTAATGAAGTGAAATAATAAAAACAAAACTGACCTTGAAGATGGAGGGTTTACCGATACCCATGGAGATGGATGTTGTACTTGGTGGATGAAAGCTCCTTCATTATTTCGATAAAGGAGGAACCTGTAGATCATAGACACTAAGAAGAATATGGCATTAGATAGATATATGGCAGATTTATGGGAAAATTTTAGTCCCTGGAATTCAATGGCTTTCCTTGCAAGGATGTCAATCCGTGTTCAAGAAATCAACCTGATAATGATAAGATAAATTGATAAAACAGACGATATAACCAACAATGTAAAAGCAAAGGGACTAACATGGTCCAAGGAAATATAATGGTCTGATGGTGATATCTGATCCAAAGGGAGTCTAGGGATCACAAAATGGTTCAAAAGAGCAAGGATATAGATATATGTGCATTCATAAAGGTGAGTGGGATGATAGATTTAATTTAGATAACTGATAGAGTGCTAAAGATGGCTCAAAGGGGTTTGATATTACTTTACAACAACTTGTAAGGGCAGATTATTCATAAATGATGGGATCTAAATGTTGGAAGGACTAGCTTAGGTGTTAATTGGTCTAACAGATAGGAATTTCTGGCAATTGAGGACGATCACCAACAATTTGGCCGAATCATCGCTGATTGTTGTAGAAGTGTAGAGTTTGATAATGGATGAAGTTGTGACTCGAAGGGATGCTAATTCATTTTCCTTACCACTTATCTTGTATAATTTGATGAATGAATAGCACAAGGTGATGTTACCTAAGAGAGGGAGATTGTAGATGTAAGAAAGTTATTGAGTTAATCCCTTGACATATGAATGACATTCTTAGGTTGAAGAAGAGATAATTGGTGCCTTGAATGTTTTTGGGATGATCTTTGGCTCTGTAAAAGGTCTATGATATAAAAAAATGTGATGTGAAGTACTTAGGCCATGTCCAGCTGCAAGATAACCTCAAATTGAGGTTTGGACCTTGTTTATATAGAGTTCCTAACAACCAGGGAGAATCGCCGGTGATTAGGGGAATCACTAGGGATTCGGGGAATCGCTGTTGATTCTGGGATTCATGGGAAAAGGGTTGCAACCGCCTCCCAAATCAAGATTTTGTTTTTCTTAACAAAGGATATATGTTAGAAAATGATTATACTGGTCAGGGAGGTTGTAAAATGGTTGAGAAGATGGTGATTTTGTTTTATTTTATTTGATTTGGGTTTGTAAGTGGTTTTAGGTGGTTTTAAGAGGAACAAAATAGGATTTTACAACTGTAGAAGACTATTTACGGGGATTAAATATTGTGTTTATGTAAAACTAACTAAGTTAATATGAATTGAAAATAACATCTAATATCTTCAAAGCAACGTTAATATAACAAAAACCAACAAGATAAGAGCTTATGGGAAACAAATTCTTCAATGCATGAATAAATCAAACTATATGCTAATTCATTTTCCTACTCTCTAAGATTTTTAACTTAAACTATGAATCTATGAAGATCATAAGCAATCAAATTTGATTGTTGTTTTCCTCAAGAATTGAGGATGGAATCTCAACAAGAATTGGCTACAAGGCCATTTTTGGATCTTCCCATACTACTCAAATTTGAGTGAATGGATGCAAGATGAAGAGGCTAATCCAAATTAATGGAGAATGCTCAAGATCAAAATGCATATAGTTTTCACTAATGCAAATGAGGTGTGTGTTTGAAATGAAGGAGCTTGGTCCTTTATATCTAGCTTGTATGTTTGAGAGAGATTTACATCTTGGTGCATGTGGGGTAAGGGTAAAGAAAGATTAGAAGTGGATAACAATGCTTTGAAAAAGGTAAGTTTGATTTAGAAGAGTTTAATTTTCCATTAAAAACTCATGGGAACTGGGGGATGTTTTAATTAGTCAAATGTGATTAATTAATATGTAGATATAAACTTATAGAAGCTAATTAGAGGAAATTTAGTATTATTCGGGGGATGTATGAGAGGAGTTTGATCCAATAAATGGTGATTTATTGATTTTATAGTAGCGAGCATAATGAATTAATAATAATTAATTAACCCAAGTAGAAGTGGATGTTAATTAACGAAAGGTTGTTAATCGACATCCTAAGTAATAAGAAGGCTAATTAATTAGAAAAATGTAATTAATTAACGGTGATAGAGGGAAAATGGTGGTTTATTGATGAAGTGTCATCAATTTACGGGAAATAGGATATTCAGTGCAATTTAAGTATTAAAATTAGTTGATTGAATTCTAGGTGTCTACAAATATAATGGGGGAATTAAGACTTAGGATAAGGATTTAATGTATAAAATAGTAATGATGTGATAGTGGACTTAATGTACAATATGATAGTGATGTGATAATGAAGGGATGCTAGCGGACACGAACATGGGGATTAGTGGTGCTAATTTTAGGTGTATACACCTATCACTTGATCCTACGTTATTAGCCACGTTATCCCCTCGTCTCGGGGAAAATTTAATATTTATCTCATCAAACTCAACCAAACCATTGATTCTTACGTGGCACCGCAAACACCCCCAATTTGAGGGAGATCACCCATATAAACACAAGCTTTACCTCATACCATTTTTGTCTAGCAGTTCGCTTGTTACACACTACTTGATAAAAAGGTGAAAATGTGGACACCATGTTTTTGTTAACCCACCTACTTCACATTATACACAATTTATTCAATTTAAACTCATTATCCTAAGTCATTCTCTCCATACCTCTGTAAAAATAATCTTACATCCCCATAAAATTGCTATTTACTATCTCTAAACCACCTAGCCACTTGAAATCTACCTTAACCATTTAAAACCACCTAAATATATTTTATTCATATATCCAAACCTTTACAACATGTCTACAACCTCCCCATAACCATATTCCTTTATCAAAATTCAAAAATCCACCTTTAGAAGCAGTTTCAACCGTTTTCCAAACATTTTCCCTGAAAAAGCCGGATCACTGGTGATTCTAACCAATCGCTAGAGATTATAAATACATGTTTTTCCTCCTTTTCAAGGGATCTTCATAAAAAAATTTCTTGTATCCACGCCAAAGTTTTGATTCCTTAGTGAAATCAAGGCATTTTAGAGATCACCACAAGCTTGTATAAACCTTCAATAGTCATCAATTCAACATTTTGATATCCTTTTTCAACAGGAAACCTTCGGGAAGCAAAACAACACAATATCAACACTAACCAACTCCAATAAAAATTTGAGGCATATTTTAGCTCAATATCACTTCTAAAGGTATTTATCTACTTAATTATATCATTTACATTCTGGTTAAACATCAAAAAACAATCCAAAATATCAATTTAGACCTTTGTTTATCATTTTAGTAAAACTGTCCATTTTAGTAGTAATCGCTATCGATTACCATAATCGTCAACAATTAGCCTGAATCACTGACAATTCCTGTCAAAATACATATTTTTCGTCAATTTAAAAATTTATATATCATCAACGATCATCCTGAATTGCCAAAGATCCTTGTCAAAGCACAAATTTTTATCAATTTGTTAGTTTATTGTCATTTTTATCAATATCTTTGCATTTAACATGTTCTTTCCAAGCATGGCTTTCTCTTAGATGGTAGCTTATGTCTGTTCTCATTTAATTACAAGCATTTATAACCTTCCTATATTCCAGCACCCCTTTTTTTGGGAACAGTAAAACATTATCCATGAGTTGACATTATGTGCAATATGATTTATCGTTGATGAAGAAGAAATTGAAGATCAGTTTGAATTCCTCCACGAAATCGAGCAAGAAACTGAGGACTTTTGGTACGATTACTTCGAGTCCATTTAGATCACACCCAACCTTGCTTGGGCCACCTTCAAAGCTACAAAGGACCTTCAATTCAACCTTGAGTTTTAGAGTTTTACATCAATTATCTATCTACTATTATCTATTGTATATCTTTATCATTATCTTGATCAATCTACTTAATTGTCTAAAAGCGAGTTGACATCCTCCAAGGAAGTCCCTTTGGATTCTTGGAATCGGCCTTTTTCGAGAAGATTGCTTATCCATTTATCCAATATCTTTTGTTTAGTGTTTTTTATCGCATAGTGCTTTTGAGGACAAGAGGACTTGTGCATTCATTTGGACTTGATAACTTTAATCATCCATCCAAATCAACATCAACTATCTCACGAGTATCGGTAAACCCTGTCGTCTTCTAAGGTCGGTTTTTTTTTGTTATTTAATTTTATTAAGTTAAAGTTGGAAAGAAAAAAATATGTGGTATATTTTTGTCATGTAAAATGACTAGCCTAATAGTTTGAAACTTTCAAGCATGACAACTAAGCCTAAATTGCAAACTTTTTCCTTCCGATCACATTAAAACCTCCTCCTAGTCAACCTGTTTCTAGTGGTACCATAATCCTAGCCCTAAGGAAGGTTGCAATGATTTTTTCAAGCATTCCTTAATGTGCAAATAAGGATGATGAATTTTATTAATGATTTTAGTGAAGTTCAATGAAAGACAAATCTTCCTTGAGGCTTAAAAAGACCAATTTTGGTCATTTTGAAGCCAATATGTATCCTCTTGGAAGATTTTGGGTAAAATATAAAACATAAGGTGATGTTGTGGATTCTTGAAGGTTTTAGAGGAAATTTAGGAATATTTAGGAAAATAATTTCTCATTTAGGGACAATCTGATCAACATTAGGTTTTAGAGGTGTAAGGAATAAACATCATAGTAGTGAAACTTGACTTCTCTGGATGATTCTGGGAGATCCATAAGGAGTTGAGAGGAAATCAAGTAGGCATCAGAAATATATCATAATTATATATAAGGTGGGAACATCATTTTGGTTCTAAGGTTTAAATGTTTCATGAAGCATTTCAAAACATGCACTCGCCCCTCTCAACTTTAGATAAAAAGGGGTCAAAATTTTAAATTTCAGGAAGATTCAAGTGCTGAAAATAGTTAGTTTGATCTTATAATGTTTTTTTTAATCAAAATAATATAATAGTTGTCCCCAAAACAACATACTAAGCCTCTGAGGTGAAAAAAACAAGTTCTAGGTCTATTTCTAGACATCCTAAGCAAATTTGGCTTTCCATTTTTTTCCCAATCACACTTTTGAGAACCTTTTGTCCCCTCTTTTCCCTTGCAGATAAGGGGACATGAGGAACACAAATTTCTGACCTCATCCTCCTCCCTAGATTGCACTTTTGACACCCAGGTGTTCTATGTGTCTCCAATATCCGTTTTTTCCCCAAGGTCCAAAGGGGACAAGAGGGTCACAAAAGGGTGACCTCACTTCATTAAATTGGTTGCACTTTTGTTTCCCTGGTGTCTAAAACTATAAGGTTTCTAAAATAGTAAACCCTCATCAATATTGTTAGATGCACTTTTGTTTCGGGAAAATGGGCATCTAAAAATAGAAGGTTTCCAAAATAGTAAACCCTCATCAATTGGAATGATACACATAAGATAAGAACATTAGAGAATAAAAATGGTGGTAACATGCTAAAATAGCAGTTATGGATCCTACCTCCTCAAAAAAGAAAGTTCCAGATTTGACTGCAAAAAATTTGTGTTGAATTTGGTTTTTCTCATCTTGGTGCTTTTTGGTAAAATGAAGTTCAAATACTCAGGTATCAAGCCTATTTCAACCCTAATCATAGAGTATCCAGGTGTGGGAGATAGTGATGTCACTCACATGGATCTCGAGGACCTAAAAAATAGGATGCTCGGAGGACCTATGGATCTAGTGGAAGAAAAACCCTTCTCAAGTAGATTATTTGTAGTAGGGGGAATCCGTTATCCATTAAAAGTATATATTTGGTATTGAAATGTGTGTAAAATTATGAATCTAGCTCTAAACTAGTGCGGGTGGATGAGAACTTAGTTATCACAGTTCTTAGTCCTATAATTATCTCTCAATGTTTACAAATTCCAACTAAAGGTAGTATAGTCATCGTCACCAACGAGTTTGCATCACATGCATGGGAGAAAAATGACTCATACGTACAAGGCCTCACACTCATGTCATGGTTCAGAAAAGGTAGGAAACCTTCTCGTGTTCCCAAAATCTTGTCAAGAAGTGAGTTCTATGAAGGCTACTCAGATGGTATAATCCTACTAAGTAAGGTAATTGACAAAGAGATGACAAAAGGAGTTTCAGGATTGGATGGATCAATTCATCCTCCTTTCCACTGAAGGGAATTAGGTGGTGATTGGGGGAACATTATAAGTGAAAATATTCATTGGCAGTTGCTCCATTTTCCTTCCACTACAAATTTCACTATGACCTCATACCTGGTATATGCTATCGCCTACATAAGACCTTTCAAAGGCCTAACTATTTCCCTCAATGTCTATCAAAGAGCACTAGCCTACAAAAAGTAACCCAACTCACGCAAAAGGAGAGTAACCATCACTTTTCCAAGGTGAATGATGCATTCACCATGTTTTTTATCAGAAGAAGGAAACCCAAAGTTTAGGATATCCTCTCAAGATGCTACACTAATCGAGAAATATGGGAGCTTATTCACTTAGTTCTCAACATTTACCTACATCACGGTTTTGGGTTTTTATATTGCTCTTTACACACTTCCTAGGTTCCCTAGTGATAAAATAATAATTTTTGAGTTATGTAGGTAGCTTTATCTAGTTCATAATAGGATTAGGAACAATAAAAAGAAGGGTATATACTTTCCCATATCCCTCATAATCTATTCATGCAAATATGCATAAAATATTGAAGCTTCCTTTTCTTCCCTCAACCTCTATTCTAATACATCTATGCCCGATTTTTACATTAGGAAAAACATTGAAACCTTCACTCTCCCTGGATTGTACCATAGTCCCCAAATTGAGGACTATTGGACCAATTGCCCTTATAATTTTAAGTAAGGAAATGTGGAGTTTCAACTTTGATTGGTTCATTGAAGGTGGATAAGATATGTTCGATCTAAAGTACCAAGAGGTAAAATATACACCTCTTTCACTTATCTCATGGAACATAAGAGAAGTCAGGTGACATCAATGAGAGGACTATAGAAATGATTTAGAGATCAAGGGAGTGGTTCAATGTAGTATTTATTTACCCAAAAATAGATATGCACGCTGGCACTTCATCCAGCCAATTTTTGAAGCTCAACCAAAGCACGTGCAACTACCAGGTCTCACCTTTGTCATGCTTAGCAAGATGTTATTATGCATGTTTATCATATTCATGACCAAAACAACTGTTCATTCAGAGTGAAACATCATAACAAAACAATTTAGCAACATATATAATAAGAAAATTTACTAAACATAAATAATAATTCATCAAGATTTAGATCCCCACTATACCATGATCTAAGATCTAATCACTTTTGAAACTGACCCATACATAATTATCCATTATACTGGCATAATTCATACCATAAGACAGAAGCTATGAATACATTACAATCCATTACATCAATGCATTGGAACCTTGTGCACGCAAATTATTTATCACCACTTGTGTATGCCACCAAAACCTTACATACTAGTACTCGCACTCTAGGACCCTTCAAAACATTAGAACTGTCAAACTCTCCAAGACAAGGATACACTACCATATATATGTATATGTGTACAATGGAGACTTTCCCTTCACTACCTACATGCACTTTCCTAATAATAGGTGTGCTTACAATAACTTGCATGTGTTTTACAACTTGTGCTAATAATAGAATAAATTAAATATACATCATGTTCTAATCCTATTATCATACTTCTCCATGCATGTTATGTGTGTTCTTTTTTTGACATGCATGTGCTTTTCCCAATTATATCCCTTGCTTAGTCGCTAAGTCATCTCACTTTTATCTATTTTTTATCTTTTCTTGAGTGGCACTTTATCCTTGCTTTTCTATTTTTAGCCTTATCTGGAAAATCGGCCAAGTCCCAATTCTTGTTTGTATGCTTGCAGCCTTAACGCACTGATCTGTTTCACTTTTATGTGCGCCCCATGTGCACTACTCTATTTTCCTGTGCACGCACCCTTACACATAATCCTTTTTGCTCTATTGGTACTTAGTCAATTCTCTCCAACCAACATTACCCCACACTAGAGATACTTTCCATCCTCAGAAATATGTCCATAAAGAATTCCTTCAATGAATAAAAAATTAGAAGATCAAAGAATGGTGGGGTATGAACCCAATGAAATCAAATAATATAGAAATTCCAGGTGCACATGTTCAAATTATTCATGGGGTGGTTGGAGTAGTTCTGGGAACTCCGTCTTCATGATATTCTCCAACTCTTCCTACCCTACAAGATCCCTAGTAGTTGCATCTACCACCAACCCGAAAATGTTTGACACCTGCTCAGGGGAAATTTCTTTCCCTTTTTCCTTTAATTCCATAATGAATCCAATATTTTGTGATGTCAGTCCTTCCAAGGCATCCATCTTACATGTAACCAATGAACCAAGTTCTTTGAGTCTTGTCTCAAAAGTATCTATCACAATCTTCAATAGATCTCTTTTCCGTGCTACTTCTACTAGGATCTCCTCGTGCCCAACCTTGCTATCTTTCTTGGTTTCCTGTACTTATTTTGGTTTAGCCTCCTACTAAGTAATATGTTCCCTTAGAATGTGATCTATGTCTTGGTAGTTATCAAACACACACCATACCATCTTAAAAGCTTCTTTGATCATGGTACTCAACACCTCATACTTCACTATATTTTTCCAGACTTCTTCCTTATTCTTTTCCCTCTGTGCAGTCAACTCTTCCTCCGACTTCCCTGGCTCATACTTCTTCTCATGTAATAACATTCACACTAAATATTCTCAGTAGTGCAATTCAGATGGATACTCATCTTGGGATTCATCTACCAAGTCAGGGCATGTAATTGTAATGGAATTTATTACTTGTTCGGCTTTATAGTAGGCATACTTTGTATGCTTATTTGATTCTTCCAGTTCTTTAGTGAGCCACTAGAATTCCTCCTCCTTATCCTTCTTGTCCTCCATAAAAAGCCTTATTGTGGCTCTTTTGTCTAGATTACAACGTAAAAATTCTACCGCCATTTTGTTCAGAGCATTGTTGGCCTTCTCATCTATCAGCTTCGTGGGGTTGATTATACTGAGGATTGTGCATGGTTCCTTCTCATTTTGCACTTGGTATACACCTCATTATTGATCTCAAAATCAAGCCCCTCCATGTGATTTTTCATGCTCCATAAAAGCATCTTATTTGGGAAATTTTTTCGTTCCCTTGGGGTAAATTATCTCCCCACCATAGATTTATTTACTTCGTACAATACTCTGGAACCTCGCACGCAATACCTTTGTTGGATCATCAATGTAACTCATCTGTGGTGGTCATAGGATCTCATAATTTTTCCTCTTTCTGGCACTATGCTTCCCCTTGGGTACCTCTATCTCAGTTTCCAACCACGCGTTGTTCCCTTCTTCTCTTGCAACATCTAAGCCTTCTCCATTTGGTCGTTTCTCATCATTCCCTTGTTTCTCTTCTTCATCTCCTTTAGGGCCTCCCTCATGCATGGTGTTCATCTCCTCACCACATTTCACACTCTCGTGCTTTGTCTCTTCTTCATCCTCCTTTAAATTAGGGATGACCAGGGATCTTCATTATGTGTGACCTCTTCCTCAGACTTCTCTTCTTCATTATCTGTAACATAGACCAATCTTCGCCTCTATTTATTTTTCTTCTTTGGGATTGAATTTGTTGGGGTGACCTTTTTATCACTTCTAAAGACCCTGGGCCATGGCTTTATCTTGTGTGGTGCTTTTGTAACTTCTTCCTGTGGCTATGGTCTAACGATATATCCTCCTCTTCTTCTTCCTCCTCCTCTTTATCCTTTTCCTTTTCTTCTTCTTCTTCTTCCCAAGGAGGGGTTTCCTAGCGCATTCTCTTTGTGTCGAGAGTTTTTTTCCCTTAGGCAGCTTGGGGAGATGAAGGTCCCTTATATTAACATGATTTCCATCCTTCATCTTTGGCCTCAAATATACATAAAATCTTGTTGCGTCCTTCCCCACTATAAGAGTTACAGGAGAAATATCCATATTGTGTGACTCCATTGTCTCCACATATATTTATTTAGAAGGGTATACATAGGTGGTGTACAAAGTGTGGCAATCAAAATCTACCTTATTAACATGAAAAAACATCTTCCACGCATCCTTAATCATGTTTACCAATGCTTGGAAGTACTTGGAAGTGAATGCAAATGGCAGTTTGGACAATGTGCCCTTTTCCCTTTTACTCATGTAAAACCTACCCAAATTAAAGTTATGATGCACTGCAAATTATGCCTTTCCTTCAAGTATCAAGGGAAACTCCCTTAGCATGCACCACTCTTTCTTGAATGATTCACACCTTCTTCTATACAACTTTTCCACCTGAAGCTTATATGCATTGTTGATTGCTTTGTCACACGTATAGTTTGCAAACCTCTGTGAAGGGGATTTTTTCTCCACTAGGTATATCCACATTTTTTCCTTAGGTAAATTTGGCACCCCTATCTCCCAAAACACTATTAAAATAAGTATTCCCCCCAAGTTATCTTCTCACCTTTTCTTACTTGGATGTGCACCTCCTCTACTATGCCCTCAGAAATAAATCTTGTAATGTTGTAAATCATCTTTTGCCCCATCCTGTGCACTATGTGCAACCACTTCTTATTCAGTTGGGACAACTTTTTTGATTTTCCTAACTTAAAACTCAATAGACACACTTCAACTCATGTGGCCAGGTCATCAATGACTATGACATCCATTATGTGAATCCCACATTGGTAATTGAACTATTTAGCTATGGCTTCCACTACATCATCATCGTCTAGGTCTTGCTCAATCTCAAGGCCAAAGCTCCGCAAACCTGCCACTCATCCAATCAATTGCATGATGATGCACATTCTCCTTCTAGAAAAGTAGAAGTCCTTGTGGACACACAAAATTAGAAACTGGTAAAGTCACTCAAGTTTTCCAAAGAAGGGTACTTCATATAGTTGGAGGGCTCTAGCACTCTCCAAATCTTTCTTAACAGTGTCATCATACACTAACTGACCCTTGGCAGTCCTCTGATCCATTTTTCTCAACAAATCCTTAGTGATTTCATCTTCATGTGCCTCTGAGTGATGATTATAATCGTTTATCTCACACTTAGTCAATTATGAATCCCATGGCTACCTTACAATCACATCACCAGGGTACTGGATTTCAAAAAACCATTCTTCTGATGCATATTTTTTCATGGTATTCTTGTTCTTGTAATTTCCCTTGGCTGATAAGGTGGGTGCCTTCTTTTGTGCCATTTTTATCTTTCACAACTTCTTTAATTTTCAAACTTGAAAATTACAGAAATCTCATGCCCTAGGTGCTGACAAAACTTACTAAATGATTGTGCTACAGTTTTCAGGAATTTAACTCCTTGAAATCCTTACACTAATTTTCTTTGTTCTCTTGTTTATGACACAAAATCATATTCCCTAGTTCAAAAACTTGGATTTCTACAAATCCAATCTCCTTCAAACCCTAGCTTTGTGAATTCAAGCCATGTAACCCCAATTTTTTATGTACCTTTTACCTCCACGCCTTCCACTTATGCTCTTACTTCCACCAAAGGATCTCCAAACTATAATGAAATTACTTGTATAATTCAGATTAAGAGCAACAATAGAACACCAAATAACACAATATTTCAGAATAATGATCTCAATATGTAATTAGAATAACTTCGCCACTTCGAGGGGGAAACGTCCAAACCATATAATAAGACTCACATACTCAAATGATAATGAAATACTACCTATAATCCCCTATATATACTATTCATATGCTATGGCCATCACCAATTCCGACCTATTAAGCATGAGAAAGTATAAATGATATAATAAAATGATATGGTAAGCCACAAGTCGGCTACTCATATCCTAATACAAGCAATAGGTTAAGGGCGTAACATGCCCTTCCCCTTCAAACCAACGTTGTCCTCAACATTGAATAATCTTGGATGTTGCTGAAGAAAACCTTTATCCTCCCAGGTTGTATCTTTTATGCTCAAATTCTTCCACTTGATCAAATATTCCTTAATGTCTCTAGTTCTCAACCTCTTAGTATGTGTTTACAGAATCTTCTCTGGCTCCAAAATGATTCTTCCTTCCCCGTTAATTTCTCGTAACTCTGTCTAGGCTTCAAATTTCTATCCAATAACCTTCTTTAGGAATGAAACATGGAATACTATGTGTATGTGTGAAGATGGAGGCAACTCTAGTTTATAAACAACACTACCAATTTTTTGTAGAGCTTGATAAGGGCCATAATATTTAGGAGAAAATTTTTGTCCTTTTTCTGTTGCTTTAGGGACATCTATTTGTAAGGATAGAGATGTACAAAAACCCAGTCACTTATTTAAAAATGTATTTCACTATGGTGTTGATCTTCTTTTTGTTTCATCCTGTTTTGTGCTAATGCTAAATTCTCCTTCAAAATAGCTAAAACATGTTGTTGATTTTGAATGTGTTCCTCAACATCTTTGACCTTAGTTTGTACCCTCAAGGAGGAAGTGATAGAAGGTGGATGGTAACCATATAATTCTAAAAATGGGTTCATTTGAGAAGAGGTATGAAAATATGTGTTATACCACCATTGTGTAAGTGGTAGCCATTTAATCCACCCTTCCTACTTATCTTATACAAAACAACGTAGATACCCCTCTAAGAATTTGTTGACAACTTCCATTTTCCCATTAGTTTGAGGATGATAAGATGAAATGTGAGCTAACTGAGTACCCAAACATGAAAATAATTCCATCCAAAAATTACTTGTGAAAATAGGATCACAATCACTTACAATAATCTTTGGGGTTCCATATAGCCTTTGAATTGTCTCCAAAAAAATAGCTGCAACTGTACTGGCTGCAAATGGATGTGATAGGGCAAAAAAATGGGCATATTTTATGAGCCTATCCATAATCATGAGAATAACATTATTACCCTTTGAACAAGGCAATCCGGTGATGAAATCCATGAAGACCTCCTCCTATTTCTAGCTAGGAATTGGTAAGTGTTGTAACAGACTTGGTGTCTTAATTGTTTCCCCTTTGTTCTGTTGGCACACTAAACACTTTGATACAAACTATTTTACATCCCCATTGAGTCCTTCCCAAAATAATTCTCTTTTTATTCTATGATATGTCTTCAAAAACCCAGAGTGTCCTCCAATAGGTGAGGCATGTAGCTATGCAAGAATATTATGCTTCAACTTAGAATCTTTACTCAAGTATAACATGTCCTTGTACCATAGGGCATTACCATTCCATTTAAATTTGTTTGATGTCATAGATATTTTCTTGATATTCTGTATTAGAGATTGTGTATCCTTGTCTTGATCCCATTCCAATATTGCTTCATCCACCCAATCAGCCATCAACATGGACATTCCACATAGTAAGGCATTAATGCGGATGTATCCCTTCTGGACAACACATCAGCTACTACAATTTTCTTTACCCTTTTTATATATGATTTCAAAATCATAACCCAACATTTTTTGTTACCCAATGTTTGTTGTTCCTCAGATGATAACCTTTGCTCCAAAAATTATTTGAGACTATCATGATCAGTTTTTACCTTGAAGTGTCTACCCATGAGATAGGGCCTCCATTGCTTGACTGCATGAAGAATAGCCATCATTTATTTCTCATAGATAGGTTTGAGTAAGATATTTTCCTTTGAATTGGTCGACTCTCAGATGTAATTGGTCTTCCTTCCTACATTAGAGCTACTCCCAATCTTGATCCTAAAGTGTCACATTCAACAATGAATGTTTTTGAGAAGTTGGGAGTAGCCAAAACTAGGGTGTTACACATGGCTTCCTTCAGCTGCTTAAAGGATTTAGTGTCTACGTCTTTCCAATGGAAGGCATCCTTCTTTAGCAATGCAGTGAGTGGAGTTATTATTCTACCATATCCCCTCACAAATCTTTTGTAGTACCCTGTTAGTCCTAGGAACCCACGAAGATTTTTGAGAGTTTTGGGCCTTGGCCATTCCACCATAGCTTTGATATTGTGAGGATCAAATTTGACACCTTCATGGGATAGAATGTGACCTAATTACTCTACCTCTTGTACACCAAAAGAAAATTTTGATGGCTTTGCATAGAGATTATGTTTCTCCAAAACTTCCAACACTTTATTTACATGTTATAAGTATTCTTCCCATGTCTTACTATAAATCAATATGTCATCAAAGAAAACTAATACAATTTTCCTTAAAAATGGCCTAAAAATAGTGTTCATCAAGCTTTGAAAGGTTGAGGGTGCATTTGTAAGACCAAAATTCATTACCAATAACTCATAATGGCCCTCATGAGTCCTCAAATCTATTTTATGAACATCTTCCTCTTTTATTCTAATTTGATGATAACCTCGAACGAAGATCTAATTTTGTGAAATAAATAGCACCATGTAATTCATCAAGTAAATCATCAATTACTAGAATAGGAAACTTATATTTGATGGTGTACTTGTTGAGTTCTTGGTAATCTAGACACATCCTCCATGTTTCATCCTTCTTATGTACCATGAGCACTGGTGAAGAATATGCACTCTAGCTATGCCTGATGATACCTGCCTTCAACATTTCCTCCACCATTTTCTCGATCTCACTTTTCTGGGAATATGGGTATCTGTATGGTCTGATGTTAGGTGTTTGGATCCCTGTAATTAACTAAATGGCATGATCATGATCCCTAACTGGTGGTAGTCCCTTTGTAATTGTATCAAAAATAGATGAGTGAGCATCAACAATCTTCTGAAGATCAGGTGGCATTGAAGACTCTGTATTTTGTACTTCTATGGAAAATAACTTTGCTATAAATCCATCTACTCCTTTTCTGAGAACCTTATGCATCTGATGAGAGATAATAATCTGTGGAGACTTAGCTACCATACCATTCAATTGTATTTTCCTTCCATCTGAATGAAATCACATGAAAAATTATTGGAAATTCATCTCTATAGTACCTAAGGTTATGAGCCATTAAACACCCAAAACAATATATGCCCCTCCCATAGAAATAGAAAAACATATGTGAGTCTAACATGTAGTCTCCCATGGAAAGCTTAATACTATGGAAATTTCCTGTGCACTTGACTATGCCCCACCATCTGCAATCATAACTTGTATTTCTAGAGCTAGGTAAATAAAACAATTGAGGTGGGAAGCTAACTTACTATTTATGAATTTATGAGTACTCCCCGAGTCAATCAACACTGTCACCTTATTTTTTTTGAGATAGCCAATAACCTTGAGTATTTGAGGAGTACTAATACCTGACAATGCATGGCAAGAAATTGTAGGTTGGTGATCCTTTACTTCATCTTTTATTGGTTCCTCAGCTTCTCCTATAATTTCAGCTTCCTCATCAACCTCATTACCTCCGTCAATATAGAACAACTTCTTCTCAACAAATTTGTGTCCCAGTCCATATTTTCTATCACAATTAAAACATAATCCTTTTCCTCTCTTTTCTTCCATTTGTTGAGGAATCAATCTAATTAGCCTAGAAAATGAAGGGGAAGAGATACTACGGTCTTTGATGTCAATGAAAGGTGGCCTCCTACTATAAAGAAATTTTTCCTATGCATTGACGTAGCCATGATAATAGAATCAAAAAGGTCTTGAGTGGATTAAACATACATACCTCATGCTCGATGTGGTCCTTAAGACCCCCAAGAAACAGGTCATTCAGATTCTCTTCTAGGAATATTCTCCACCCTTAAGGATAGGTTCTGGAATTGATGCACATAATCTTTAACTGATCATGTTTTCCTTAACTTTTCTAATTGATTAAAGTAGTTCTCTAAAACACTGGAACTATAGTGCAATTGCAACTCCTCGGTAAAAACTATCCAAGTGACACCTGAGACCATTCTTCTTCCTCTGAGCACATAGCCATCGATACCAAACAAATTAGTCTAGGTTTAAGATACAAGGATGCTAATGTCACCTTTTGTCCTGATGGTTTTTGATGTAACTCAAAGAAGTTCTCCATTTGATTTATCCAATTCAGGGGATCCTTACCATCAAATTTGCGCATATCCACTTTTGGCATCATGTTCCATGGTTGTGAATAAGTTGGATTTTGATTGGGACTGGAAAATTGTTCCAACATGGTTATTTTTTCCATGATTTTGAACAGAAGATCCTCCTTGGTTGATATGGGCCAGATTTGGGCCATATTTTTTTACCCTTTACATGTTTCATTATATCATCCAACCGGTGATTGATTTGGTCTATGTCTCCTTTAGAGGCCATCTCAGATTGTACATTTTACAGCTCACGCTCGAGTTGGCTCACCTTATGATCGACTGAGGTAAATCCTAGTGCTAAGGAATCTATTTTTACCCCCTTCTGACTCTATCTCTTCAATCACTACCCCATCTTTATCTGGGTTTTTACCCGGAGTAACTAGATTCTTTTTTGCTTCTTATGGAAGGCCCCACCATGATGTCAAACCTTAGGGTTTAGGGTTTCGATACAAATTTCGGATGAGAAAATAAAAAAAAATAGAGAAGATACTAATACTATTTTTTGATAGATCTTTCTGAAACTATAAAGAACTTGAAAATATTCCATATTTTTCACCCTAGGTAGCAATTTTAAGAAAAACATTAAATTTGTAATAAATGTTTGCAACAATAAATCAAAAAAGTATGAAATTTTCAGGTAACATTACTTGAAATGTCATTTACAACTTTGCTAAAAATATCTTGCACCAATTCTCTCTAGTTCACAATATATGGTGGAAACAAAAACATTAGGGTTTTTTGCCCTCATTTTGGCCCATATCACAGCTCTGATACCACTTGTAATGAAATTACTTATATAATTCAGATTATGAGCAACAATAGAACACAAAATAACACAATATTTCAGAATAATGATCTCAATATGTAGTTAGAATAGCTTCGCCACTTCGAGGGGGCAACCTCCAAACCATATAATAAGACTCAAATGCTCAAATGATAATGAAATACTACCTATAATCCCCTATATATACTATTCATATGCTATGACCATCACCAAGGATGACCTATTAAGCATGATAAGTATAAATTATATAATAAAATGATATGGTAAGCCACAAGTCGGCTACTCATATCCTAATACAAGCAATAGGTTAAGGGCGTAGCAAAAACTCAGGCCATGTGTATGCTGCCCTAGTTTTTCTTATTTATTTCCTCATACAGGCTATTTGCACTCACACGATCACTTAGTTTCTCTCCAATTACTAAAAATCTTTAATATGCAATAAGTATGAACTCACCAATGATCCTTTTATAGTTTTTCAAAAAATTTAGTGCATTAATTACTCCTCACCTACCACCACCCTAAGGCAATAAATGCAATTTTTACTTTTTCTATGTTTTTTCTTACTTTATTCCACACGTAAAAATTGTAAGCTTCTGGCGTGTCACTACTCCTTGGGATACATTCATCCTTATGTGCATCCTCCTGCGCCGCAACCCATCTTCCTCTACACTACATACTAAGTAGTATATCCTGCTACTTCTTCCCTCACATTACACTGCGCATCCTCTTTCTTGTGTGGTTTCCCAATATGAGAAATTCCCACTAAGCACATTCATTCCTGAGCACCTGTAACACTTCCCTCTTTCTTTCGCGTGTTCCCATTTTATATTCATAAAGCACTCTTCTTCCATCTTATCACGGGAACCTCTAAACCAAGTCCAATAAAAGTACCAATATCACATAGTCTCTGTTACACACATACACATCTATCTCACCCCATACTAAGAGTATGCACAGTCCTCTACCCATCAACTTAACAAGTAGTAATCATCTCTTATACGCAAACGTGCTTATTCCAAAAAAACAAAGCATGAAATGAAAATCTAATCTAAGTGGAAATACTGCCTTATTAAAAACATAAAGGAAGATTATTTGTAATAGGGATTCAACCCACACCCATTAAAGTAACTAGGAAAAATAGTGTCATACAAACTTGTAATTGACATGTGCTTGATTCTAATATCTTGGTTAGTACAAAGGGTCCCAACCAATGGAATTTCAACTTCCCGAGATGGTGCGTGAGCTTGGATTCATACAAAAGTACCTCTTTCCAACTTCAAAATAATTTTTCTTAAGGTGTCTGTCATGCCAAGTCTTTTGTCACACCTTTTCTGTATTCTAACTCCAACACATAATGGTGTGCCTCTCATCTGATTACATTAACTTGTTAATGCACTCATCAACTTCCTGCTCATTTTCCTATCCATCTATGTGTGTAATACATAGGGAGGGTAAGATAAACTCCATAGGTAGTACAACGTCTCCCCCAAACACCAACTGAAATGGTGTGCCCTTATTCAACTGTTTATAGGTTGTTATGTATGTCCAAAATACAGTTGATACCTTATCATCCTAATATTTTCTTCCAACACTACATATCTTCGTTAGTGTATGTCCTAAGATCTTTTTAAAAGCTTAAGGAGTGCCATTTTCCTGAGCGTGATAAGGGGTAGTCTTATGGTGTGCCACCATAAAATCTGCAAATAAAATTCTAATGGTCTCATTAAAAAAATGATTTCCTCTATCACTCATCAGACCCAATGCACATCCATACCTGCTGATAATATTTTCCCAAAGGAACCTTGCTTTTTTTGCTGCCATGAAATACTTTATATGGGTATCCTCTACTCACCTAGTCAAGTAATCAGTACATGTGATAATGTATCCTACCCTTGTCATGCATGCGGGTGGTGCAATAGGTCTTAAAAAATCAATTGTCCATTTTTCAAAAGGTTTTGCACTTGTTATAGGCCTCAAAGTAATTTCATCTCTATTTACAGTCTACCCAAGTCTTTGACAATGATCGCATGCTTTGAAAAAATCATTGGTATCTTTTTACAATGTCTCCCACCATAGACCAACTAACAGGATCTTGCGCATGTTCTCTTCCCCTGCACAATGACATCCTACGATGCCTCCACAGGATGCATCTATAATGACTTCGTGCTCATGTTCCAGAAAACATCTACACAATACCTCATTGTGCCCCATTTTTTTGGGGTTAGCACACTAGTTGTACAGACAATATATCAGATCTAAGCATGCATGTAAATAAAAGTAGATATTCTACTAGAATAAATATGCAAAAAAAAAGACATAAATTAACACCAGATTTAACGTGGTTCACCCAGTGTGGGATACGTCCACCAAGAAACAAGCTAATCTATTATCCAAAGCTTTAACAAGATATACAATAAATATTTACAATCTTCCACACCTCTCAGATGTACAATACTTTCTTTCTCTCCAAATTTTTCTTCATCACCAAGAATCTCTAACTCACCAACCTTTTGCAAGTTCTTTCTAATTCTTGTTAATCATCTTTCTAAACCCTAGATTTTATGCTTATATAGTCATTTATAGACTTAGGGCACTTAGCCATGCAATTATAATCAATAGAAATACTTTAATGCTAAAAATAGATCTAATTCCCAAGAGTTAATTAAAACATCCTCGAAAAGGTAACCGATGCCGGTTAAACCTAAACGTTACCGGTTCCTCCCTTACCTAACCGATGCCGGTCATAACTAACCGATGCCGGTCATAACTAACTGATGCCGGTTCCCCCTTAACCAATGATTGTTACTGTATTTTCCAACAAGTTTCCATTGCATGCTAAACTTAATTAATTGAGCTCCACAACTCAACAATTTTATATTTGTCTCCTCTAATAAGTTGATATGGCATGGCTAAAATATCAAGTTTCTTCTTTTCTAAGGTCTTCATTCCTTTTGGCGCAAGTCCAGTGCACAAAAATACTTCTATATATTCTAAATCAACTGGCACGTGGTTCAATATGAACAATTGTGCATCAGGAATTGTATCTTCAATGTTCTACGCATCCTCTCTAGAGTTGATCCTTTAAAATTTGTCAGGTCACAGATTGCTCCTACTTGGCTTTACTATAAATGTAAAATCAAATTCCTGGAAAAAAAAAGTATTTAGCAGTAGATGTGCCCTTGCAAAAAGGGTTTGTTGACTAAGTACTTGAATTCCATATGATCTATATAAAATATAAATGGCATGGCCAATAACTACTGTCAAATTTTTTTAAGCACGTAGATCGTAGATAACGCCTCACACTTTGTCGTTATATAGTTCTTTTCTTCTAGTGTCAACTTCCTACTTGCAAATAATATGGGATGATCCACATTTCCCTCTTCTGTTTGTGTAAATATTACACCAATTTCCATACCAGAGGCATCGTATTGGTCATCAAAAAGGAATTTTTTGAGAGCAACAGTCAGGGGACAAGAAGTCCCTCCTCTTCAATGGGAGAGGTTCCCTTATTTAAAGACAAGCTTATTTACATATGTACAATGCATATTTTTAATGAGGAACTTGGATATCATGAAAGTGTTTCAAAATAGAATTGATCATCAATACAAAAGTACAGAGGAATGAAGTAATGGAAATGAGCAGAAAGGCATTCTCTAGAACTATAGATAACAAAATAATTCCTTATGCATGCCAGAATAAAATTATTTGGAATAAACCATTTGCATTTGGATCAATAAGATGCTATTGCAAAGACACAAAGTTCCATAAATAACACCCACAAGAATACAAAGCTTCTTGACATAATACAGACAAATGATTCAAAATTATTTAGTAGATAATGATAAAAGAACAAGACCAAATAGACATAAGAGGGAAAAACTCTTGTATTGATTGCTTTTTTTCTCGTTACACTTTCAAAAATAAGCCAAGTTCCAGCAATGAAAATGGTGGAGGGAGACCATTATATAATTTTACAAATGAGTTACACTTGGTAACTACTTCTTTTAACTAAAATGTTATTTAAAGGGATGCTTGACGCAAAACAACCAACTAATTACAATAAATCTGAAATGAGAAAAATAAGGAGAGAGAAGCCATAACGGGAAGACAAGTGCTCATTATTGGGAAGGGCCCACTGACTTGAGGATCCGTTGTCTAAACCTTTTCAATGCCTCTGCTATGTCTCTGCCACGTGGAACCGATGTGTTGGCAGTAGCCTGGGTCCAAGATCCCACACATTTCTCCATCTCCTTATCGAACTCGGTGTGCGTATGGTATTCCTTATTCGCTTCTTCAATAGCAGATTGGAGAGAGCAGTTTTCCTTTATCTTATCTTTAGTTATGGAGTCCTCTTTGAAAAAATTCTCTTCGAAAAAAGCCCTGAATTGAGTCTTAATTTCTTGGAGGGAGAATGACACACTTGAAGTCTCATCATGGAGGTGACAGTGAATATCCTTGAAAGCAGATACTACCAAAGTATTGAAAGCCTCTCCTTTCTGCCAACTATTCCTTAATTATCCCAAAGCCTCCTCTAGCACTTTGATTTTCCACTCCACATTGAATACCCACAACTTTGACAAAATATCTTTCACATCATCAAAGACCTTACTCGCCATCAAAATATTTTCATTAGTTTTCCCCATCAGGAAAAGGTCTACTATGTAGCTGCTCCAAAGTTTGAGTTATTTATCCATATTTCCAATTGTGAAGGAGAGCTTATGTTGTAGATTATTTACCTTCTCATTGAGCTTGAAGGCTTCACCAATGAAATTCAACCCTGCAACAAGCATGTCGTCCACCATGGCCTCCATAGCCCTCCCATAGATGGAGTACCTATGTATGTCCTTGATGCTCTAGAATTCATCTTGACTGAGGATCACATGTGGTGGAAAAGCAGTCAGTGGGGTAGGGTCTAAAACTTTATCTTTAGATAGCAGTGACTTGATGAAACTAGAAAGAACTTGAGCCTACTCCTCCAGCTACTCTATAGTCTGCTGCCCTTTTTCTACCCTCCCAATGAACCTATGACTGTTTCTTGAAGGTTGTGTATTTCACCTTCAGGAGTAGAGTCCCATTGAGATCCTTGAAAGTTCTAGATCAAAGGCCTGCAAATCCTACTCTGGCTTATCAAATTTGGGCTTAGCTATCTCAAGGAATTGTTGACCTTGAGCATCTGTTACTATCCTTGAAGTTGTTCTATCTTTCTTGGTAGGAGCAGAAGGATTAGTACCCAAAAAGGCCGCCACAACATCAAAATTGGGCCCCGAGATCCGAGAAGAAGACTTCCTCTTCCTACTATCAACAAAAGGCTACACCCATGCAAAAGTGGAGGAAGAAGAAGAAGGGCGAGCAAGAGAACCAAGAGTGAGAGAACTCATGGCACTAAGAGTGTTTACCACTATTGCCTCTAATAGGGATGTGAGTGGAGCATATGAGCCTTCTTGGACAGAAGAATCCACGGTGCTTGGAGGCTTGGTGCTATGAATTTCCTGCTCCTTATCCATTGTGGTTTCAGAAGCACTTGTAGGAATTATTATTTCACTATCTTCACTCTCACTGAGAACAATGATGTTCTCTTGCCCAGAAGGCAATTTTGAATGCTTTGGCAGAGGATCTTCTTCAATGGGCTCCTTTTTGACCTCCTTTACCTACTTCTGATAGACCTGATTGGAGGAGGAAGGACTTGAGGATTCAGGTCCTTTACTTGATGAAACAGGAGGAGTCTATACAAGTACTTCTGAATTGGGTGTTTATGCCTCCTTCCTCGGTGTTGATGTGTCTTTGGAGGAGGATTCTCCTACATTCCTCAGCTCACGAACCTTCCTGTCAATCCAGACTTTGGTTCTTACTAGGACAGGAGCTAGAATCTCAGCCAAATCATCGTTTTCTCTTTTAAGCCAGTCCAGATCCTCTCAAGGCATATGCTTGATCACAGTTTCATACTCATATGACAATAAATCTGTGTTGTCATCTTGAAGCCCTTTAGGAATTTGATACAAGTTAATCTCTTGTATTAGCTGAAGGGGAAATCTGCCATAATGCCTCCTTTTGGCCTCAAAATAATCTGTGCAGTTAACCCAATAATCTTCAGTGTCTGCCCTATGATGGTAGTTGATTCTGAGATTCATTTCAATGAATTTCCTTAAGTCAAAATAGGTTCTGGGCCTGAAGAAGTGGACAGTGATGGGAGCAAGGGCCCTCTCTATGTTTTGGGCATCTAGAGCGGTTTTGCATGTATAGTTCCCCAAATATATGGGGAAGTGTAACCCAGTGATCTTCTTATCCCTATAGGTTCTGTGTAATTTGTCTAATTGTCTGTACACCTCAATCAAGGCCATCTTATCATTACAAAATATGGGGAGCTGAAGAGGAGTGCTATCATAACCTGCTAGCCTGATATAAGAGAACCTTCTGAATTGAATGAAGTAGGCTTTGTACTTCGCTATCAGGCTCATGGCCTCATCAGAAAACCTCCTTGCAGTGTCACTCTCTAGAAGCCTTACAATGTACATGGTGAAAGCATCATTCAACCTCCTGAAATTGTGATTACTAGTGTCTAGGGTGAACTAAGGGTAGTAAGCATATATGGGATCACTCTTCTGAGCATCAATGTATGTGAAGCCAAACCACTGTCTGGATGCTGCTAGGGTATACATCAGATAAGAAGTCATGTATAAATTCTTAGTTTGATGTACATTGGACAATTGCTCTGTCAAATTCATGCAAATAATCTTTGCCCAGTTGATTTTTTGGGTACCTTCACAAACTATGTTGATAAGTGGGCACATCTAGAAGTGGAATTCGCTGGTAGAGGGTAAGCCCATGACACGAGCCAACATGATTATGAAGTCAGAGAGCTCCTCATTTAAATCAGCCCTAAACAGAGATTTTGATAGTCAAGATGCCCCTTTCTTAGGGTTCTTCAGCCAGGACTTCACCACTCTTGCCTTATATTTTTCACTGTCTTGGTCGAAGAGTGCTTGTGCTTGATTTTGAGAGATTACTACAAAATTATCCATTTCAGGGATCCGTAGGGAAATGGTAATGGCAGCAGCGTCAAGCTTAGCAATTAACTCCCCATGCGCATTTGTTAATTCGCTCGTGTCGGAGTTGAAGTGAGCCCTGCAGGCGAGTACCATGCCGGCACATTGCACTGAGATTGGGAAACCAGCAGTAAATGCTAGGCCACTATCATTAATCATTTGGGCCATGGGAGAGGGGTTCGGGTCTGTCAACTTGGTCCAAAAATCACCAAATTCCAGGTGACAAACTTCACTGTCCCCGATATCAGGAACGAAGGACTCGAGCAAAGAAATATGCTCCTGGCCTTCAAATTTAATCTTCATGTTGACAATACTTAGGAAAAAAAACTCACAACTTGAATCTGTGATAAAATTACAGGGGGAATGGGGATGCGAGTAGAGATTTCAATTGCAAGGGTATGAGCAAATGGCAATGAGAAAGCAGTGTGTAAAAATGCATAGGGGGCAGTGTATTAAATAGCTGTTTAGGAGAGAGAAGGTTATTAAATGCACATTAAATTCATCTTCACCAACTCAAAAAGCAAGCATCGGGAAAAGTGGGAAAAATTAGCCCAAATGGCCTTTGGTACATTTGGGACATGAGGGATGCAAAATCATGACTCGGTCGATGCGGGTGATGCGGGAATAGAATGCACAAATGTTTTCGGGACATGAGGGACCAAAGTACGCAAAGTGCATGATGCGGCCGACGCAGGTGATCGGGGAGCAGAGAGCCCAAGTGAACTTGGGACAGTTGGAACAAAAAGTTTTGATGGGCCCACAAGTTAACAGATTTAAGAGAAAGCGGCCGATCAATGAATAGAGAGTGCTAGTGAACTTGGGACACATGGGACAAAAATTTATGACAGACCCGCAAATCACTCAAATGACTCAAAAAACGTAGAATTTTTCTAACTTCTCGACTTTTCTCTTTACCAGAACATCAAAAAAAGGTGTCAACTCAAAATTTTTCAATTTTTGACTTTCAAAAAAGGGGATATTTTGAGAGGACAACACATCCATATGTACATGGAAAGTTTTTTCCATGAAAAGAAGCACAAGATTGGTGCGGTGGTAAGATTCTCCTTCAAGGTTTCAAATACCTACTACTGCATGTCACCCAAGTAAAAATTTCCTTTAGCCTTGAGAAATTCTTCTAAAGGTGTTGCAATCTTTATATATCCTTTGATAAATTTCCTCTGATAAATTTCCTCTAATAACCAGTATGACCCAAGAATCCATGCACTTCAATTTTATTGGTAGGTTATTCCGGCTCCAAAATCAATGTAATCTTAATTAGATCTACCAACAATCCATCCTTGCAAATAATGTTCCCAAGAAGAGTGCCAAAGGGTGTGGCAAAGATGTACTTATTAATTTTGAGAGAGATGCTCAGCTACCTACATCTTTCAAACATGAGACTCAAATTATCACAATGATATTTTACTAACCCATAAACGGTATAGTCATCCAAATAGACCTGTAAAACTCTTGGATAAAGTCCTTGAATACCTGAATAAAGATGCACAAAAACACTGTTGGCGCATTCTTAAATCCAAATGGCATCACTGTATATGCAAAAATTCCCCATTCAGTGGAAAAGGTGGTCTTCTCCTGATCCTCATGGATAATGCGTACCTCGTGATACCTAAAAATCTATTAGTGAATGAATAGATCTCTCACCCTGCTACACCTTACAAGATTTCTTTAGTGAATGGAGTAGGAAAATGATCTATGAAGCATGAAGAATTAAGTACCCTATAGTCCACACAAATCCTGATTTGTCCATCCTTCTTGATGATGATCACCATGGGGCTGACCCAATCATATTCCTCAATAGGCTTGATGATTTTGGACTTAAGAATTTTATCAATCTCTTCTTTGACTTTCACGCGCAGGTTTGTGTTAATCCTATAAGGCCTCTTCTAAACTGTATGCACATCATATTTCAGTTTAATCTTCATCTCTTCCAATGAGGGATGTACACCTTTCAACTCATGATAGCCTCTTGGGAATAGGTCCTGGAAGTCACACAACAACTCAATGATCTTTGAAACCTCTTCTTCTGACTAATAGTTTCTAATGATAGCCTCCTTAGGTGTATCCTTTATGCCAATATTAACCTTATTAGTCTTCATAGGTACATAGTATGCATGCACATTTTCATCTAAAGATTCCATCACTTCATGCATACCCTCTATATGGCTTATGTCTAGGTTTTCAATTTCCTCATCATCAAAGAGGTATACCATCTTTCCTTTTTCCTTCTCTTTTCAGATGTGACCTAATAGTGTCTCTTTAATTTCCAACACCTCCTCGAGTGCCTCAGTCTCAGGTTCTCCTAAAAATTGAACCATGATCTCTTCTACTTTTGTGTTATCTCCCAATGTTATGCGCTTCATTATCTGTAAGGCCTCATGTATTGGTGGCTTAGAGGAAAAATAATCACAAGTGTGAGCCATACCTTCAGTCATTTCTCACCAACTTGTATTCTCTTTGTTGAGATCAACATGCACATATCATTCATGTGTGCATCCGTGTAGAGTAGAGTAGAACTAAAGTACCCAGAGAGATGGTGGTATAGGCTCTTGTCTTTACACCCATTGTCTCTCATAGTTATGGATGTGTACCAAAGTAGGATTATTTGTATCATACTTGTATATAAGAGAAAGACCATTACTCTGGGTAAAACTTATAAAAAAGGATACCCTGACCTCGTGCCAGCCCAATAAGTTATCTTTGTGTGTTTCCCAGTAATAAGCTACTGTTCCTTACAACATATAAACCATAATATTCTATGTCTCCCTCATTCCTCCATTAAACCTCTATAGCACACAAGAAAGAGTTAGGTTTTTCCTCTCCAGTATACCTAGGTAACTAATTTTTTCCCAAGCTCCCAATCATGTGCGGCCTGATCATACAGGTGAACCTTCTCTTGAATTCACATCTGACCATTTCATACATGTCATGGTCCCAATTATCACAAGTAAAAATACTAGTGTCACTACTAGATTACACATATTCCCACTGAAGTATGCCTTCCTTAGATTATTCCATATTCTCAGGGTTGTGCACTATTTGTGCATAAATCCAATGACGATCTTCTTCACTCACACGCTCAATATAGGGCGCAACCTTTGCATCATCTATGGGTGTGACAAAGTGTTCATATTTTTTCTTAAAATTGATATATATCTTGTTGAAGAGTATGTCTGCCTTTTTTGTGTAACACCAAGGAAGTCCAAGAAGGTTCAGGAAATTTTCTGCCTCAGCCAACTCTGATAATTCAAAATCACCTATGAACTTGGCTCCTTGAATAGTGATTAAAGCATCCTTGAGTAAACCAATGGGCATGGCCCTTGTCTTATTTTCCATATATAACACATTAGAATATGACTATAATTGTGGTCTTCCCATTTGATTCCAAACATCCAAAGCGAGAACATTGACCTTTGCACCTGTGTTAATCAAAATGTTACTCACCAACCAACCATCTATCATTGCATCCAGTTTTAATTTCCTTGTCATACTCATGGTCATGTGGTGGTAAATTCACATGAATGATCTAGTGCTCTCATTCATCTTCGGTGTGTGATACCTTCTCGCATACCCATTCTCCTAGTGATGGGATGATGTTCTACTACCACAACATCCTATATAATTCCTTCAAATCATATACATCCCTCTGTAGAAGCTCATTGTTCTTTACACATACCTTTCCATGCACCTGTTCCTTCAAGCATTGGATCTCACCATGTAATTATCTAATTAATCCCATGATCTCTTGATAGACCTCTTTTTAATGAGAAACATATAGATATTTTACATGTATAATCTCCTCCCTTCTGATGAGAGGTTTTCCTTTAAGAGGCTCACGAGCACGCGCTGCTTCTACACGCGTAGTGACTAACACAGGCTGGAGCTCCGGTTCAACTATCCTTTTAGGTGCCCATTGTTCCTTCTTCACACACTTGAAATTGATCATTCCTGTGACCTTTTTCTTCTTGTTATTTTTTCACATATGATCGCGAAGATAACAAAAACATTCAATCTTATGTGGCTTCCCACAGTACGTGCATACCTGATTTTTAGGACACTCATGCTGATAATGACTTGGGGATGCACAAGTATAGTAAGTTCCATGCGTGAACCTTTCTATAACACCATGTCCTCTTCTCATATATCCACCTCAGAATCCATCATCTCCATTATTGTGGCCTTCATTACCTTGGGATTCCTACATATGATAACTAATAGCCACAGTGGTCTATACCAATCCAGTCTCGCATGCCTCATGAATATGGTTGTTCAAGCAGAAATCAGTTGTATCATGGGAATGCACATCACAAATATTACAGTACATAGATATGTTCTTCATTGTTCCACGCTACAAAAGGGGTCAAATTTAGACATCATGATTCTTGTGGAAAATATCACAATACTGTAATAGTCCATAGACATTCCTACACAGACAACTATCCTTAGTATTCCCCTCCACATCACAATAAGTACACCATAACATGTTATCCAAAATTCACCCCCCCAGGGTAATTTTGATAACATGCAAAACAAGCTTGAAGCTGAAGAAATTTCAAAAATCGGCTAAGTCCTAGTCCTCGCGGCAGCTGGGACAGTTGGGACGTCGGGGCGCGAATCGGCCGAAAAGCCGCCAGGCAGTCCATGTAGCAATTGGGAGCAATTGGGACGTCGGGACGTGAAAGGGAAAACCGGCCGAAAGTGGGAAAAATTGCCAAGTTTTGTTTGGGACATCCGGGCCAAAGGTACGCGGAGGAAGCGGATCGGCCGGTTTGGTGCAAGTCAGTCCATTTCGGGCGGGCCGGAGAAGTTTGTCCCAGGCAGTCCGGGATAGTTGGGACAAAAGTACACGGAGGACGCGAACAGGCCGGTTCAGCCGAAACAGAAGACTTTTGTTTGGGACATCTGGGACAAAAGTATGCGCGGGATGTGAAGAGCCGAAGGGAGCCAGGAGTGAATGGGATCCTGCCACATGTCTTCAGGTCAAAGAGAAACAAGGAAGCCCGAATCGGGTGGTTCAGAGATTTTTGTCCCAGGTAGTTTGGGACAGCCGGGCCAAAGGGACGCGAGGGACGCGAAGAGCTGAAAGGGCCGCCAACGAATCAAAACGTGCCACGTGTCAAAATGTTGAAAGTTGCCAAGTGCGCCCCTTAGACCGGAACCAATGAAATAGTGCCACGTGTCCAAGTTTAAGGGCCCACAAGGAAATTTCAAAGGAAAGCCCGCAGAAAGGTGGAGGAGAGAGAATTTCTCAGTGAATCAGAGCCTGACACGTGTCATCCAAGTGGCAGAGCGCGGGGAAAGTTCAAATATTTTCCCGCCGACCCGTTTTTGCCTGTTTTTGCCCTAAATCTTCAGATCGCCATATCTTTCGATCCAGAACTCAGATTTTCACGTTCTTTATATCAATGGAAAGCTAGCAAAATTCTCTACATGATTCCAGGGTCAATCTGGCATTTTGGTTTAGTTTGGAGAGATAAAATCAGGAAATGTCTCTGACGCATGGTAATAGCCAGAACTGACGTTTCAACAACCAGCTTTAATACAACAGACAGTTCACCATTTCTGCTAGACAGTCCACCGTTTTGCCAGGATTCACCACTTCTGCCATAATGAAATGAGTTAAATGCAACCTAGAAGTGGTTGGGGTAGATCTGGATTTCCTCTCTCTTCCCTCTCTCATTCTTCCTATATATTGTAAAGAGGGGCTTCTTTCAAAAGGTCGAACATTCCTGTTTTGCTCCTCCCTTCTTCTCTTTATCAGGCGGATTTGTGGAGTTCAAACCTCCCATTTAAAACTGTAATGCGACTCTACCTTTTGGCATTTTGTAGTGTATTGTATCAATCTTTGGAGCAAGTAATGCATATCTGTGGATGATTCTCAACCCTCTCTGTGTTTATTTGCATCCTCCTGGTCTTTCACTGCAAGTTTTGTTATCTGTGCATGATCTTGCATCACATTTGAATGGTCTGTGTTTATTAGCAAGACAGGTGTTCTTCATTCCTCAGTGCATCACCTCTGTTAGCTTAGGTTTATTTTTTATGCATCTTCTTACCCTGTCTCCTTGGCAAGTTAGATTAGGTTTTGAGTAAACCCTCTGCATTTTTATGTGCATCTGAACAGGGGAATAGGAACCAGCCTTCTCTTGAGATTCCTTTCTCATTTTTGCAAGTCCCACGCTTGGAGAAAGGATTCAATGTTATGCAATCAAACTGGATGCTGGTATAATCAACCTAGAAATTTGATTTACATCCAGGGGTGCTGTGATTTTGCACTAATAGTTTTGGCACACCCGGTGGGACACTAGAGGTCTCATTTTTATTGCAGCAAAGTTGATGTGCATCTGCTGCAATTTTCTTGCTTGAAAAGAGCTATTATTTGCATATCTGGCGACTCCAAGGGGAAGAATCAACTGGTTTCAGCAGTGCAGGCCTGAAAACTCATGAGAAGAGTCACCACAAGGTCAAGAGTTGGAGAAGAAGAAGTGTTGTTTGAATACCTACAATTATCTCCAAGAAGAAGGCAAAGAGGAAGAAGGATTCAAAGGTCTCCATCTCCACCAAACAGAACTCTCTCAACTCCTCCACCTGATAGGCCTTTCATTCAGTCAACAAGGGTTTTAAGACCAATTAGAATGGCACAAAACAACCCCTATGTCAACTTCACAGGCAACAGCCCACTTGCCCTCAATGCACAACATCCAATTCCTATTGCAGCCTTGAAGAACATTCCCTACTTCACTGGAGAAAATCAGACTACTCCAGGTGATCATGTTAAAGACATTGCCAACCTTTGTGCAATCCATGAAATCAATGAGATGCAAGTGGCTGTCAAGTTGCTGGCATCTTCATTCAAGGGTAAAGCATTGCAATGGTTTAGGAGCCTTGGAGCTGGTTCTATCACAAATTGGAATCAGCTGTGTATAGCACTTCATGAGTAATTTGGAGAAAAGGGAGACAACTTGTCTCTTTTGGAGCAGCTGACAACCATCAAGAGAGCTCCCAATGAGCAGCTAACCGATTTCAACTTCATATTTCAAAAGACTTGGGAGAGAATTCCAGTGGCAGTCAGGCCAACAGCAGAAGGTGCTTTTCTCTACTATCTCAAAGCTCTAAATTCTGATATTTCTATGTTGATTCAGTCCATGGGAGGCATAACTATCCCTATGGCTTATAGCATTGCCATTAGGGCTGAAAATTGTTTGATCCAAGCTGGAAAACTTGCCCCTAGACCTCCCATGCCACTGTTTCCAAGTTTAGAGAGTCCAAACACCAATCAAGCACCTAATTTGGCTCCTTCTCCCACTCCTAGAAATCAGAGTTCAAATGAAGCTTCCACTTCATCTCCAAGTGCCCCAAATGAGCTTCAAGAAGTCATGAAGCAATTACAAAACCTAGGCAATGAGTTGGTTACTCTCAAAAGGCAGCAGGCCCAAGGTTTTAGACCTTCTTATCAACCCCAAGCTCAGCCTAAAAGGAAGCCATACCAACCACAAAGGCCACCTAATCCAGTTGCAAATATGAATCAAACAAGGCCTCCTGCCAATAGACCATTTCAGCCCTATAATCCAAATGCCATATCTGCCTCTAAGGCATTGGTGCCAACACAAAACAACATTGCCCAGGAGTACGATTGGTGTTTTCCATGCAATGAGCCTCATAATCAATCCATGTGCTTCAATGGTGCTTTGACTCAAGCATTAATGGTGACAACTACTGGTGTGGAGGGTGAGAGCAGTCAAGAAAACAGCCAACAACAAGAAACATTCCAACAGCAATCAGCCCCAAATGACACCACATTGGTAAATTGGCAAGCAGAGGATTTTTGTGGCATGAACCAGGCAGTTTCTCAAGGTGTTGCAGCCAACACAAGGTCAAAAAGGAGGAATTTGGGTGAAGAACAGCCATTATCCCCAACCAATCCACAACCTTCCATGGCTCCACAAATGATTGGCAAGCAAAATCCAATTTCAAATGCACAAGGGCAGCCAAGAACAGCTCCTGGACCAACTCAAATACCAGTTATTGCTGCCCACATGCAAGGAGTGAATGTACAAGCAAAGGGACAGAAAAAGGATACTTCATCCCCATTCAACATCATTGATCAGATGAAGAAGACAAATGTTAATATATCAATGTGGGAATCCCTATCCATCCCAGGCCAAAGAGATCTACTACAAGCTGCCATGAAGGACTGGTCAACTTCAAATCAACAAGTTCAGATGCAAAGCAAAGTGCTTACAAATGCTGCCCAGCCTGAGGGAAATCATGGAGGACAACAAGGTAAAATGTTGAAGCCCCCTCCTTTCTATGTTTCATTGATCATTGGAAATCAGCTAGTGCACAATTGCATGATAGACTCTGGGGCAAGTAGCTCAGTAATGCCTAAACAAATAGCTGATCAGCTAGGGCTCCAGTATGAAACAATATCCAAAGGGGTAGTGCAGCTAGATGGGACAACAAACAACAGTTGGGGTGATTAAAAACTTGAGTCTTACCTTGCATGCATGTCCAAATGTTGTTGTTTTACAAGATGTATCAGTCATAGACCTTCCACCACTCTTTGCCCTATGTTTGTCAAGGGACTTCACAGCCAAGATTGGGGGATATTTGTCTGCTGATTGGTCACACATGCTGTTCAGAATGAGGTATGGAACTAAGGCTACAATCAGGTCTGAACCTATTGCAAACTTCCACATTGAGCCTTACACTCCAAGTCAGATTAATGCCAATTGCTCAGCATTTGATCAAGAAGATCACCCAAGCACTGATGAAGCTGACACTAAGGTTGGAAGCATCCTGGATCTAACTCTTGATGAATGGGCAAGCAAGCTGCATGCTTTTGACCCTTATCAAGAAATAGAAGAATCTGAGCTAGGGGTCTATTGTATACACAAAGAAAATCAACCTATTCCTAGCATCACCAAGCCAAACCACAAGGATGACAATGAGGTATGGCAACTATTTTTTGATGGATCAAGGAGTAGACAAGGTGCAGGAGGTGGAGCCTTGCTTGTTTCACCTCAAGGAGTAAAGTACTATTCATCTTTTAGATTTCAGTTTGCATGCTCCAATAACGCTGCCGAATATGAAGCCTTGGTGCAAGGGATGCATTGGGCAATCAAGAAGAAAATAAAGAACTTGCAAGTCTTTGGGGACAGTGAATTGATTGTAAATCAGGTCAAGGGACAACATGCTTCCAAGAATGATCTACTCAAGTGCTACAAGAACAGGGTGTGGGACCTCATGGAAGATTTTGAGGGTTTTGGCATCAAATCCATTCCTAGGAAAGAGAATCAGGCTGCTGACAGGCTTGCAGCAGTAGGGGCAGCCTTTGACATTGTGGAAAGCATTCAACAAGACAAGGTACAGCCAAACATCCACGTGATTGTGAGGCCTTCGGTGCCAGATAACAATGTCAGTTGGCAAGTGTTTGAGAATGACCAGCAAATCATCCATTTCTTGCAAGAAGAAGCTGAGTTCTCAGCTAAGAATCAAGAAAAGTTGGAACAACAGTATGGTGACCAAGTGGTACAACTAAGAACTAACAAGCTGCCCAAGGGACTTATCACTTTGGAGTCCATTTTTAACCCCAATGATCAGTTTAGAAAGGAGAAAGAAAACATTCAGGTCAAGAGAGAGGATTCAGTATCCATCTTGGTAGAAGAGAACAAACCATTGCAAATTGGAAGGATGACAACTGAACAAGAAAGGTATGAGTTCATACAGCTGTGTCAAGAGTTCCCTGACATGTTTTCTTGGAGCTATGAAGACTTGAAAGGTTTCAATCCCAACTTAGCTCAGCATACCATCGAATTGGATCCAAATACTAAGCCTGTCAGGCAGAAACAAAGACCAGTCAATCCACACATGGAGCCTCTCATGAGGAAAGAATTGGACAAGCTGATTGAGTCAAGAATCATATTCCCAATCAAGCATTCTAGTTGGGTTGCCAACTTAGTTCCAGTCAGAAAGAAGAGTGGAGAGATCAGAGTTGTGTGTTGACTTCAGAGACTTGAATAGAGCCTCTCTCAAGGACCATTACCCACTCCCTTCCATGGAGAAAATCTTGCAAGTTGTGGCTGGCTCCGAGAGGTTTTCACTACTTGATGGCTACTCAGGATACAATCAGATTATGGTGAAGGAGGAAGACCAGTTCAAGACAACCTTCACCACCAAATGGGGCACATATGCCTACAAGAAGATGCCATTTGGCCTATCAAATGCTGGAGCCACTTTCCAAAGGGCAATGGATATGGCATTCAAGGGGTTGATCAATAAAATAGTTCTGATATATCTTGATGACATCACTGTATTCTCCAAAAATGCAGTGGATCACCTCTTTCATCTGAGGCAGGTATTTCAGAGGTGTAGAAGATTTGGGGTATCATTGAATCCTAAAAAATGCATATTCCTGGCTCATGAGGGAAAACTTCTAGGCCATATTGTTTCAAAGGAAGGGTTGACGATTGACCCAGAAAGAGTTGAAGCAATTCAAGCGTTGCCATTGCCAAGTCACAAGAAGGCTCTTCAAAGCTTCTTGGGAAGGATCAATTTTGTCCGCAGGTTTGTTCCAAACTTTGCAGCTCTCGTAAAGCCAATAACGCTGATGTTAAAAAAGAGCATGGCATTTAAGTGGACATCTGAAGGCAAGGCAAGTTTTGAGGCAATAAAAGAGGCTATATCTCAAGCTCCCACTCTCATCAATCCAGACTTCTCCAAGGGTTTCATGCTATACGCCTTTGGTGGTGGAGACACAATTTCTGCAATCCTGGCACAACAAAACAAAGAAGGATTAGAACAACCAGTTGCTTTCTTCAGTCAAGGCTTGGAGGAATATGAAACTAGGTACTCTTTCATTGAAAAGCATGTACTTGCAGTGATCAGGAGTTTAAAGAAATTCAAGCACCTAGTCTCAAACAACAAGATCCAATTATTGGTCTCTCATGCGGGAGTCAAGGAATTCCTTCTAAACAAGGATCTGAATGAGAAACGTGCAGGATGGATAACCCGTGTCATGGAATATGACATCGAGATTAAGGTCACCAAACTAGTACGTGGGAAGGGATTGTGCGAACAACTAGCCTTGAGTCAGCAAGTTGAAGTAGGTGATGAAAAAGAGACTACCTTGGTACTGCAGGATGGTCAAGAACAAGAAAATGATGACGTGCCTACTCCTTGTTGGACTCAAATTATGATACACTTCCTACAGACAGGCCTATGCCCTCCGGAGATGAACAAGACCCAAAGGAGACACTTCAGATTGCAGGCTGTCCCGTATGCCATTGTTGATGGAGTTTTGTTCAAGAAAGATGTGAATGGAGTGCTGCTGAGGTGCATTAGCACAAATCAGATTCAAAGGGTGTTGGAAGAGTTCCATGGTGGACCAGCTGGTGGTCATTTTGCACCAAGAGTGACAGCTCTAAAAATCATGAAGGCTGGTTATTATTGGCCTAAAATCTTCAGTGATTGCTATGCATGGATCAAGAGGTGTAAGAATTGTGCATTCTTCACAGGAAAAGAGAGACCTGCTGCCCTTCCATTACATCCAATCTCAGTTGACCAGCCATTCATGCAATGGGGTTTGGACTTCATTGGAGTCATTAATCCCAATTCAAGCCAAGGGCACAAATGGATTTTGACAGCCACGGACTGCTTCACCAGATGGACAGAAGCAGTAGCACTCAAAGAGGCAAATGAGTCTAGCATCTTAGACTTTTATGAGGGGATAACAACCAGATTTGGTGTACCTGCTACAATAATCTCTGATAATGCATTGGCATTCATTGGATCTAAGGTGACTGAGTGGGCTGTCAAGAATGGGATCTACCTAAGCACTTCATCAAACTATTACCCTCAAGGTAATGGCCAGGCCGAGTCTACAAACAAGAACTTGTTGAGGATCATTAGGAGGACTCTTGACGAGAATCAGAGGTCTTGGCATACCAAACTAAAATCAGCCTTATGGGCTGATAGGATAACTCCCAAGAGATCCATAGGTAACTCTCCATTCAGGCTTGTCTATGGAAGAGAAGCAATCTTGCCCATGTCACTTGAGTTTCCAACATTGGAACTCATGAAGCAGCTGGAGTTGCTAGAGTTTGAGCCCATGGAGGTGAGGTATGCAGAGTTGATGGAGCTGCAAGAGATCAGAAATCAGGCATCCCAAGCAATGGAAAAGGATCAAGCTTTGATCAAGAAAACCTTTGATAGGAAGGCCAAGGATAGATCCTTCCAAGTTGGAGATCTAGTGTTGAAATGGGATGTGGATAGAGCAAAACCGGGAAGGCATTCAAAATTTGATGCCATTTGGAGTGGCCCATACATGGTCACGAAGTGCAAGAACAGCAATGCTTTCCAATTGGCCTCATTGGACGGTGAAAAAATGCAGATTCCAGTCAATGGAATCTATCTCAAGCGTTGCTTCTAGAAATAAATTTACCACCTTGTAAATATTATATTAGATTTTCATTCCTTCAAGTGCGTATGCACATTGTCTTGTTGTAGTTAGGTTTCTTTTCCCTAAGTGCTTTGGCACAGGTTTTGTTGCTCCTAGGTTGGATTTCTACAGTTCAACGTGCTCTCGGAGAAGGAGTTGCAGTATCAAGCTCGGGATCAGATATCAGGTTGGTTTCAGGTTATTGCTTATGACCCCCTGCCCAATGGATCGCTAAAAGGTCACTGATCTTCATCCAGCGGGTAGATGACCCCGCTGAGTCACCAAATTATTATCCAAAATTCACCCCCTAGGGTAATTTTGATAACATGAAAAACAAGCTTGAAGCCAAAGAAATTGCAAAAATCGGCTAAGTCCTAGTCCTCGCGGCAGCTGGGACAATTGGGACGTCGGGGCGCGAATCGGCCGAAAAGCCGCCAGGCAGTCCGGGAGCAATTGGGACGTCGGGACGCGAAAGGGCGAACCGGCCGAAAGTGGGAAAAATCACCAAGTTTTGTTTGGGACATCCGGGCCAAAGGTACGCGGAGGACGCGGATCGGCCGGTTTGGCGCAAGTCAGTCCATTTCGGGTGGGCCAAAGAAGTTTGTCCCAGGCAGTCTGGGACAATTGGGACAAAAGTGCGCAGAGGACGCGAACCAGTCGGTTCGGCTGAAACAAAAGACTTTCGTTTGGGACATCTGGGACAAAAGTACACGTGGGACGCGAAGTGCTGAACGAGCCAGGAGTGAATGGGATCCTGCCACGTGTCTTCAGGTCAAAGAGGAACAAGGAAGCCTGAATCGGGTGGTTCAGAGATTTTTGTCCCAAGCAGTTTGGGATAGCCGGGCCAAAGGGACGCGAGGGACGTGAAGAGCTGAAAGGGCCGCCAACGAATCAAAATGTGCCATGTGTCAAAAGGTTGAAAGTTTCCAAGTGCGCCCCTCAGACCCGAACCAATGAAATAGTGCCACGTGTCCAAGTTTAAGGGCCCACAAGGAAATTTCAAAGGAAAGCCCGTGAAAAGGTGGAGGAGAGAGAATTACTCAGTGAATCAGAGCCCGACACGTGTCATCCAAGTGGCAGAGCGCGGGGAAAGTTCAAATATTTCCCCGCCGACCCGTTTTTGCCTGTTTTGCCCTAAATCTTCAGATCGCCATATCTTTCGATCCAAAAATCATATTTTCACGTTCTTTATATCAATGGAAATCTGGCGAAATTATCCACACGATTCCAAGGTTAATCTAGCATTTTGGTTCAGTTTGGAGAGATAAAATTAGGAAACGTCTCTGACGTGTGGTAATAGCCAGAACTGACGTTTCAACAACCAGCTTTAATACAACAGACAGTTCGCCGTTTCTGCTAGACAGTCCACCGTTTTACCAGGATTCGCCACTTCTGCCATAATGAAATGAGTTAAATGCAACCTAGAAGTGGTTGGGGTAGATCTGGATTTCCTCTCTCTTCCCTCTCTCATTCTTCCTATATATTGTAAAGAGGGGCTTCTTTCAAAAGGTCGAACATTCCTGTTTTGCTCCTCCCTTCTTCTCCTTATCAGGCGGATTTGTGGAGTTTGAACCTCCCATTTAAAACTGTAATGCGACTCTACCTTTTGGCATTCTGTAGTGTATTGTATCAATATTTGGAGCAAGTAATGCATATATGTGGATGATTCTCAACCCTCTCTATGTTTATTTGCATCCTCCTGGTCTTTCACTGCAAGTTTTGTTATATGTGCATGATCTTGCATCACATTTGAATGGTCTGTGTTTATTAGCAAGACAAGTGTTCTTCATTCCTCGGTGCATCACCTCTGTTAGCTTAGGTTTATTTTTTATGCATCTTCTTACCCTGTCTCCTTGGCAAGTTAGATTAGGTTTTGAGTAAACCCTCTGCATTTTCATGTGCATCTGAACAGAGGAATAGGAACCAACCTTCTCTGGAGATTCCTTTCTCATTTTTGCAAGTCCCACACTTGGAGAAAGGATTCAATGTTATGCAATCACACTGGATGCTGGTATAATCAACCTAGAAATTTTATTTGCATCCAAGGGTGTTGTGATTTTGCACTAACATAACCCATTGCATGTCTCATGCAATGAATTGGAAGACAACTTCTCCAATTGTATACATGTAGCTATTATTTTCACCTCAATAAAATGACTTACCCCAGTGTTTTCACTCCCAACTACTTCAGCACACAGAGTCAATTCTAAAGCCTCGCATGGATCAGTAAATTTCTTATGTGATAAGGCCCTTTGAAATAGAGTCAGAAAGCCTCCAAAGATCCACTATACATGTTGGCTCTAATGGATATCATACGATAGCTCAGATAATAGAGTTTTAATTCATGCATGATACTCCCTCAAACTTTCAGACAAGCCTTGTTTGATATCCTTTAGCTCACTTATAAGTTTTTGCTCAAACTCAGGGATGTGAAATTTAGCTAAGACTTCAGCGCACATTGTATAATAATCCATCGCAGTCTAATGTGGATCATACTTTCTATACCAACTATGTGTGCACCCTTAAAGTGTGGTGGAAAACTAACTTGCCTTTCTATCAAAGTTTTTGATGTCGTTTTCTCTCCATAACAATTCACACTTGTGTATATGTTAGGTCATGTCCTCCATAGCTCAGTACTTTGGTAAGTGAAGATACATCTCAAAGAAGACTTGAGGTGTCATCTATTGTAGTTGTTGAGGTGGTGGTTAGGGACCTTGTCCTGGACTAGGATCAGATATAGAGGATAATAATCCACCAGGGTTTCCTCTGCATGGTAGATTTCCTGATCCTCTTGAGCTTGTCATCGTGACTTGTGGTATTATAGATGAAATTCCTTGTGTCCCAGTTATTATTTTACACTAGACACCCACCCATCTGTGCTACAAAAACACCTATATGACTTCTTACAATTGTTTACGTGCCAACACTTTGTCTTAATGAAGCACCTGTAAAAATACCTCCAAAAGTACTTGTTCCAAGCACATGCACCTATTATGATCCCATGGGCACATCTTTAATCTGTAGCGACTCCTGAGTGATAACTAAAATATGCCTACATGTATCCCCTTTCCAATGCGGGGATCCTCCTTGCTCACCTTCACTATGATGATCTTCTATAATTACCTCTAGATTTAAAAAGCCTTGCGTAAGGTCTAGTTATCCAGGATGGGTCAGATGCATTCCCTAGGTTCTCATTATTTCTTCATAATCACTCTCATAAGATGTCAACAAGGTCTCTCTATTTCTCTTTCCTAATTTTGAGAGGGCATGATCCTGCGGTCCCTCGTCTTCCACGGTGTCCTCATCACTTATGCTAGTCATCATTCCTCTCAACCTCAATGCATCATCAACTACCCTTTATTACACTTTTTTGTACTTGAGTCACCTTTCCTCTCTCTATCCCTCTTTCGCTCGGGCCTCCACCTGTTGTCACACAGATCATGCACCCGTTGAATCTCTGAGTGATCCTATGCAACATTGGAACACCGCCAAGGTGTGGGACCTTGTTTCCTTGGGATGAACCTCTAGATAAGGCCGAATTCCTTTGAAACTTTGAGAACTTGATTTAAGATCAATATGCAAGGCTAAAACATTTGAGAATAATTCTAATCTACTCAACTGATGAGCTTAAAGTGAGAGATAACAAAATAAAAAAGGTGATGCACCAAGTATATTGAAAAAATAGACCCACTTAAATGCACAATTAAATCCCCACAAAAATATATGATATGCACATGTATTTCAATCCTTCTCTATCCATGTCTATAAATAATAATACAATCTTGTAACAAAAAGGAAACAAATTTTCCACAACTGATATAAAAGTAGCGATATTACTTTTCACATGAATTGAACAAGATAGCTGGGATAAAGGTAGATTAAGCAATCACATCAAGGAATTAAACATCCACAAGCTATAAATTGATGAACGATTAACATAATAAACCAGACTTTTCATTGAAAAATATTATTCTAAATATAACTAAAAGGCTCAAAGTATATTAAGCACTCTTCTGAGCTTGAAGAGTAACTTTCCCAAATGATCTATCTCCCTCTAAACTTAATGAATTTTTAACTATTTATAAGTTCCAAAGGTTGAGCCATTACAGCTGAACCTTAACTAAAAAATTACTAAAAATAGAGTATAATAAGTTCAAGGGAACAAACTCCCAAAAAAATCACAAAGTTGTTGTAAAGGTTTGACTAGTTCAACCCTGTAACTTTGACTAATTCAGATCTTGAAACCATCACAATCATGGATGCCTGGCTCAGCTTGGACCTACATCATCTTTCTCTTGTTTGATTTTTCCCTGATCTTCTTCCTCCCACATAGCCATCCGGTGTTAAAACGTTTGACAATTCCCTATACCTCTCCTTCCTCTAATCTGCAAGCATAATTATTTTCCACGTCTGTTGTATCAATATCCCTTGTAAATTTAGTTGGAAGCATTTTCAATTTATTTACCACTTTCTTCAGCTGACTTATAAAATTCTAACACGATACCAACCTGTCAATTGAATTGTTATTGAAAGTTTTAGTTATTTCATCATCTTCCGTTACCAAATTTTTGAAGTTTGATTTAATTTGGTCCACTAGAAGAGCATCAATATTCTCATTTAAAAAAATTACAGTTGATATTATCAAACTCCTCCGAAATATCATTTAAACTATCCATTATTTCCACGTGTTTCTTATCCAATTTCTTAATCATGTCATGTAATACTTGGGATCTAAATTCCATAGCATTTTGAAACTCAAACAATTTAGAAACACCATCAATTACTCCTTCGTAAAGGAGTAAATATGGGTCCATATCTCTAATCTCACTCCCTGTAATTAAAGTCAGTTTCAAATTATTGTTATCATCAGAGAGAATTTCATATATCCTACGAATAGAACTCCTCTCAGTTTGTAAATCATTATACAATTCAACATCTGCTTTAACCAAAGGATTAGCTTCCTGAATCATTCATTTTATCCATCAAACCACAGATATTCCCTTCTAACCTATCTTCTCAATTTCATGATATGAAATATCATCTAAACCGGAAGAATCTATCAGAGTAGTTGTAGTTGAAGGATCTTTAGTTGGAGTGGGTTGTGTTACTTTCCTCAATAGGGTAGTGAGTTGTTCAACCTTTGACTTCAGTTCATGTTTGGAAGCTTTATCTTTATCATATTTCTCCAACAAATTTCCAAGGCCCTCCTGAACATCCTGTTTGGGGCCTTCATGTGTTGCCTTCCCTAGTGAAAACCTAGAGATATGATAATTTGTTGCTCTTATAGTTTCTGTAATTTCCCCCTCAATGGGGGTGGATACTTCCATGTCCCTTTCTCTTGATCAGTTTACTAATAAAATAGAGATGATCTTTGGTCGTTTGGCCCATCTCTTCGAAATAGGTTCCAGCACACTCAGATCTATCATGTCTACAAGAGGCACCTTCTTCTTCAGCTTTGGGGTTTAGCGATTTATCCCTTCAAGTATAGTGGATGTAGATGATAGTGGCATGGTTGATTCAACACCTAGAGCACTAGATAAAATAATAACACTAGTAATATTAGTTGGAAATTAAATGGAGGTGGTAATGATAGAAGGGGTGGAAGTGAGAATAACCTTGGGAGTGGATGCAATAAGACTGGAAGTTGAAATATAAGGAAATGAAAGTTGCTAAGACAATGGAATGGAAACTGGAGAACCAATCATTTACCCTACTGAGAGGATGGGAAGGGATTAAAATAGTTGGGCCATGGATGGAGATGGGGAAGTAGAGAGGAGTGAAGGAGGAATGGATAATGATTGGGAAAGTGGAGATGAAGATAATGGCAATGAAGAAGGGGGTGGAAATATTGTGATACAACTGGAGAATTGTTGACTTTGAAAACCTCTGTTACTTGTATTGTAGGGGACACAACCTTGGCAATGGGGAATTTTGGACGAGAGGAACTTCCTTGGAATTATATTGGCCTTTTGAGTAGACCTTTTACCTTTCGTGGGTGTAAGAAGAGTCAGCGTTGGTTGGGATTCTACTCTTATAGATTGATCTATCCCTTTGGGTAAAATTCCCAAGATAGCCAACCAATCATATGCCCTTTGAAGAATGGGCCTCGCTCTTTCCTTAGTATTGCAAATTTCTTCCTTGGACCAATCTATCCATGACAAAGGTTGATTGACAACATTATTGTTCCTATACACTGGATCCAATACCTCATCATCGTCCTCCACCCCTTCCAGAATATCTGCAATACTGAATTGTCTAACCTCATTCATAGTCAACCTTTCATATTCTCATTTCCTAATGATAACCTCATCCCGAGAATGAATCCAAATATCCTCTAGCTGAGGCACATGAGAACTAGCCAAACCTGTTTCATCGAATTTACCCCAGTAATCAAAGTTGGTTATGGGATGGAAAGTTTTCAAAGTAACTTCCAACATTTCTCCATCCAAATTCTTTTCTTTATAAATGCTGGCACATGTATATCTTCCTATTGAAATAGGAAACTGAACTCCTGCCTTATGTCGTTTGTTTTGAATTTTGTGATAATCTAGCAATTGCCGAACCAATTCTAATAAAACTCATTTTCTAGTAGAACATCTTGGTGACTTGCATGGGGAACCCAAGAAACTAGGAATCCTAATGTATGTAAATGTTAGGAACTGAATATAGATGGCTCCCCATTCTCGTACCTCTTAAAAAGCTTCATCAGAAATCCTTTGATTATACAGATCTTTATCAAAACGATAAAGGAGGACAGAAAAAAGTCATCATTAACTCTACGAAAATGTTTGTTGCCTTCTTCCATTGTAATTTGAGGATAAAAGTGATAAATTTGTGATACAATTCTGACACCTTTTGTGTTCAAACCATTGAACTCCCTCATATCGATGACAACATAAACGAGGAAGGGAGTCATGAAGAAGTTTTTAGATGTTAAAAAAATTCCTAATTGAAAATAAATTGAGCTGTTGATGTGTTCCCCCCATCGTATGAACTCCTCATTATTCTTGATTGTGGAAATGTAGAGGAACATCCATTCCTAAAACTCCTTCACAAAAGTAAGACCCAAAATGTGACTCAACAATACAATAAGATCACTTACTTCCTAGATGAAGTCTTAGCGGAACAATTTTTTAGGAGGCTTGATGACACTCTGGGCAAAGTAACTCTTCATTATAACCTTTGTACACAGTTCAATTTCTTTATCCCAATGTTCCACGATGGATTCTGCTGAAAATGTTGTGTATCCTTCAACATCTAGAAGTTTAAATAAATTCTCAAAGAAATTGGATTCCATCCTGATTATGACCTTGTAGTCATCATATTTTACCAATTCAAAATCCTTATCAAAATGGGTTACCGCTACTAAGATGAACTTAGGAAAATGCATGGATGAAGGAAAACTTGTAGTGAGAGCGAGCCCACTATTGAATATGGCATGCATCCAAGGTTTCTTATTAGGAGCTTTTAATCTTTCCCATAAATATGGAAAATCTATTTGACCAAGGTCAATATCTCCAATATTCCCCAAATATGAAGATAGGCATGAGTGAGGGGAAACTCCTAAAAATGTGTAATTCATCTTTCCCTTACCCCTTGATGAGGAATTTGACATTAATTCATAATTTAGAATTCAGAATCTAAATAGTCTTTGGGAATTTTCTAAGAAACCGTAAAGGTTTCGAAATCCCGAAGTTCAAAAGTCTAAAAAATAGTAACTCCAAAAAGGCTTCAATTCTAAAATACAAAACTTTGGAAGCCTGAACTCCTCATAGTCCTGAAACCCTAAAATTATGAACTCCAAAAATGTGACCTCCGAAACTCCAAAACTGTGACCTCTGAAACCGCGACCTCTAAAAATATGATAATCCGAAACTACGACCTCCGAAACTTTGAAATTAAGAACTTTGAAAAATACAAGATTGTAACTTCCAAAAACCTGAAACTGCAAACTTTGAAAATCTGAAAGGCACAAAAAAAAATTAAAGGAAATGGTCGCACAATACTTGGACTTGATAAAACTAGATGCTTGCATGAATTGAAGTTTGTAGTATTGAGAAGAGAAACATATGTCATGGCTAAAGGAAGAACGTCAGATGGTAAGGGTTTCCATGTCAAGAAATAAAGAAGAATAGCTAAAAAAAATGAACAAAAAAACCTCGATCAATCATAACAAAAAAGAAATAACTTAAAAATTTTACCTTGAAAATGATGCCTTGAAAGTACAAAATGGTGGAACAAAAACAGAGTGTCAGAGCAAAAGCCAGGTCAAAATTTGAGTTTATATAGGAAACCCTAGAATTAATACTTGGAAGATGACACATGTGAGGGTAGTTGGAAATTAAATGTTTGTGGAAGGTCTAAAATTGTAATCCCCGAAACTCTGAAATGAAGCGCGGTCATTGCAATGAGAAACCCGAAGTCCAAAAACTCCAAAAGTCTGAAGTTCTAAAATTTCGTAACTTCAGAGTTTTGGACTTTGGAACTTTGAAATTTTAGACTTTTTAACTCCAGAGTTAAATTATCCACAAAAACAACACGAGACTCTAAAACCCAAAAGTCTGAAGTTCCGAAATTTCGGAACTTTCGAGCTTTCAGAGTTCGGAATTTCAAAACTTGGACACGAAAATTAAAAAAATGCTAAAGAGGATTATGAAACCTGAAAGTTTGAAAAGTCTAAAATTTCAGACTTTCAGGATTTTGGAGTTCAGAACTCGAAATCAAATTTTATTTCACAATCAACAAATCTCCAAAAAGCAAAAAATCCCCAAAACCTGAAATCCAAAAACCTCAAAATTTTAAAAGCACATTCAGGTAAAAATAATTCAATAAGGTTAAGGAATTTTGAAAAAATTTAAACAACACCTTCCCGTTAAGGTAAATTTAAAAGTAATCACCACCATCCTTCCCAAACCTGCTTCCTTCCCCTACGCGTGGTGGGTTTTAGCTCACCATGGATAATATCTCCATTCCCAATTCAACCATCAGGATTTTGATAGCTAAGGGTATTACATGTAAATAAGATCCTCTTGGAACATGTAAGAACAAGAAATATGCTTCCTCTAGACAAGAGTAGGTTGAAATTGCATACTTTAAAGTATAGCTGCACAACACACCTTCCCACCAATTATCCAAAAATTTATTCCACGACTCTTCCGAATCAAAGAGTGTTTGGTATTCTTCCTACTTCCACACTTTTTTTCCTCACTGGACACCTCTGTTAGCCGTGTAAGTTACCAACCACTAGTATAACTCTACGGGGTAGAAGATGAAAAAGTCTCATACAAGCAATCATATAGATATCCAATGTTATATCTATGTGTGAAAGTGTTGTGGTTGTCTTCTATCCAACTTTCACTATTCTCCAAAGATAGTCAAAATGCCATCTACATGCAACATCCTGGTAGACAAATTGAAAAGAGGTCCCAGCAACAGAACCAAAATATAGTCTTTACTTACCCAACAATAGCTATGAGCGCTAGAACTTCATCCAGAAATTTTTGGAAGGTCACCCAAATCACGTGCAACTACCAGGTCCCTCCTTTTTAAGCTTAACAAGATGTTAGCATGCACATTTATCATATTCATGACCAAAACAACCATACATTTAGAGTGAAACATCATAACATGACAATTCAACAACACATATAATAAGGAAATTCACTCAATATAAAGAATAATCAACAAGATTTGGATCCCCATTATACAATACTCAGATCTAGTTACCATAACAACCCATACATAGTTATCCATCATAATCATAATTCATAGCATAACACAAAATATGAGTACATTAAAATCCATTAGACTAGTGCGTTGGACCATGTACGCATATCAAGTGTCATTATTGGTATACCAAAAACCTTACATACTAGTACTCACACTCTAGGACTCTCCAAAACATTAGAACTGTCGAACTCTACTAGACAAGGATGCACTACCTACCTCTCTCTCTCTCTCTCTCTTCTCTCTCTCTCTCTCTCTCTCTCTCTCTCTCTCTCTCTCTCTCTCTCTCTCTCTCTCTCTATATATATATATATATATATATATATATACAATGGGGACTTTCCCTTAACTTCCTACATGCACTTTCCTAATAATAGGCATGTTTGCAATATATTGCATGCTTTTTACAACGTGTGCTAATAATAGACTAAGCTAAATATACATCATTCTTTAATCCATTTTAATCATATTATTATACTTCTCCATGTGTGTTCTTTTTATTTTTCTTTGCATGTGCTTTTCTTAATTATAGCCCTTTCTTGGTTGCTAAGTCATCTTGTTTTTATCTATTTCTGGTATTTTCTTGAGCAACACTCTATTCGTTTTTTTCTATTTTTAGCCTTGTCTGAAAAATCGGTGAAGTCCCAATTCTTTTACGTATGTAGGTAGCCTCGCGTGCTGACCTTTTTCATTATTGTACGCACCCCTTGTACACTACTTTTTTCCTGTACATGTACCCTTAAGAGCAAGCCTCTATGCTTTGTTGGTACTTAGTCAATTAGCTCTAACAAACATCAAGTTCAATTGCCTCCTAACTCTCATCAATTTCAGGATTTCTCTCATCAATTTCAATGGCCTCCTTACTCTCTCGAGGAAAGCATCACACATCTCATCCTTGAAGGTGTCTTAGAAAACCATGAGCTCCACTCACTTAGGGGATCCCTCAAAGAGAAAAAAAATGGAAGAAGATAAAACTGAACGATCTCAACCCATAGGACTTAATAATAAAAATATAATCACTGAGAACTCCATTGAAGATCTCAAGCAGGGTGAGATTGATCCTTTGCAACCTCCAGTTCTATATTGGTTCCCAAGTGTTTCATCTTCAGCAGTTGATTCATCTCATTAAGTACAATATATGATCCCTCATTGTGAACCTAAAAGTTCCATCATGCCTAATTTTTATCCCATAGTAGCTGAAAATTTTCCTTGGATCTAAAAACTGATTGGGAGTGAGCCAAGGACAATGCAACATGAATCAACACTAGATTTCAAATATATCTCAAGGATCGTGAAGAACAAATGAGGTAAGAAATCCCAGGTTATTTCTCACTTTTTAAGTGGTGTTTTTGGTAATTAACATATAGAAGTTACCTATACAAAAGTTGTGAAACTTGTAGGGTAGATGACTCATGAAACCTATGAAATAACAACAATCTCTTTGAGACAAGCAATGCATGAGGGTGATACACATTTATTCAAGGATTTTTCTACCCATATGCTTTCCAGGAATAAGAAGAAAAAAATGACAATTGAACAGTTGGAACAACATGTGATAACCCTCACTACTTATGTTCATTCATTCATGGATCCTAGTCCAATCCCATCTCTTACTGTCAAGGTTTTTACTTCTATTAGTAGCTTCAACCCCGTAACGATAAAGAAGGATAAAGGTCACACAATGGAGGGAAGGGTTAGTGACACATGGGTTAAGAATATTATGGAGAAAGAGAAAACATTGTTGCTTAAAATCCACTTATTGTTCGATTTTTATCTCGCCGCTGTTGTAAAAATAAATATGACTAAGGAGGAAATTGATAAGGAAAAGGATCATTGGGAAACCTTATTTCCACTAGTGTCAGAGATGATTACTTTTGAATCTTTCATATTTATGGGTGAAAATGTATTCACTTCCATAACTGAGAACTTGTCCCCTATTTGGTCTCACACATTGAGTTCTTGGTACAAAATGTTGAGTGAGGCTATCTCCGAGATCGATTCTTGTGAATAGCTTGCATCAAAATTTTGGAAAGTATAAGAAACAATGTGTAGAGGCTTGGATCTCCTCTAATTAGTGAAATTTCATCAGTGGAAGAGATTTTGAAACCATTAGAGTAATTTCTCAATAAATAAGTAGGGAATCCATTCTTATTCAATGAGGAATATTTGGAATCTCTTGCAAAACTTAGATGTATAATTTCCTACACTATAAAGGATCATCAAGTTTTGTTCAATCAGTGCAAGAGCATCAACGATACTTATGAGACCTAGATCAGTGCTTTGATATGTGTTCACATTCCTCAAGAAGAAAAGGTAGCACTTGTTACATCTTGCTTTAATAAGGAATTCAAAGTTGAAGAAATATTTCGAAGTGTTCTCCCATGAGTTTCATTTGCATCCAATTCTTTGTCACAAGAATCTTCCTCTCCTCCATCGGAGTGATCATCCCTCTCTTATTCTTTCCTCCTCTGTCGTGTTCTAATTCTTCGTTAAAAAGGTAATTTTCACTATTTCGTCTTATTCACTTAAGTGACCTATCATCTAATATTGTAATGAGTTCTTTTTAGTTAATTAAAAGAGGCTCACTTTTTTCTCCTAGGAATATGAAAGGTAACAAGTGATAAGCGGAAGTGAAAACTCATGTGGGGGTAGATGAAAAGACTCTTTGTAAAGCTATATGATTGGATGATCTCTTCATTCCAAGTGGTTTCCAATTGTAATTTTCTAATTAGATAACATTGCACTAATAAGATACAAGAAAGAGATCTCCTTCTTCTATTTTCCTCTTTCTCTATGTTTCGTCTATTTCCTTACATGTTCAAATTTCTACACATGATGATATTTTCAAACTAAGGATGGTGTTAGTGCCTTTGATAAATGAATCAATAGAATCCCGTGTCTATGATTTTTTACTCTTATCATTATTAGAAAGGTTGTATTCATCTAATTAAGTGTGGATTAATTATGGTTAATGCTATGAAACTCTGTTAGTGCCTATTCAAAAAGTTAACCCTCCTTACCTAAATTCTTAATTCCCTTTACCTCACCTCACAAATAAAATTCCTCTCTTACACTAAGTTCAATAAATTTTCCACATTTTTAGTGCATTAGTTCATTGTGATCCCTAGCTTCATGGCCAGCCACATATTTGTTTTTTTGTATTCAATAAATGAGAGCCTCCCCATTACCAAGAGAAGGGACTTAGTCCCAAACCATTGGTGAAAATACACTAATTTGTCTTTATGAAAAATTATCTTGCTAATAGCGTGCTAGAAACAAATCACAGTGGATACCTAAATTTAATAGAGTGGAAAGGAATGAGTTTTGAGAAGTGTGCAGAATATTGCATGCTAAAGGAGTAATTCCTCTATATATTCAATGGTTGTCACACCAAATAAGGAATATGGCACTTTTCCATTGAAGTAACATGGTAAAAATTCCCCATTAAGGTCCTTTAATTTACATGCCATAGTAGGAAAGATCCTATGTATTTCATGGGGCCCTAACCAATGTGTTTTTTGGGCAGAGAAGATGTATAAGTATGATAAATTCTTGAAGGATGTGCACAAGGTGCACGTGGAACCATGAAAGAACAATTTTTAAAGGTTTAAATAGTTTGTGAAGGTGTTAAGAAGGTACGTGCACAAGTGTGAAGAATCACACGTGAAGGTTTATGCACGAGAACAACAGAGTCAAGAGATAGTTAGATTTCTAAAGAAAGTTAATAATAGACATAAATCATGCATGGAAGAGGTAGAGCTAATTGTAGCATGGAATATGATTAAAGCAAGGTTATTTATAACACATAGACAAATAGATATTTTAGATAGAAGCAGGCCACTTTTGGAGAACCACATGATGGATTCTATTTATAGGAAATTTCTAGTTCTAAAAGCATACAACCTATGTATAGGAAGTTTATTTTTAGAGTCAAGTGGTGAATGAAAATTCCCCACCCTATATATAAATGTAATTGGGTTGTCTTGTGAAGGTGTGTGAGTGTGTGTAAGTTCTGCCAGTGCTAATATTGTTACATTCTATATCAAGTCCTTCCTTGTGCATGAGTTTGTAAGATGGGGATTATCTGAGCTTATCTTAAAGCTATATTACTGATTATTATAAAGCATCATGATTATAATGAGAATAAAACTCCCTTTTGGTTATGATTAATTGTCTTTGTGCATGTTACAGTAAGTTCAGGTTCTTCATAAGGTATATTTGTATGTTATGATAACCATGAGCGCAGGAATTACATCTTCATAGCCAAAACAAGAAGGGAAATGGTAGAGTTGAGTGCATTTTGGGTGAGCACTTGGACTTCTATCTAGGTGATGTGCCAGTGCACATGACTATGTTGTGTAGAACCTACACTATAGTGCGACATTTTGGTTTCATTTCTTATTTCACTTCAAATCTCAAGATGTGGTGTGCACATGATGTTCTGACTATCCTTGGATAAAATTAAACATTGGATACACAAAGGTGAATAAGAGTTTACATAAAAATACAACACCAGTGCTAATTTTGTTCCGTGTAAATGGGTTGAAGATAACTTGTATGATCTGTTGTACGAGACATTCTTTATCTTCTTTCCAAGGGAGTTACATGATTGGTTGACAGCGTACAACCTTGGCCCAATATTCTAAAACCCATGGCTCCCTTAATATTCATCATTCATTAGGCCTATCTACCTAAGCAAGGTGATTTAAAACTCATGCGTCCTAACAAGTCCCTTCCTACATGATTCAAGGTTGGTGTAGACACAAAAATTGGGTCATAATCCCCTTAAACCCCATTAATTAAATTAACCATATCCTACCTATTCATATCTTCTAGTGCACATGTTAATTAAATTAATTACTATCCTCATTTAACCACCTCACTCAATGACCTACTCAAACCTCATTAATGGCCTAAGACCAAGTCTAAACCTATCCTAACTAACTTGGGCTTAGTCTAAACCTAGACTTAAATCCAATTAACAAACCTAAAAGGACTCATACTTATCTTACCATGATCTATCACTCAAGACTCGTTAGAAGGTTGGAGATCATGCCAAAAAAGCAACAATTTGGCTATTTTTGGCCAACCTAGATATTTCTGCCTTGATCAACGCAAGTTATATCTCAACCAACGTCAGTCACCTAACCATGGTCAGTTAGGTTAAATATGTTTCCAAAATCCTTTCCACAGGTTGGTCAATTGATTTAGGATCTCATTCTTCCATAGACTTGGAACACTCAAATTTCTTTATCACTTAGGAAAAAGAAGACACACAAGACCACTACCAACATTAGTCACCATTCATCATCCTCTTCATGATCACAGATTCACAATAGAAAGGCACAGAGGTCTGAACTGCTGCAACATGAATACAACGACTCTTCTCTCTAGATCTATATTGTCACCATCTTCATCACCTACGTTCTCCAATCTACTTCCCAGTAAGTATTTAACATTTCTACACTGAATCTCTAGTTTCCTTGTGTATATTTATTTATTCATCTTTGTAGTCTATTTTCTCTCCACACCCATATACTTCCTTCCTTCCATCAACTCATCACCTGATCATACTCATAATTTTATCCATTTTTACCCTCTCCTAATCATCTATGAGTATTCAAAACCATTTTACAACCCCAACCTCACCATTTCCAACCTCTGTGCAATCACATGGAGTCTGGAAAACCAATTATAAGAAATTTCTACTAATTGCCCCTACCAACGCCAGTTAGCCAACCGACATCGGTCAGTCAGTCAACACTGGTTACTATGTCTGTCAATATAGCTCAGAACAACAAGCTAACACCTACCTCCCAATAGCCCAGAACCATTCCTAATCCTTACCAGACCTTGCCTAGAGCCTATGCCAGACCTACAACTTAAGACCAGCCCAATCAACCCTCCCGTTTTGACCTTAAACAACCTTTTGCATGACCTTTCTTATTTTTCTGTACGAGATACCTAAATTGTTTCAATTCCAATAGGATATTTACTTCATGTATGATTTAACTAACATTAATATTGTTATATATAAGTGGATTGACACCCTATTCAATAAGTATCATGCTTCCTGGATCTATCTTATGCTGGGAAATCCACACAGTATTTTGTTTAACTCTATTTAGTGGTATTGTTTTGCATCTACAGGTAGTTCCTCATAGCCAAAAGGGATTTCTCACATCCGTTTTGATCCAAAAGTTATTTATGTGTGCATTCAACCTTCAACTGACATTACAATAGGTATTCCTCCTTGGCCTTCTACCCTTATCTATTTCATTAATTTTCTAATAATCTAATGAAAATTTTTGGCATGCCTGGTGGGACTCATCAGGGGTTCCTTTGCATTTTTTCATTCCTAGGTAAAAACATTGTGTTTATTTCCCTTTGAAAAGTATTCACATTAATTTTCTTCTCTGGAATATTCTCCTTCTTATTATTATCTAAAAGAAATTGTACTTTTAGTGCTTTAAAAAGAACATGTCCTCCTTTTACTACATTGCATCAGTGAAAGATCATCCCTCTTCATGTTCTCCATTTGTTACATCAAACGTAATTGTGGATTTGGGCTTAAAAAAATTCATTTCATCCAGGTGTGTCACATTGTAGCTCACATTAGTTTGAGGGCAATATATACATTGGAAGTCATGCGCAACTGATGGTTGACTAATTTAATCATAGTTCATTTACACACTCTCTATACCAAACCACTTACATACTTTACACATCTTCTTAAACATCCTCATACTTGGAAGAAGTTGTCAATGATCACACGATCAGAGGATTAATAGTGGGCACCCAGCTGGTTTCTCTGTCTAGTCATTATATCATAGAAAGGACCCCTCCTCCCCACCAAAACTTAACCTCAAACCATCCTTAGATCACATATTTTCATAGTAAACCTTATATCAAACCAAAAACTTTGTTTTGTTCATGATTCAGTCTTAAATAGCATAAGCTAAAACATAAAATTCACCCATAGGATTTTGTGTTTTGAGTTGTGAGGACGTGTTCTCCATTTTTTCTTTCTTCCTTTCACACTCCATAATGATAGTTGGTGTATTCCAAATTTTTATGAGTGTGTTAGGGTCCATCACTATCATACTCAGGTTTCTAGGTTGATATTTTACCTAATCTAAGTCACAGAAAATCAAATTTCTCCATCTTTTCAAATTTCATAGTGACCAATGTCAGTCCAGTGACTAACATCGGTTTACTCTAACTATCATCAGTTTACCGGACCATTGTTGGTTATATGCTTTTTTGGTCATTTTACCAAAAACAACACTCACCACATTTTCTATTCTTTCTGAAGTTCTTTAGACATATCATCATACCCATGGATCTTTAAAATCACTGTCAAATCCAATTTTGTCTCATTTTCATCAATTATTGCCCCATTTACAAAATTTTGATTTCCTATAGTAACCGACATTGGTTAACCTAACTAGCATCGCTCACCCTATCACCGTTATCAGTTAACCCAATCGTTGTCAGTTCATGTGTTTTAATTTTTAATTAAAACAATGACCTATTTTTACCTCCCAGAACTTATTTTCTCCATTTTCTTCTGTTTTCTTGTGTCATTTACAAAGATCAGATTACCCAACCTATGGCAACTCACATGGTTTTAAATCGTATTCAATCTAACACCCTTGTATTCCACGCAAGCCCTTAGCCACTCCCACCTATCACATCGCCACCTTCCATCTTGTCACCTATGGATCCTACTCAACCCATTATCATTAGTACTGGTGATGAGGAGTTGACAAGATTCCTTCAACACAACCCCATTTCCTTACAACATTATCTCGCCCATTCATCCACTTGAAATTCATCAAGACAACCGATATATGAGATGCTTATGTCCATTCATCTTGCTCTTGCACCCACTTCTGCATCAGCTACCACTAGTTTGGTGTTACCTTCATCCACCTTACCACCTGTGGTCTCCCAACTGGACCCCACATCATCTATATTTGCGACACTTATGGAATTGGTCACACCTTTGACGTCAATTTCTCCCATGGTGTGAACCATTCATTCATCAGTCATCTTGAGCATATCCCCGTCTGGACCTGCTACCTCATATATACGTATTGCATCGCAGCCACCCATGGTGTCAGAAACCCATACCCCATTCCAAAACATCGTCCTCTCCATCCCACAGTCTTTACCTCCAATCACTACAAGCGTCGTTATGTCTACCCCACCTACTTACACATATCACCAACAACCACCTATCTCGTCTATCATCTATTCGAGATATTTTCCAACTGCATCTATTCCCCCCTTACAGTTCTCATACTCAAAACCACCATATACTAGAATTCTATCCACATCATACATTCATCATCAACCCCCTTATACTGTAGGGGGTGCCCAGTCATCACAACCTACCAACAACATTATTAAAATGATGATGGAAAATATGTAAACATTGGAACCATAAGTTTCTGGCTCTCGCAAATCTTTACTATACGATGAAATCTACAATGAACCCATTCATCCGTCTATTCACATTCGTCCATACCCTATGCATTGGGAAATTCCCAAATTCAACTGGTTCAATAGTAAAGAAGACCCGCAACAACACTTGCGGTCTTTAAAACACAGGTGTTATCTAATCTCTCTTGACAACGCTCTACTCTTGCAGACATTCCACATGTCCTTGACAAGACCTGCATTGGATTGGTATAGTGGTTTACCTAGAAATTCCATTTACTCATTCAACCAAGTGGCTCAAGCCTTCCTGGACCATTTTTCAATCAATGTCGTCAAGAAGGTCATCATGATGGAATTGTACTCAACACGACAATATGACGACAAGTCTATCACCGATATTTTCACTTGTTGGCAGAACCTCATTAACCAGCTAACATTCTAGTTACCTCAAACCGAGCTTATAGAGTTGTTCACTAGGGCTTGTTCCGAGCACATCTCACAAATCTCTAAGTTCAAACCTTCTGTACCTTTGATGAAGTGTTCACCATGGCTAGACAACTTGAAATATGTGTCATTGAAGAGAAAAAAATTCAATTTTGTAACAAACATGTTGCATTCAAATCCAATGATGCCTCTTCCTCTTCAAAACCACAAAAAAACTATTCTAAAGCAAAAGGATCTTATGACGCAATATTTTTAAAAGCTGGCCCATATCACCGATCTAATCAATCAAAATATTCTTTTAACCTTTCTCCCGTTCAAGCTTTCCAATTCAGGAGAGAGAAACAAAATTACACTCCCATAGGAGAGCCCTATTCATCGGTTTTAGAAAAACTTCTAAAAATCTGGAGAAATTTCTCTTCCACCCATCAAACCACATACTGGTTTTGAATCTACTTGTCCTATGCCTGCATGGTATAAGGAACATGATTACTACAATTACCATCGTGTTAAAGGTCACAGTGATGATAATTGTATAACCTTCATAAACATTGTCCAAGAAATTTTAGAAACAAAGATATCTTGTCTTAGACAACCCAAATGCACCAGCTAATCAGAAATTGCATATCTTCAAGAAGTCGTTCCCTAACCATACCCCGTCATCTAACCAAACTGGTGAGCCTTTGACTAATGACAGTAATGTCTGTGAATTCCATGTTGTTTTTGACATTATACCAACCCTTCCTCAATTTCCTCCTATCCCCTCCATCGAGGAGATTCTAGCACGATCTCCTTTACCCATGGAGGAGCTTATTTCATCTACTCCATCACCCACGGAGGAATCCGCTTCATCTCCCCCTTCACCCATGGAGGAGACCAAAATAGTTACCTATGTCATTTCATCACTCCCCTTGCAACCTAATGAACAACCTGCGATGTTAACTCTCAACCAAAAGAGGAACCTACCTCATCCCATATGTCATCTCCCCTACCAATAGAGGATCCTTTAGAAGCACCACTACCTATTGGTGACAATTCCCCATTAGCCTTCCAGGATCCAGTTGATTTTCTCTCAGCTCTCTTACCCACAGAGTCCGAGGCCAACCAGTTCCTTGTCTCATAGACATAATTTACAGGGATTACTACTAAATCAACATCATCTCCTCTTACAACAATACCTTTTTCACACCTGACAAACCACTTGGATTATGTTGATAATTCCATGCTTTGGGGGCGTCTCCGACTACCCTTTTCAACCCAAATGAAAATGTCATTTGTTGATACCTATACGATTTATCCATAGGTATTTCAGACCATTGAACCAACCATGCACATACCGGTCATAACATCCTCTTCTTCATCACCCTCACCTACACCTAAACCCGATCCTATACCTAAGAACCTACCCACGCCTACACTTTCCCCTGCAGCCAAAACCATCACCACATTAGGAGTCATGTCGACATCAAGTCTAGTTCATCCTCCTGTCAAATTAGACTTAGCCTCATCTTCCCAAGCTCACACAATGAATATTTCCCCATCTAAAAGGAAGACCCAACCTTCTCGATTGCATACACCAGCTTCGCCCACTAATCCTCTATCACATTCACCGCTGCCCTCCATCCTAGGATCTCACCCGTCGACCTTGGCCAAGACACCTCCTATCCAAGGAAAACCAAAAGCACAACAACACGCCTCTTCATCACGATCTTTCCTGCATAGCGTACACCTTCACTATTACCTGCATATTTCTTACCACCTATACACCCACCACCTACAGTAACCTCATCCCTACCTATGATATTTCCCACTCTTCAAACAATACCCTCCACCTCACCTCTTCCAAAAACCTTCACTGCACCTCCATTATCACATTGGCTAACCCATCCTCCACCACCATCTGCCTTCCCTTCTACATCATACTCCTTCCTCACCTTTACCCAGGAAGGTGCAACCAAAATTGAAAAACCCACTACCCTCCAAAGAGGTATTTAAGCCTACAACACCTTCTATCGCTAGTTCATCTACTATGCCTTTACCCAAAAAGGTACAACCCAAATCTAAAAAATTACCACCTACCAAACTAGTAGTCAAACCCATTTCACATCCAATTCCAGCTCCCGTGATGCCTCTCCCACCAAAATCACGTATACCTTCATCTCAACCCATACTTACCTCTTATTGTGATCCATTGGTAGGTTCTTATGCCAACATCATAACAAACCTTTTAGAGACCACTCTCATCAGATAGCCACCACTGAGACCTTACGACCCACTCAAATCCAAACCAAAAGGGTTTGATGATACTAAAATTTATGCCTACCATCATGTGTCAGGGCATGATGTAGAAATTTTTAAGGATCTTAAAACCGTTCTCATTCAATTGTGTCCTCTTGAAGAAAATTTTGACAATGATGATCTTCTAGATGAGGACCTTGTTCCACCTCCACCTATCACCACACATCCTCACCCACTACATATTCAGAAAATTACATCACCACCTCCACAACCCTTTTATCCAACTCAAAAATTTGAGATCAAAACGGTCTGTATAAGAGAGCTAGCCAAAACCCCACCAAAATGCCAGTGCGTCTTACTCATTTCACAAGGCTCTTATCCCGCACTAGGTTTTTTTCCATCATGTCATTATAATTTTCATGACACACCTTCTCCATCCACCTCTCTTCCTCAGATTAACATGATCCAAGTTGCCACTCGCGCCCAAAAAGACAAAGGAAAGGAGAATGCAAGCAACCCATCTGTCAATCTTGTGCCCAATATACCATATGCACCCACACCAAAAATCACCATTCAGGGACCCACATACCCTATTTTTCATGAGGTCACCCATCGTAAAATGATAAAAAAATTGTACCAATCCCCTCTAAAAATATATTTGTACAACCTTATCCAAAATTTTGAATGCCATCGATAAGCCCTCATGGAGGTTCTGCAATCCATTGAGGTTTTACCTAATGACCCTATTCTCGTGGCTTCCATTATCACCCCTCACTATATGGCATCTCTCACCAATTCATCCCCTTCCTCTTCACCTACTATAACTCATCAAGTAGCCACTCTTAGTTTTTCTGATGACGAGATTGTACCTCTCCACTCAGATGATCCTAATCCCGGCCTTTTCATTTCTGTTTACATTGATAGCATATGCATTCGATGCATTATGATCGATGGTAGTTTCAACATCAACATCATCTCCTCCCATGCATACAACAAAATACACATCCCCGCCAATTGTATGCATAATAACCCAGTTATGTTACATTCATTCAATGATGCCAGGAATTTGACCCTTGGCACCATAATTATACACATTTGTGTGGGCCCTAGTATCATTCTAGAATTATTCTACGTCTTAGAGGGGGAATTACAATACAACCTATTGCTTGGCTAACCTTGGATTCATGTCATGGGTTGTGTTCCTTCAACCTTACATCGCTTTGTAAAATTTGAACATGAAGGACATAACTATACCATTCCAACCGACCCTTCGCCATTCAAAACATGTAACATGTTGTATTGACCTAATGATGTTCTTGTACCAGGTAAGGCATCCTCCATCACTGCCACCTCTCCTTCACCCATAACCCCTTCCACCAATGTTGCCACTACATCTCCCACACCTAACTCCTCTAGTCTCACTGCCGCCGTAGCCTCTGCAGCTAACCCATCCACAAACCCATCTACTTCTCAACCAACCAATGTTTCTTCTTCCAGTGATTCATCCATTCTCGCTACCCATATACCAACTATTGATCCCTTAGAAGGTGTTTTTCAGTGTCTCACTCTTGGGGTGCACTGCATGTACAACATCGACACATTCCTTACTCCACAAGAGTATGGTAAGCTACACCAACATCCCCACTATGATCACCACATAAGCAAGGTTTTTCCTTATGGTCTTCCCCACCTTTGTACAAAATTAATGTATGGGGGACTTGATACTTCTACCTACTCACCTGAGTCACAGTCCCAAACATAACCATTTTCATCTGACCTTCAATATTTCACCAATCGTCGCTTCGCCCACAACTTCCTGCATCGTTGTGTATGCAAGGTATTTGGATTTGGTTTCTATTAATAGGGCTGCCATACTGTCATCCTTTACACAACCCATAAACACAAAGACCACAATAGTATTGGCTTTGTCGAACCATCTTCTAAGAAGGCCTACGTCGAAATCATTGAGGACGACAAACCTTCTCCACCCCATTCACCAATGTCACCACCTTCACCCATGGAGTCTATGGATCTAGAATTTATTCCTCCTAACTTTTTTTTCATGAACACCATTTCCCTGGGACCTCTCACTTATCAATGAGATGATGAGCCCCCCTCTTCTCTTCCCTTTCTGTATCCTGACATGATTGACGACGATGCACCTTTTATTAACGCCATTCAATGTCATGATGATGAGTCTATTATCACCTACCTTGGTGCAGAAGATTCATATATTCACCAGTCATTACCTTCTGAGACACAAAGCATGTTAAGTGAATCGACCATCAAAATCAATATTAACACTCAGGACGACCCACAAATTCTAAAGATAGGCCAATATTTAGATGTTGTTGAATAGAAATCTTTTAATTCTTTCCTCTAGGATCATAGCAATGCTTTTTCTTGGTCCTACGCTGATATACCCGATATTGACCCAAAAATTGTGGTCCACAATATCGTCACCATCCCTGAAGCCAAACCCATGAAACAAAAGCTGTGAAAAATGCATCCTCGCATTTCCCTTCTTGTCAAAGAAGAACTCCGATGCCTTCTTTCGGTTTCCTTTATCCTACCCATTTATTATCCATAATGGATCTCTAACATCATTCTTGTCATAAAAGTGACAGGGGGACTCCGTATTTTCATAGATTTTTGTGACCTTAACTAATCTTTCCCTAAAGATGACTTTCCACTACCTAGTATTGACCAACTAGTTGATCTTGCCATTGACCATGAGATGCTATCACTCATGGATGGTTTCTCGAGTTATAACCAAATATTACTTGCTGTGAAAGATCAACTAAAAACTGCCATCATCACTCCTTGGGGGACCATCTGCTATCAAGTCATGCCCTTTGGCCTTAAGAACATTGGTGTTACATATCAATGGGCTATGACTTATATATTTCATGATATCATGAATTGTATATTGGAAGATTACATTGATGATCTCCTTGCCAAATCTAAACATCGGGCTGAACACCTTACAGTCCTTAAGGTCATCTTCGACCGTCTCATCAAGTAATATGTTTGTCTTCAACCTAAGAAGTGTGTCTTCACTATTCTTTCTGGCAAGCTCCTTGGTTTTATCATTTCTTTGCGTGGCATAGAATTTGACCCCACTAAAATCAAGGCTATTCTCAAAATGCCTCCACCTACTAACCTTCATCAACTTCATAGTTTGCAAGGCAATTTTCAATCTATTTGTCACTTTATTTTAAATCTTTCTGACCACTGCCATCCATTTCATCATATCCTCAAAAAGGATGTATCCTTCAAATGGGATGATGAATGCCACAAAGCCTTTGACGCCTTAAAACAATACCTCCTCCAACCACCTGTGCTCATTCCACCTAAGGATGACCAACCATTTTATCTTTACATTTCTGCCACTGATCATTCCTTGGGTGCCATGCTCACTCATCATGACAAACAACATAGAGAACAAGCGGTTTATTATATAATCCGTACACTCTTAGAATACAAAACCAGATACACCCAAGCCGAAAAACTCTGCTAATCCTTATTATTGTTTGCCACTAAGCTTCGACATTACCTACTCAACCAAAAAAAAAATCGTCACCAATATTGACCCCTTACATTACATGTACGCTAAAAACTACCAACATCAACATGATGCAATTTGGCTCATGCTCCTTTCAAACCTAGACCTCAAATTCATCCATTAATTTTTTTTCAAAGGAAAAACCATCACTGACCAACTTGTAGATGCACCCCTCTTAGGAAATTAATCCTCTAACTTTTATTTCCCAGACGAATCCATCCCTACCCTCTTTTTAGATGACACCATTTACCAAATGACCTTATTCTTTGACGGTTCCAAATTTTAGCGTGGGGGTGGTACCAGAGTTATCCTCATTTCTCTTGATGGTGAACCTATGTCATTATTTTTCAAACTAGATTTTTATTGTACTAACAATATCATTGAATATGAAGCAATTGTATTAGGCCTTCAAACTACCATTATCTTAGACATTAAGTCAATTAATATCTTTGTTGACTCTCAACTAGTTGTAAATCAAGTTAATGGTATATACCAATTTTGTAATGAGGTACTTCAGAAGTATAAGCATCATGTTGAAATAATTTTGGCTACCTTTGACCATTATGCACTTCAAACCACCCGCGTTCCACTAATAAATTAGTGGATACATTGGTTTGTCTTGATTCTCAAATCCCCGCTTCGCCCTCCGACTCGAAAATATTTTCCACCATACAAAGGTTACAATCACCTTCTTATCTATTTTGAGACATAAACCTTGTTGGAACCATTGAACCTGAACCATTTGACCTTTGGTATAAGTAGTTTGTTGATTACCTTTCCCTTTCCATTCTACCTCCAGATCTTACTCGCAATGGACAACGAGCCTTTCTCAAAAGTGTCTCTCACAATGTCATCATGGGGGGTCTTCTTTATAAACGTGGCTTTGACAGTATCCTCTTACAATGCCTAACAAGTTCTAAAATTCCCTACACCATCAAGGAAGTTCATGGCGGAATTTGTGGAGGTCACTTCAGTGGTTTAGCTGTAGCTAAATTCATTCTCTCCCTAGGCTATTATTGGATTACCTTAAACTGTGATTGTTGTGACTATGTCAAGTGTTGTGTGAAGTGTCAGCAACATGCTAATCTTCATCACACCCCTAGTCATGCCTTACAGGTTGCACAAGACCTTTGGCCTTTCTCTCAATGGGGTTTGGATCTTGTCAGAGAGATCAATCCTCATTCTTCCCAACGTCATCAATGGATTATTATTGCTACTAAATACTACACTAAATGGGTATAAGCCATACCTCTTATTTCTAAAAAAGCCGAGAAAATATGTGAATTCATCAACCATCACATCATTTGTCACTTTGGTGTTCCTCACTGTCTTATCACTGATAATGGAAAACAATTCAAAAACAAAACCCTCTGGAGACTTTGTGACACCTTGGGCATTCAACTCATTTTTTCCTCACCTTACTACCACCAAACAAATGGACGAGCAGAATCAACCAATGAAACCTTAGAAATAATCTTATGAAAGTTTTTGACGATATTGGAAAGGATTGACATACACACATTCCTTTTGCCTTATGGGCTTATCGCACTAGTATTCATACTTCAATTTCTACCACACCTTTCTCAATGGTCTATGGTATAGAGGCTATTATGCCTCATGAAGTCCAAATTTCATCTCTTCGTATCTCACTCAAAGTTATGCTCAACTATGATGACTTTGACCATGACCGTTTGGCACAACTTGAGTTATTAGATGAACGTCACCTAAATTCTCTTCATCACTTCCAAATATATCAAAACCGTATCAAGCGTGCTTACAAGAAACGTGTCCATGAACAAACCTTCTAGGTCGACGACCTCATCTTGAAGGAAAAAAACATGTAATAAAAGAGGAGAAAATTAAACGGGGAAAATTTTCTCCTAATTAGCTTGGACCTTATATTGTTATTCATACATATGGATCATATGCTTATCATTTATCTTCACTCAAAGGTAAACCTGAACCTGAGCCCCTCAATGCTTTGCATCTTCGACCATTCTATTGTTGAATCAATTCCTACAGATCACCTTCCGCCAATTAAATGCTTATCCATTGTGTACCATTCACCTTCTGCTTACCTATTTTAAGGATCAACAACTAAACAAGAATCATGTGATTACCCATCACCTTTTAAGCCTTATCTTCAATGTGAGTACCATGGCTCTACTCATGGCATGATTCTCATGGATACTTTTTGTCTTTTTCAAGATGGAATCCCATGGTCATTCATCACATAAACCCTCTCTTTCATAGTTTTCCTCTGCGTACTATGGTTAGGTCTGCAACACAAGAGCCTATTGGTCTCTGTAGTCTTGTCCATGATTTAAAAGTCCAAAAGAAAAACAAAAATTAAAATGGGATTCATCTCCTTGAGTCAAACTTCTAGCAAAATGATGACTCCCTCAAAAAGGACATCTACTCTTTCTATCTCACTGCTATAAATAGATTACTCCCTCGAAGGAAAAATATACTAAGATAGCCATATTGTACATAGTCTATCATAATAAGAAGACTATTCTTGCAAACAATAAAATCAAATATCCGGAAGCTTCTCGCATCGATCAGCTTCAATAAGACCTCAAGGAGAAAATCTACTCATCCCACATAGACTTCCCACATCTATCAGTCTATGAAAACAAAACAAAAAGAAAAAGAAAAAATAAAAAAGATTAATTTTTTTTGTCATGGACTTGCTTATTTTGATCTTGGGTCTCTTACCAAACAGGCATGCCGTCTCACACTGGGTTACGCTAAAACCAACCTCCTTTCACCTCATCCCCCTTTTCACCCTAATTTTACACCTGCTCAAGGGAGGTGCCTCTTATGTGACATTTCGTGATCATGTGACCTTCTTCACCCATAGAATAGTCAATCATGCAATGCCTTTAGGGTCCTATCTTCATAAGCCAATATTTGGTATCCTAGACTCATTAGGGTTCTTATCAATTAGGTATCACTTTCATCTCCTTTTACCATTCACCTATTTTTCCTTGTTGATCCTCCTAGACATGACCAAACCATTGACACCTACATTCTAGGAGTTCCTCTTTCACCAAAATCACCCATGTTAAAATGACCTAGACTCAACCATGCCTTAATGACCTTAACTCAAACATGCCTAAATGACCTAGATTCAACCATACCTAAAATCACCCAACCCATTATTCTACCTCATCATATTCTTCCCTAGCTGATGGGAGAACTACATTGGCCTGAGGCCCCTTTTCATCGAGGCTATATAGGAAACACTCCAAGGGCATGGGGCCCTTAGAGGTTAGCTCGGCCACTCTTTACCCTAATCAATTTCCCCTCTTTTTTATATTAGCATTCAACCTTACTTAGTTTTCATTTTCCTACTAACCTCCACCTCATCTGCTTACAATGCTTTGTCCTTTTCGCCAAGAAACGTGTACAAGTCAATAAGCTCTATCATTTTCTCAAAACTAAAAAGGCAAAAATGATTCCGTAAAATATGGAATATTTACCTTTTAAACCTCAACCCGACATGACCAATGTCATTCATGTCATGCCTTAGATAACCAACGTTGGTTAGACCCGAACTGGTGTTGGTCACTTAGCATATTCACTTGACCAAAAATATGCTCATTTTTTCCTACACCACATGTTGTTTCCAAAACATTTACCCATACCCACACCTGTCATATCTTACCCAACAACCTATTACCTACATTTCCTTAATTGTGTTTAGGGACATGTTATTTACCCATACCTTGGCCTTAGTCATGCCATGACCCATATACCCTGACTTGAACCACATTTTGTGACCTTTGAACGTCTACTTGTTATACCTTGCAATTATGTTACCCATTTTGTTTAACCTAATGACCTTACCTTGCCTATTTTTGTGTCGTTTACCCTTACCAAACCTTTGATGTACCAGATCATACCTAAATGTTCCTGCACCTAATCTAAGTTGTGTTTCCAGACCATATCTTCTACTTTGGATACCTAAATCAGTTCAACCTTGTTTGGATAAACCTATCGACCTAGGGCGATGCATATTTTGCAATCTCTTCAACCTGGTTCTGTGTCACAATATATACGTGTGTGTGTGTGTGTGTTTGATTTCCATTACCTATTACCTGATTTGTGAAGAATCAGGTCCAGATTTACATAAGAAACTAACACAATAATATTATATCTTCTATGTTGTTTTTCAAACATCCGCAGCATACAAATATATAGGAAAGGTATTCCTATAATTATGGAGATTTTTTAACCAACAAATCTCTTAACAAAGTGTATTGTTACTCATGTAACAATATACAATCTAATCACTATGAGTTGTTTTAACAACTCATTTACAATTATATTACATTATATTTACTTCATATAATTACTCACGTAATTACTCACACTATAATGTAAGCACTAACATAATGATTCCTAACATTCCCCCCCTTAGTGCGAACATGGGAGAACAACAATTGCACTTCCTTCTGCAGCGTGCCGCCCGTGCGTGCTCATGATCTGGATGGTTTTATAGGAAAGCCAACAAGCTCAACATGGATGGTTTTATAGGACAACCAATAACCTCAACATGGATGGTTTTATAGGACAACCAACAACCTCAACAGGGATGGTTTTACAGGACAACCAACAACCTCAACAGGGATGGTTTTACAGGACAACCAACAACCTCAATATCATGATGCTACTTTTCTTTTGTGCTTTCATCTATCCACAATGATTTTCCTTCAGGGAATTATGTAGGAAACACAACTTGCATATCAAAAAACTGCACAATAGAAGAAATAATGAAAATATTTCACATTACTTCCTATAAGAATCGTAATGTTCTTAATCGTAGTCTCTGTCATTGATCGCTGCCACTCGATCTCGAACAACATAGAAAACTGCCACTGCCACTGGAAGCTTTCCTTGACTAAGTCATTTTGGGTGCAAAATGGGAATGGAACATTGGTATGTATTCCCCCCCACAATGTGAAATTCCACTCAAATAGATATTGAGAAGCAAAATGCATCGAAGAACATACTCCTGAATGGATCTTGCTAGTTAGGTCTTGCTGCACATGGTCACTAATGCTAGTGAACGTATTCTTCTAGATGACCATCTTCCAAAGAAGTACGGCAGTTAGAGGACCAAGTCAGTCAGAGGATCACTGACAGTCATCTGCGCTCCAACACAACTTTCTTTCCAACATCCATCAAATACCACACAAAACAGGAACACTGCAAACTAAAGCACACTGAGAAAATGGAAACCACACTGAAAATCATATACTCACACCATACATATGCCACCACAGCTTCTACACGGCCTCGTCATTGGTGACTGACGAGAGGTCGCTGAATGAACTCCAGCCTCCTGTGCCTCCATCCTCCAGTTATACATACCGCTTAGGTCAGAGAAATGTGCTTAGACTTCTTTTCCGAACTTCTCATTTTTCGTAAAAGATGGTCTTTGTATTCTTTAGTTCTCAACCTTTTTCTTTTTAGAGATCTAGGTGGTTCAAATTCACTGTCACCTTCATATCCTTCTTCTAAATTTAGCATAGCTGAATTTTCTTGATCTTGTATATTATTTGTCTCTCTCCATGGTAATTGGTTCCATGAGAATACATTGTTTTCTTCTTTTCTTGACCATTGTGAGATAGGTGTCGATGAGGTCGAAACACCATGCAAGGCGATTTATCCGTTGGCGAGACCAATTTTTGATCTGATTTTGATGTCAAATGCTCAAGCAAGGTTGACACTCATTGTTCAATGAAAAAAACATATATTTCAATGCAGATAAATACAGAGCAGAGGAGCTTAATGGAACATGTCATGGAAAAACAAAACTCCAAGTGGATAACGCCAATGCCACTGCCCTTAAGAATAAATAACACAACGAAAAATTACTTGATCCTCTATGCCTGTGAATTTGTTTGTGAAATAGAATGGCAGAGCCTATGAAGGATGCAATGCAGAATTTAAACAACGACCAAAGAAGATATAAAAACGGGTTGTTATTTGAAGCCAAGAAGAGCTGAATTCACTGTTCATGGAAGCACGCCAGACTATCAAGGTAACTGGATTTGCGTTGTCTCCTTATATATAGCTCCAAATGATTCCAAGACCCAGTCAAGTTGCAGACAGATGTCAGAAAGAGTCTGGATATGCATGCATACGTTAAGGGAAGATCACATGTTTATATAACCATGTATTTAGCTAGATCCGATAAAGACGTTTCTGCTGCGAAATTCTGATCATCACAATTGCGTCCAAATTGAGAATAAATTAAGACTTCGCTGCAGGCTTGGACGTTTTGATCACAGTTGGCTATTGCATTCACGACCTGTTACTATCCATACTAAGCTATAACTAATTCTTCGTGATCTAAGTGTAGAGGAGACTTAGTGAGGCCGTAAACCTTTGATGCAACCGAGCTCAAGACAAATGCCACGGTCAAGATGCCAATGCTCTAAAAGAAGATCAGGCCTCTGAATTAGAACTATATGCACACAAAACTCTTCCACGTATAGTTTTCCTTCATGATTTGATATAAATATGACGCTGGATTATAGGAGGCGCTGAAATGCCAGAGTTTTTTTTGGTTACGTAGATCCAGGCACAGTCGTGTTGAGTGTAGCTTTCCACATGTGTGCGTAGAGATCTATTCGCCAGATAGCTCAGGTTCTTGTTATGTCGTTGCTGGAATATTTCTACGCAAGAAATTGATCTAGTGCCCACATTTTGAGCTGAGTAAATGAAGATCCCGTGTGCATTCCCAAATATCTACCAAACATGTTCGTAAGAATTAAGACCGAGTTCTTAGATCTAAAAACCCACGCCAAGATAAATAGGACATAACTCACAAATACAAAATGTGATATGATGCAGAGCTAATAGTAAAAGCCAAAACAACAATTCATTTTAATCAAATATAAAATCCATAATTGCATCCTTTTCTCCTTTTGTTTTTGCACCAGAGAATTGTCTCATCTATACAAAAGTCGATTTGAGACTGCATGCACTGAGGCTCAAGGCTTGCACAAGACTCTCATACGGAGACCTGCTCTGATACCATATGAAGAATCAGGCCCAGATTTACACAAGAAACTAACACAATAATATTATATCTTCTATGTTGTTTTTCAAACATCCGCAGCATACAAATATATAGGAAAGGTATTCCTATAATTATGGAGATTGTTTAACCAACAAATCTCTTAACAAAGTGTATTGTTACTCACGTAACAATATACTATCTAATCACTATGAGTTGTTTTAACAACTCATTTACAATTACATTACATTATATTTACTTCATATAATTACTCACGTAATTACTCACACTATAATGTAAGCACTAACATAATGATTCCTAACAATTTGACCTTTATCCATTACCTAAAGTACCCATACCCTTACGTATAACCCACCTACCTTCACTTTCATCACTTACATATTTAGCAAACCATTCACCGACTCCGTCTCACACCTCATCAGTTCATAGTTTGATGGGGATCACCTTCAGCTCTACTTGGGGAAAACTAACCTCCATTCACACTTGGAACACCATTTTCTTATTTTTTCAGCGTCCCTTACAAATACAAGCTACGCAACAAAAATGGGCAAAATGTAGACACTAAAATTTGTTCATACTCCCCTCAAACCCCATTAATTAAATTAACCATACCCTACCTATTCTTATCCCCTAGTGCACATATTAATTAAATTAATTAATATCCTCACTTAACCACTTCACCTAGCCACCTCCCTCAATGACCTACTCAAACCTCATTAATGACCTAAGATGGAGTCTAAGCCTATCTTAAATAACTAGGACTTAGTCTAAACCTAGACTTAACTCCTATTAACAAACCTAAAAGGACTCCTAATTATATTTCCATTATCTATCACTCAAGACTTGACATAAGGTTGGAGTTCATGCCAAAAATAACAACAATCTGGCTATTTTTGGTCAACCTAGATATAACCTCCTTGACCGATGTCAGTTATATATCAACTAAAACTGATCACCTAACTATGGTCAGTTAGGTTAAATACGTTTCCAAAAGCCTTTTCCTAGGTTGGTCAATTGATTTAGGATCTCATTCTTCTAGAGACTTGGAGCACTCAAATTTCTTTAGCACTCAGGAAAAGGAAGACACACAGGAGCACTACCAACATTGGTCACCATTCATCATCCTCTTCACAATCACAAACTCACAATAGAGAGGCATGGAGGTCTGAAATGTCGCAGCATGAATACAGTGACTCGTCAATCTGGATCTCTACTGTCACCATCTTCATCACCTACATTTCTACATTGAATCTCTAGTTTCCTTTTGTAGATTCATTTATTCACCTATGTAGTCTATTTTCTCTCCACACCCATATAATTCATTCCTTCCATCAATCCATCACCAAATCATACTTGGAATTTTCACCCATATTCACCCTCTCCTAATAATCTTTGAGTTTTTAGAACCATTTTACGACCCCACCCTCACCATTTCCAACCTCTATGCAATCATAGGGAGTCTGGAAAACCAATTCTAAGAAATTTCTACTAATTTTCCCTACCGACGCCGGTCAGCCAACTGACGTCAATCACTCTGCTTAACTGGCATCGTTCAGTCAGTCGACACCAGTTACTGTGTCTATCAATATAGCTCAGACCAGCAAGCTAACACCCACCTCCCAATAGCCCAGAACCATTCCTAATCCTTACCAGACCTTACCCAACGCATGTACTAGACCTACAACTCAACACCAACCCAATCAACCCTCCCATTTTGACCTTAAACAACATTTTGCACGACCTTTCTTATTGTTTTGTATGAGATACCTAAATCGTTTCAATTCCAATATAGTCTTTTCTTCATGTATGATTTAAATAGCATTAATATTATTATATAGAAGTGGATTGACTTTCTGTTCAAGAAGTGTCATGCTTCCCGGATCTAGCTTCCGCTAGGCAATCCAATCATTTTTTTTAATCTCTATTTGATGTTATTGTTTTATATCTATAAGTAGTTCCTCCTGGCCAAAAGGGATATCTTACATCCGTTCTAATCCAAAAGTCATCTACGAGTGCATTCGACCTTCAACCAACATTACAACAGGTATTCCTCCTTAGCCTTATACCCTTATTTGTTTCATTAATTTTCTAAGAATCCGGTGAAACATTTGGTGTATGTTTTAAAAAAACACAACCATAATCAAGAGTACAAATGATAAGAACATTCTCCATTTTCCCTAGTTTCTAAATTGTTACATATTTATTACAATTGGGTGTATTTTATTAACATTGAATTGAAAGGTAATTAACATATGTAAGCACATACTCTTATATTCAAATTCAAGATTCTTATATTATATAAACCTTTATTCACCAAGAGTACAGTTGTTTTATTTTATTTTTGAAGTTAACTAATTAAGCTTACCCATTCAGTTTACATTGTTGATAGTATGTATATAATTCACATACCTCTCACTTCATGACATGATCTCATGTTGTTTTTCTTTCCATCTTATGCCCCTAAGTGGAGACATTTGTTTCATTAGTATAACATAACTAAGGTTCAACATTATGTTTAAGTAGTGGTCTCAAGCTTCCCTTATATAGTTACATTAAAAGGGGAATAACTTGAACTTTCCCACAAACTTTCTATCTTATAGGTATAAACTTGAACAAGACGGATAGGTTACAATTTCACCCACAAGTAGTCTCTTAGGATAACATATGTTTAGTTTATTACAAATTGCACTTAAGGGGTGCTTAAAATATAACAGGACCCATAGTAAGATAAAAAAGATATTCTTATTCCACAAGTTTTTTGTATAAGATAAAATAAAAATATTGCATGCTACACATGGGTGATCATATATCAATTAACATACACCAAGAGGATAATTTCTCTTTCAAAAAAATTGTGTTTTTCTCACTTCATTAAAATTTTGTACTTTATGTAGTATACCTCACTATTTTAAATTGTTATCTCAATTTATTATCATAACCTAATTATTATTTGAGATTGTTATTAAATATATACGAGTCACTAAGCACTCTTATTCGAACTAGGTTTTCTCGTGCCTAGGACACGTGTTTCCTCATTCAAAAATTATTTCACTTCCCTTAACATCAGAGAGGGTTTAACATTAGGTTAAATGAGACATCTCAAGTTACATTTTTTAAATACTCCCTAACTGACCCAATTTGAGATATGAACATTGATCACACGTTTTATCCATAGTGATCCTCAAAAAGGTCTTAGGATTATCTTAACCTCCTTTGCACTCAAGAAATTTTCAATCAAAGATGAATCAATACCAAAATAAGCATGACTGTCATGTTTTTTATTGGTAATTTCCTCATAGGAACCCTATCACGCGCTCACCAATGGGATGTCCTTAACTTAGGCCCATGATCATGATGAAGGGACATTGGCTCTAAGAAATATACTACTACGATTTATACCAAACTCTATGCTTCAAGCAGAAGGGTCATCTTAGGATAACCACTAGGATACAAAATACATGTAACTACACACCAAGATCACAAAGTTACAAGCATATATTTTATGGAATCGCGGTCCCACCTAAGGTTAGGAGGATTTATGGGTTTGAGAAAAAAAAGGTTAATAAGGTGGTCATGAACAAGATATGACATGTGCAAGGAGATTAAAACCAAAAGGTTTCCTCATTTTTAAAAAATACACCCTTACAATAAGGGTTTAATAATTCCACTTGTATGATTAGGATGCCAATGTGTATTGAGTTGAGAAAAAAACAAAAGGGCTGAAAATAATTTAAAAGGAGGTTTCATGGGTATTACTAACCAAATTTAGTTTCATAAACACTTAGTTATCCTCTAGAGTTTTAGGTTACTAGATAGATTGAGGGTTAGATTCTTTACATAGAGTATCATTTCCACTCAATCTTTTGTTCTCCAATGTCATACTGAGAGTATAGTAAGGAATATGATTTTAGAGGTCTTGTTTGTTTTTTTGTCTAATATCATACCTTGAGCCATGTTAAAATAATTTACCGTACTTACCAAGTATAAATTTTTCATTACAATTTAAACCATAATGATACATAGAAAACTTTCATCATATCTTTAATTTTCATGTGTACATAATAATATGAACTTCTATTGCTTTAATAATACAACAAGTACATTAGCTCGATAACAAGTTCCCAAAAGTAACTTTCTATTGCAATGAAGGCATTGTCCATGGAATTCACATACATTTGTTATCCATTGCATATATTTATTTCAACTTCTTTTTCTATACAAATGTTGCAATGAAGCCATTATCCATGGAATTCACATACATTTGTTATCCATTGCATATATTTATTTCAACTTATTTTTCTATACAAATGCTACACGAGAATATCTAAACATATAAGAATCACGTGTTTCCACCTTTGAAGGTCAAACTTGATAGAAAATGCATATACATTTTAACACTCAAATTCATTAAATATTTTATACCATCGCACCACCTACAATCTGGAAAAAATGAAATCATATGTCAATGAAAAATGTCAGCATGGACAAGTCCCTCCCATCAAACATGATAGCTAAATCCCAAAATCAATTTTGGGTTAGAGAGATAGCAAATTATTCATTTTCCATACTAAAATCAAACAACCTTTCTAAGTTTTAGAGAGAGAAAACATCCATTTTATTTCACCCAAATAAACTAAACCATTTCCATAACCAAGGAGAGTGAGAGAACACAATTTTTTTTTCATTCATCACATTCAATCTTTAAAGGATTTTCATAGTAACATCAAGTTCTACAACTTCTAACAGAGTCTTCGTCTCTTGTTGTCACTACAAGAGCCTAAATACATGTGCTAAATCAAGTAATTTTCATTTTTCATCAATAATATTGATTAAGAGTACTAAACCACATATTTATACTCTCCATACATGTTTCTAATCATCACATTAGTTTTAAGCATTAAAAAAGTCTTAAAGAGTCGATGCGGGACCATGGCCTTTATTGAGCTACTACGTAAATCATCCAAAATGGCCATGGAATAGACCTGTAAAAAATGTGGCACCCCCAAATAGAATAATTAATTACTCCTCCCTATTATCTAATATATAGAGAATCACCAGAAATAGATGGAATCCAAAACCGACCACCGAGGCTCAAACAACAACAATCTTTTAAAGCCAGTCACCTGAAATCAAACCTTTTCCCTTCTACAAACTAAGCTAAGTGGGCTCGGAAATGGGTGCACAAAATGTGATTTTCAAGGGTTGTGGCTAAAACAAAAAATATATACACTATACCCCATATAATAAATAGAGGTATGTGGGGTCAAATTCTATAATAGGATCCATAGGAATAAAATACAAAGTGGTTTCCGAAGGGTTTGGTCATAGAAAAATAGTTTCTCCCAGTAAACCATTTTCCCAAGTGGTCAAAAACCCACTTCACAAAAATAACCAAAAATCATTTAGGCATATTTTCTAGTTTTATATGGGGCATCATACATCAATGAAGAGCTTATGATAGTTTTTAAGAAAAATAGAGGTTTTGAAGAGCATTTTGCACATCATTTTAAATAGGCTTTCATCACAATTTGAGGCTATTTCAATGTCCCAAGTTTGTAATTTAAACACCATTTTCTCTTCCAGTTTAACAAGGTCTAAAGCATTTACAAAGGTAATCATGAGTAAGGTTTTTATGGCTCACCCCCTAAGGTCAATTTTCAACATAATATTACATGACGTGGAATTCATTTTATGTAGTTTTCAATATGGTTTGCAACAAGAATAACTATACATTACTAATAAGATAAATTCCATATTGAATTTTCCATTTACTATAAATGAAGTGAAAGTTATGAAATAAAGTACAAGAGAAGGTAAAGAGTCCATGCCTATAACTGGATGAAACAAGGTTGAGAGGTACCGAGTGGTTCCATATGTGCTCCAAGAGATCACATTTGTTATCTGAAGGATAACCATAAACCATTCCAAAGGTATTATTTTCTATAGCTCGTGCAACAATTATGATCCATGAAGACCATGATTATTTGAGGCATTTAGAGGAATCTATCTTCTCATCTACCACTTTTACTTTGCATAAAATTTTCCAAAACCCTCTCAGTAAACCCATTTTGTGCATATTCTATAATCATTGTATTCCATGAGACCTTGTTTCTTTAACACATTTTTCCAAACATCCCATGTTCTTGTAGTAAATTTCTACCTCTCAAATACATGTTTACTAATGCACTTTTAACTTAAACAACTGAAATATCCTTTCTGTTATTCTTTGGTGGGTCCATACCCAACATTTTGTTAGCTCCTAAATCTACACCCTCATAGGGGAGAGCGAGGTGCGGACGCATGGAGGGACATGGAAAGAATAAGGAGGGATTGTATGAGTGTGTCATTTTATAGCCGGGTATGAGGTCCCCCTCCACTCACCCATCTACTTCTCTAAGGGAGCGAAGTGGAGGCACCTTAACAAAGGGTGTGGCCGATTGCTCCACTACTTTTGACTCTACCTAAGTTAGGGTGAGAGGACCCGAGGCATGGCCTGAGGGATTATATATAGGGGTGAGGCTCAGGAAGATTTATTGAGTCTAATACTGAAGATAGATTGGAGGCCAGATGTAGCCATGAAATGCATTGCTCACTCGAAAGAGTGGTCACGAAGCACTGCAAACACCCGGGAACTCCGATATAGTCCGCTAAAGATGGGTTTTACATGGTCCAGACATTAACTCCCAAGGATCTATATGATTTTTACCAGATTGATGTCAAATAATTTTAAACGATGAGTGAATACACTTGAGATATGTATGTTGACGATGTATTTCACAAGTGGATCCTGTATAAAATAGGCAAGTGAGGCAGGATCTGTGAAAAAACACTTGTGGTACCAAAAGTAATTATGCAAAATTTATGAGATGGAGATGGATTTTACAAAGAAGAAGGAATCATATGTTAAAGGGAACTGGGAATCTCAGTAAACACGTGAACCATTTATTCATAACATCTTTATCATTTCATGAAGGAGAAATATTGTAAAATAGGCTTTTCACAAGAAATCTGCCTCAAGGAACCTCCAAGAAAATAGATAATCCTAATCCCTGATAAACTATCTCAGTACCTTTGAGACTAAATTACCATGTGTAAATTATGACGAGTGTTCTGATAACAAGGGACCCCTAAGACACATAAACCCATTGCCCATTCTCATTTATTCAGTAAATAATTTTACAGGTCCCACATATAACATCCTAAAGTACCCCCAAAGGACATTAAACTCCCACACTACCCTAACAAAACCTAAACAACAATAGGGTATTTCCATATAAAATTACAGCCATAACTTGCACAAGATCATGATGGAAAAACATGCATCATCCCACCCCAAAAAAAGTCATTCCATGAAGAAAACATGACAAAAACAATCACAGTAGGCTATCTAAAACAAACCCATCAAACTTGGAAAAAACAAGGGAAAAATATATGTATATGCTCTCAATTCTTGTTAATGACTATACAAAGGTAATCACCTTAACATGAATTCTGAGATAATGGGGAATACAACAGCACCTACATCAAGAAAGTATGAATTTCCATGGTTGATCCATGCACCGTAAACCATCCCATAGATCCTTCAAAAAAATCCCCTCTTCAAAAACCCCCAGCACCCCTCCTCTCTTTTCTCAAACCCCTACCTTCCACTTATAAAACATTAACCACTTTAGGGTTTTAGAGAATATCCATCCATATTCTAACTAACTCATGCCTAAGCCACTCTTCGAGGCTGCCATGGAACCACAGAGACGATTCTCCAAAGATGACCTTAAAACTTTACCCACCGCCATCCTATCATCGTCATGTCATTACAACGATGCAAAATATTTTCCATGTCACCATAATTTAATATCAAATTTTCCACATACGAATAAATGTGACGTGGATAAAAGATATAAATTGATAAGACATTCCTTAAAGGTGTAGACATTTACTTAATCTCTGGCGACTTACTTCATATAAATAATAAATCTTAATCTAACTCCCACTCATGCTTTCCGATCTAGGCTAGATATAAAATTTATGGTGACATGATTTTAACAGACACATCATCCATGGAAGCATGTCTATTTAAGAATGGCATGATAGGCCACAAACCTACCATCATAAATCCATAGAGACACCTACACCTGACTTCAATCAACAACCTCTCTGCCATGACCTTTTCACCTCTTGGAGAGAGTCCTACCATCAAAGAACTCACCCGCCTGAGTGAATTTTTCAATCTCACAAGATCTAATGAAATTTTCATCAGGCATGTATTTAGTGTGGAAAATGCCAGGGTCAATCCTCTAGAAAATTATTCCCCAGATACTACAATCCCATCCTTCCTGATTTTATTATGTAAGTTGTGTGCCTCATTTCCCCTTTTTCAAACACTTCATTTTCATTTGATCCAACTAGAACACCATCTAAGCATGGGAAATTTAAAATGACATTGGCTTTGTCACTGTTCATATGAACATGACAACTAGTGGTATATGCACAAAGCTTATTATGATCCTGTCATACTGACTACAAAGCTCTTTGTACCAATCCCACTGAGTGCATATGAGGGAAGATGACAACCCTCAAGCCTACATGCAGACGATAGAGAAATGAAGATTTCAGCCTTGGAAACTACCTTGGCTGAAATATGGGCCATAATGAGTACCCAAGCTATTCCTCCCAAGAAACAAAGAATCGTCACTGATGACACACCCAAAAAAGTAAATCCATTTCTCAAATATTGATGCTCCACTTCTTGAAGGATGAAATATTATATAAGAGGGGGATTCTCTCTTCTGAATGGTTGCATTCACTCTAGAAAAAGAGAGAATTCACCCAAATTATTAATGCACCATGGGTGGAGATTCTTGAGTTGCTGGAGAAAGGGATGGCACAGAACCTAGCTGGGGATCTATAGTTTGGTTTTGTTAGGAACATGTGTTCCTACCCTTTTATTTGCTTTATAATAAATTATTTATGTTAGACGTAGATGCTTTGTAAGTCATCCTTTCGGCATATTTGAATAATCCCACATGTGCGGGAAGTAGAAGTTTCTTAGATAGGAATTAGTATAGAAGAAGGTCTTGGTGTTCCCAGATTTCACCCTGAAATCTGAGACTACCCCATGTCAAAAAATTCATACTTTTAAAATAATGGGTCATTTTTTGTTTTAATTTCTATAAAGTGTTTGTATTGTGTCAGGATATTACCAGAGAGTCATATAAGCCAATTTCACCAAATACCCAGATGCCCAAAATCGTTATATTTTGTCGCTAGGGTTTACCTGCGGTAAATTTTTATTTAATTATTCTAAGCCTCGTTTGAGACAAATTGTGCTCCAATTTAACCCTGTTGTGGTCTTACATGTCAATATACCCATATACCAATAGGGTTTCCACCAAGAAATGAATCCTGGGCTTTATCTGTGACTTTTGGCAACGTTTTGTGTTTTTGGTGTTTTTCTCGTTTTTTTTTCTGTGAAATTTCTCTAGGTCAATTCCTTTGCCAGTTTAGCTTGTTATCTTTCCTAGAGTATTTGGATCATCTATAGACATCATGCCAGAAGGAATTTTCCACAGGAGGTTTGGGTCTCTCTAGAAAGATGAATTCGTGCACAGAAAAGGCCTCTTCAAGGCAAGTCACATTTTTGGGAAAGGAAGGTTTTAAGCTACAATGGGATTTTTTGTAGCAGCAGGCAGGTGGGAATTTTGTACCTACTTGGAAGGGTACTTTTTCCCATGATAGCAAAGCCACTTAACTCATAATGAGAAAATTTGAGGCAGCAAGCAGGTGGGAATTTCTTACCTGCCTTGCAGGGTGAAAATTCCCATTATGAAATAAAAGAAAATCACTTAAGGCATTGATGGGAATTTCTTACCTACCTTGTAGGGTAAATAATCCCATTATAAAATTCAAACAGCTTAAGTGGATCATGGGATTTTTGGAGCTGCGGTGTAGGGTAAATAATCCCATTGGAAATTGACTTTTAAAAATAGAAATTGGCTATGTCAAAAAGTGCGACCCCTTTTGGGATAGAAGGACAACTTAAAATGCATTTATTAATTAATTCTATTTCCAAATTTGGCACCCAAGCATGAGGAAAAGTCAACAAGGAAGAATAGGATAAAGTAAATTAGAATAGAGTTCTAAAATTAAATAAATGTAATTTATTTAATGCAGCCCCCTCTCATGTCAAAAAGTGCGACCCATATTGAGGAGAAATAATACTTTTTAAAATTATTAATTAGTGGAATTAAGTCCTATTTTTGGTGCATGAAGTCAAAGCACACTGTGAAGTCAAAGTGGACTGGAAGTAGAAACCTAAAATTAAATAGATTTAATTTATTTAATGGTAGCCATGAGCATGCACAAAATAGGCACCCAAATTGAAGAGAAAATCATGTTTATTAATTAATTAATTGTCAGGAATAAGAGATGAAATTATTAATTATAGAATGGTGAAGGTTATATAAGAAGGGGCTGCCATAATGATGAATTAATTAATTCTTTAGCAAAGAAGTGCAACCCAGGCAATTTTGGCACCCAATTAAGGAGGAATTTTGCTCAAAGGAAGGTGTTTTCACTGCCGGAAAGCTTCAAAGTTTGGCGCCTAGGTTTGAAGGAGCTTGAATTAAGTCTGATTAATTGTCTACATAGTGGTATAGGTGCTTAGGTGAATTTGAAAAAATTCATGCTTTCTTTGCATGCAAACAAAACTTCAAATTTTGGGGCATCAGGCTTGATATATGCAGATTTTTATAATTAAAATCAAGTGTTCATGTTCCGGTTGCCGTCTTTGTCTGAATTAACTATAGGTATTCATTGCAGGTGCTTATATAAGAGAAAGGGAGCTTAAATCAATGTCCAATACATTGAACATATCCTCTGAATATGAAGAAATCTCCAGATCTGCACCGGTTGTAAAGAATTTCGACCGAATAAAGAGAAAAATAATTGCTGAGACAAAGATGGATACGGCCATGACAAAGTGGGATGAAAAAGAAAGCTCAACAGATTCATGCATTACTTCTAGGTTTACTAACATTGGAGATACAAATCTAGGTCCAGAACCTCTTTCTGAATTGATTGACAGATCCAGAGTTGGAAAAACTTCCCTCATGCATGCAGTCAAAAGCAGTGGAATCATTCGAGCTTCAACATTCCCATCCACAGCTTAGTTTCCAGAATTCATCATGGAATGTGCTAGGTCTTACCACCCACTATCTAGATCAGTCTGAGATGCTGTGGGGAAGACAATAATCTAGTTGGAATCAATTATTGTCTAAAGATTCCAACACGACAGGTGGTGACTACTATTAGCATACTGGATGTCGGCAATAGATGGGAAAAGCATAAAGATTACGGTGTGGGCATAATGAACAACAGATACATGAAGAATCCTAGATCTCCATCCAAGTTCCCAAGAAATCTTCCATGATCCAATCTGGTACAAGAGGTGGATGACATTACCAAATTGTTATATAGGATAAATGGCGAAGCTAACGCTCACAACTTCCGCTCATGGATGTATGCTTTCATCAGGACCTATCATCACCAATCCGGCACTATGATAATTCTTCACTGGGAACTCCTCGTGCTATGATTATTTACTAATGCACAGCATTTAGTTTGGTGGATGTAATCTGGAAACAAAACAACAACATAACACAAGAATACCATCGACTATGATAAGACGGAATGATGACAAATCTGAAATATCAAAGTAAATTATAATATTAACATGAAACTGTTACAATCTCACCCATGAGGTACTTCAAGTGTTATTGACTTCACTTGCCTTTCACCAAGACTATGGGAGAAACTTTACAATTACACCTCTTAATGGCTTCTTCAACACACCTTTAAACTGATGGCTTCATTCAGACACTTCCTACAATATTTCTCACTACTTCCTTCTATGATAAATGAGGGGGGTGGCCTCTCTATTTATAGAAATTTCAGGCTTATCCATCTTATCTCTAAGATAGGATAAGAAATCCACTCTGACGAATCATATTCCATACCTTAACTCTTATCTGTACATGTAAGCTTATCTTCTAAGATAAGATAAACCTTATCATTTTACATGGGTTCCACATTTTTAGACTTTTTACAAATAAAATACACAAAATATTTATGACCTCACTCCTTGTCCTTATTACCAATATAATATTTCTAATTCCTAATCACGTAGACCCTACTTCTCTAATTACCCAAACTTTGACATTTTAACATTATCGGACCACTTACGACAAATATTTACTTTTTACAACATTCCTATTGTACTTTGACTGTTACCGTACTCCACATTATTGGCGGCACCATTACTGACGGCACCATTATCTTCTATCAGACGCTACTACTAATTATACTTAATAACAGCATATTCCTAATACATACATTAATGAAATAGAAATTACGGAGGAAAATTTTAGTTTCGACATCTTCCCCCTTCCTAGCTTCTACTCCGTCCTCGGAGTAGACTATTCTGGTGCTTGGAAAATCTTCAACTTGTCGTGGTTGACCCATTTCGTAATGGGAGTGCCATCAATTTCCTCCAGTCGATACGTACCATTTTCATGCACAGCTGCTATTTTGTAGGGCCCCATCCATTTTGGAAGAAATTTTCTCTGTCTTCTTTTTTTGTATCTGGAATCATATACTAGAACCAAGTCATTCACATGAAATGAAGACCACCGGATCTTTTGATCAAAGTATTCCTTCTGCTTCATTTTCTTCTTATGGCTTGTATCCTTTGCTATTTCTCTCATTTCCTCCAGCAAATGAAGATGTACCAACCTTTCTTTTACTGAATCACTTTCATCCATCCTTTCATTTTTCATAACTCTCACAGTGGGAATATCAAACTCAATAGGAAGAACTGGATCAATGCCATAGGCCAACTGAAATGGGGAGTATCATGTTGCTGACTTTGATGTTGCCCTATATGCCCACAATGCTGCATGAATCCTTTTATCCCATTTATGTACCTGCAAGGCTGCATCTTTTGCTAGAATTTGACACAACATAAAATTTGTTCGTTCCACCTGTCCATTTGTGCTTGGCTTGTATGTTGTTGCCTTCCTGTGCTTAATAGAAAACTTATTGACTAGGGCTTCTACCACCTCATTAATGAAGTGGCTTCCTTGATCTGTTACAATTTCTAATGGGAAACCAAATCTGGTGACAATGCGTTCATACATGAACCTTGCCGCTTCATCCATGGAAGTTGTTTTCAATGGCCTAGCTTCAACCCACTTGGTTAAGTAATCTGTGACAACTACAATATACTTATTTTGGCATGATGTAGTTGGAAGTGGACCTACAATGTCTATTCCCCACTTTTCAAAGGGACCAAGGGGAAGAATAGAACATAATGGAGCTGATGAAGTCTTACGGTTACTATGTGTTTGACAAATATCACATGTCTTACAATAATTATAACAATATTTAAAAAGAGTGGGTCAGTGATAACCTGCATCCAAGATCCTTCTTGCTGTAAGTTGTCCAGAGAAGTGCCCTCCACATGTACCATTGTAGAATTCTTCTAGTAGTTCCTTCCCTTGATCACGTCCAACTGCCCTCTTGTACTGTCCATCAGGTCCTATTCGAAATAATACTCCATGTAGAATAGAATATGGACGACTGGCTTGAGTAATCTTTCTCTTAGTCTTTGCATTGACACCATCAGGAAACTTGAATTCATTCAGATAATTCCAAATATCTATGTATTCACTAGGGATTGTGTCAAGGGAGAACAATGTTGCATCAGGGAAATCATCATCATCACAAGATGATCCTAAACCATCATAGGCTCGAGAGAGTGCATCTGCATTGACATGCTTCTTTCCTGGCCTATCTATAATGTCAAATTCAAATTCTTGTAGCAAAATTATCCATCTTGCTATCCTCCCTGATGGGTTAGGCTTATTTACAATATATTTTAGAGCTTGATGATTTGTTACAACTAGAAATTTTTGCCCTAGCAAGTAATTTCTAAACTTCTTTACAGAAAAAATGATAGCCAGAGCCTCTTTTTCAGTTACAGGTATAATTTACCTCAGCACTGCTCATTTGTCTGCTCCCAAAGTAAATTGGATGTTCATTCCCATTTTCATCCTTTTGGCTCAAAGTACTTCCTAGTGCTGTATCTGAGGCATCAGTGTACACAATGAATGGCTTGCTCCAATCTGCATTCTTCAAAATAGGTGAAGACACCAGGGCTTCCTTCAGTTGTCTAAAAGCTTCATGCGCCTTATTTCCTGGTTCATAAGTAACATCCTTCTTCAAGAACTGGGTTAGTGGCTGTGCAATCTTTGAGAAATTCTTGATGAACCTTCTATAGTAACCCACATGGCCTAAAAATGATCTCAACTTACTTCTATTCATAAGAAATGGTAAATCTTTGATTTTTGAAACTTTATCAGGATCAGTACCAATACCATCTCTGGATACAACATGCCCTAACAAAACACCTTTAGAACATCCAAAGACACACTTTGTAGGGTTTAGTGAGGCTTGTGCTTCATCTAACCTTTGAAATGTTGTCTCCATCTGGTGCAGGTGGTCCAACTTGCTCCCATAGATGCAAAAATCATCCAGAAATACTCTGATGAAGGTCCCAATGTAGGGTTCGAACACCCTATTCATCAAACGTTGGAATGTTGCTGGAGCATTACACAACCCAAAAGGCATAACTCTATAAGCAAACGTTCCCCAAGGAGTGTGTGAACGTGGTCTTCAGTTGATCTTTCTCTACTATACAAACTTGGTTGTAGCCGCTATATCCATCAGCAAAACTATAGCACTCCTGGCCAGCTACTTTGTCCAAGATCTGATCTGAAAATGGAAGAGGGTAATGATCCTTCTTTGTTGCCTTATTGAGCTTCCTGTAATCAACACAAATGCGTAGCTTCCCATTCTTTTTTATTGAGATCATAATGGGAGAAACCCATTCTGAATTCTCCACAGCAAATATGAATCCTGCATCAAACAACTTATCTATTTCTTCTTTTACAGTCTTAGAAAAATTAGGATTCATTCTATATGGCATTTTCTTTATGGGCTTAGCACCATCTACCAGCTCAATAGAATGTTCTACCCAACTTACTTGACGGAGTTCCTTGTAATCAAAAGTGAATAGGTGTATGTACCTTCGAAAGAGCTGGAGGTAGGATTCCTTCTCACTCTCCATCACAGCATCACCAATATTTATTTGTTGGAGACGATCATCAACTTCTTCTTCAGATAATTTTATGGGGTCATGAGTTGGTGTGACTGGAAGGATATCCATGACTAAAACATCCACCTCACTTTCTTCATCTTCAGTGTCCACTTCACTGGTACTAGAGTAATCAGAGGATGTCCAATCATCAGTTTCATCACTTGAATCCACAGGTTCTGCCTTACGATGTAGAGGGATCACATTTATCTTCACCCTCTCTCTACCACGTCCAAGTGTCATAAAACCTTCATTCCAGTAGTTTCTTGCATGAACTCTCCTTAGCCATGGTCTTCCCAGCAGCATTGGGTACGTAAAAATACCTTTTTTCATCACCTGAAATTCTACCACACATACCACACCCATAACAGATATTGCCACATTTGAAACTACACCTTTTGGTTTAGTTTTTCCTTTATTTAATGACCTTAACATAAGTGTTGAAGGGTGATCAATTTTTAAACCCAACATATTCATTATAGACTCGGTCATTACATTAACTGCACCACCTCCATTAACTAAGACATCATGAATTGAAATACCATTACATAATACCTCAGCTTGTGGAACATAGGGATCTGCCTCTGCCTCCAAAACAGGGACCTCAACCTCCTTCCTTCTTCGAGCATTGAGTCCACCTCGCAACTCCCGCCTCTTCTCAGAAGACATAGCCAAGAGTTGACCATATGTAATATTTGCAGGCCTTTTGGACAGATCTTCCAAGATGGAGTATGGTCCTTGCCCCTGTGAAATCAGAAAATCCTACACACCCAACTTTCTTCTCCTATTTTTCTTACTTGGTTTTTCTTTCATCTTCTTAGGATCATTTCCATCTTTATTATCTTTTTCTTTCTTTCTTTTTGTTACAAACACATCTACTTCATTATTTCTGCTCTTATCTACTACATCAAAAGAATTCACAGGTGCTTTTCCTTTATCATTATCTCCTTTACCAGATGTAGAAGCTCTATTTGGACAATTATACTTATAATGACCCTTTTTATAACAACCATAACATACAACTTCAGAAATATTTCTTTTTGGACCTCTATCTCCTCCGTGAGAACTAAATTCCTTTTCTTGAAGAAGATTAATAGTTAACTGACCCATCTTTTTGAGCAGATCTTCATACTCAGTAGATGTACTAGGAGAAATATTTGTGCTCACCGGGAGTGGTTGTGGATTCTGGACCAAAGGTGCTGGTGTAGGCTCTACTTTAGCAACAATTTCTTTGGGCTCCTCTTCCATGCTTTCTTCTTGCCTTCTTGCAATCTCCTTTGCTTGTTCAATGGTAGCTGGGCGGTCATACTTCACTCGTTGTCTGATCTCTAGCTTCATCCCAAGAATGAAGTGCTTACAGAGGAGATTATCCACGCCATTCATCAACCCATCCACTAATCCTTCCTTCCGGATCTGGGCATCGAGCTTCCTCCTTAGCTCTAGAACACGAGCATGATAATCCCTTATCTTCTCCTTCTCTCCTTGAGATAGCTTTGTGATCTCGATCATGAGATCTGCATATTTTTGTTGTTCACCAAATTCTTCAAGAAAACTTTCAGTTAATAAATCTCATGAATTTTTCACATTATCACCTAGTGTTTCAAACCACCTAAGTGCTGAACCATCCAAAAAGGTAGGAAAAAATTTTAGTCCATTGTTCCCTTCTTATAAGGCCATTACAAATACAAGATCGCTTAAACTCTTGAATGAAAGAAGAAGCATCTTCATTAGATTGAGCTGAAAAAATAGGAATCTTTCCTATTTTCAAAAGTAACCACCGTGAAATACCAACCCACAAGTACAATCAACAAGACTTATGTGCACAAATAATTGGAATCACTATACTAGAAAGTGACTTTACACCTTTCTATAGTAAAATAGAAATGACCACAGTAAACTATGGTAAAACTTGACTTACTGCGGTAAAAACTGACTTTACTGTGGTAAACACTATTCACGGTAAAAAGTGAAGTTACTGTGGTAAATACTATTCATGGTAAAAAGTGACTTTACTGTGGTAAATACTATTCCCAGCAAAAATGACTTTACCATGGTAACTATTATTCATGGCAAAAATGACTTTACCATGGTAACTACTATGCACAGTAAAAACAAGGTTACCCTCCAATTGATTTTTGACTAAGTGGGAATATCTCTCCAGAAAATCCACCAACGAGGAATGGTCCCGGCAAACGGAACCAAAATGTCATCACCAATCCGGCACTATGATAATTCTTCACTGGGAACTCCTCGTGCTATGATTATTTACTAATGCACAGCATTTAGTTTGGTGGATGTAATCTGGAAACAAAACAACAACATAACACAAGAATACCATCGACTATGATAAGATGGAATGATGACAAATCTGAAATATCAAAGTAAATTATAATATTAACATGAAACTGTTATAATCTCACCCATGAGGTACTTCAAGTGTTATTGACTTCACTTGCCTTTCACCAAGACTATGGGAGAAACTTTACATATTACACCTCTTAATGGCTTCTTCAACACACCTTTAAACTGATGGCTTCATTCGGACACTTCCTACAATATTTCTCACTACTTCCTTCTATGATAAATGAGGGGGGGTGGGCCTCTCTATTTATAGAAATTTCAGGCTTATCCATCTTATCTCTAAGATAGGATAAGAAATCCACTCTGACGAATCATATTCCATACCTTAACTCTTATCTGTACATGTAAGCTTATCTTCTAAGATAAGATAAACCTTATCATTTTACATGGGTTCCACATTTTTAGACTTTTTTACAAATAAAATACACAAAATATTTATGACCTCACTCCTTGTCCTTATTACCAATATAATATTTCTAATTCCTAATCACGTAGACCCTACTTCTCTAATTACCCAAACTTTGACATTTTAACATTACCGGACCACTTACAATAAATATTTACTTTTTACAACATTCCTATTGTACTTTGACTGTTACCGTACTCCACATTATTGGCGGCACCGTACTGACAGCACCGTTATCTTCTATCAGACGCTACTACTAATTATACTTAACAACAGCATATTCCTAATACATACATTAATGAAATAGAAATTACGGAGGAAAATTTTAGTGTCGACAGACCATTGAAATCAACAAAGCAGATTCAATAATCAATTGGTTGGAAATCATTAGTGACAACATCGGTGAGAAACTCCAAAATGTGAGGCGCACTTACAACTTCAAAATGACTTCATATTTGGTATACACAACAGCTTCACAGGGTTTCTTCTCCAAGCTAGATAGACGTGGTGTGCTTTCCAAGTATCCTATTTTTTAGTGTTATCCGCAACTTATTGTACCCACATGCAATAAACATTATAAGGTGGTCAACGATGGATTCTGCTACAGATTCATTTGTAGGATGAACGGTGATCTAAAGGCCAATAGGGTAAGCAATGAAGCTTGGGAAGCTGTGTCCAAGATTAGCAGTATCTTCATCCAATTTGCGGACTTTACATACCTCAGGGTCATTAGATTTTCAGGATAACTAATTAAGTTACCTAGATATCCGAGTAACAGATTGGTCATCATGGAGTTAAGCATACAAATCGTGGAGATGCATGACCTACAGTAAAAACAACACAAGTGTACAGGCTTCTTCCCGATCACAGTGGGCTATTATAGCTGCCAGAGTATTCATAAAGCCCGAGGAATTGAAGCGGAGATGTTCTCTGATTACGAGAAAGAGTTCTTCCTAGCATAGCTGAACTTCAATCCATTTGGAGTGGTAAGGAAGACAATCTCCCAGGAGTACGCACATGTACCTTCATTGGAAGATTTCTGGATGAAGTGCAAAAGTGAGTATGAAGTTAGAAACAAATATTTCAGCAGGTTATCAACACGACAAGTGTTTGACTTTGGTTTAGCACGGATACCTACGGATCTTAAAGATGATGGGTCTGTGTTACTTGATGCATACCATTGGATTAGAGGAGATAGAGTTTTACTTCAGGAGAGCATAGGTGGCTGTCATACGATCAAGGAAAGGTCTGTGGCCGTTCTGGTCAATACTTCAAACTGGTTGCTGACAAACGGATATTGCCTTGATGAGGAATTGATGAATCAGATCACAGGAAACTTCGGCACAGAAGATTCCCTCAAAAGGAATCATGAAGGATAAATTAACAAAAGGCTTGAAAAGATTAAAATGCACAGAAGGTCTCATTCAAAGGAAAGGATCACTTCCATGGCTATGGTGTTAGTTCCAGCTTCTCCAGCATCAAGTACTTCACCGATTGTTACACCTCAGCAAGATATTGTCGTTCCTTCATTGAATCTGGAAACATTCATCTTTTCTCCTTAGTCACTTCGTTCAGTACCTCTTCCTAAAGAAACACTAAAGTTATAGATGGTAGAATTTGAAAGAGCTTTGTCCTTAAACAATACAAAGGATGGTAGCCATGACACTGTATCAGTTTCAGATGACGAGGAATCAGAGCATGACATAGTGGTACATTCGACAACTTCCCATTCTCCGAGAAGTAATTTCTCAAAATGGTTTGCTTCGGAGTTGGTTTCAGAGGCTAGAGAGGAGATCAACTTGGACGAACATGACTTGCAGTTGCTCCTGAGTTTGGGTGGAAAAGACAGAAAACCTAAAGTTGCTAAGGTGACTTCAAGGTTTATTATTGAGGATTCGGGGAAAAAGTTTGCTAAGATGTCAGTTCCAGCAGAAGGGAAGAAGAAGGATGAGCTCATGGCAGAAGATATAATAGTGACCAGAGTACCCCTAGGTCAAGCCACCACAGAAGGATTGAAGCAAGACACGCAAACATTGATAGATGCTTTATTCCTTAGGCTTGACAAAGAAAAGACGAAGAAAGTTAAACTTCAGAAGCAGGTGTCTCAGTTGTGTGAGATTATTGCCAAAGTTATCAAATGTTCCACTTAGCCAATTTTAACACATACGCAAGTGAGTGATCATCTGATGCAAGAAGTGGAAGATGTAGGCAACTAGGTTAAAGCTATCAATGAATGGAAAAATCTAATCATTCAGCGGGCTTCTATACAACTCAGAGAGGTACCATCCTGTCTAAAGGTTATGAAGGATGCATCGGTTCAATTGAATAAACTGGTGACGAGCACGATAGACATGAGCACAGTTGCTAAAAGTAACCTAAGTACTTTGGTCGAAATTAATAAGCTACTGAGGGAGGTGCTGATTGCGGAATAGATTGTGCCTGATGGATCATTTAATAAGGGGAAGCAACTTGAGTTTGTAGTATCTTTGCACTTGGAGATCTTCATAATCATGCTGGAAAGAATGTAGGAACTTGAGAGTATGGCATCATCTTTACCAGACAATGTCATTGCTTTCACCAATGACGAAGTGGTCGGGAACGTTTCTCCATACACAAGGACCATTCCTAGAAAAGTGCCTGATTCCCTGGAGGGATCTCTTATGATGGTACAAGAGATAATTGATGGAGCTGTTAAGCCTTTCACGATGGATTCCATCAGTAAGATGGTAACGTTGTAGTCAGATATTGAGAAGTTCGGGCCTAGCTTGGAGGATGTGGAAGCATGCATCAAGGTATTGAATGAAGGCTTTCTGTAATTCAGGACAGAAAAGGAAGCTGTGGCTAAGATAGATGGGAAGTTGTTGAATTACATGTTCGACAAATATATTCACTATTAAAATAAAAAGAAGATGTAGATGTTACAGTTGGCAAATCTTTCTTCTTCTATTTTCACATTCCCAGATATAATTGTAAAACTTTAAAGTTATTGGTTTTGAAACCATTACTTTAAGTTATGTGGAACAATTCTATTAGTTAAGTGACAGATGTGTATAAGTTTGAGTATGGATCCGGATACATGTCACTTGAAGATGAATTAGCGGAAGATGATTGTCAAATGTTATCTTTACTTCTTGTTTATGTTCTAGTTCAGTTGAGTTTGCCATTTGTAATTTCCCTTCTACATTTTATAAGTAGAGGAAGAACCTTCGGGTTAAGGAGAAATTTTAAGCAACATTCTTGTGTTCCAGACTTTGTGCTGAAATCCCTAATAGCGATTTAAAGCAAAGGAATAGAAATGAGAAAAATTTTGGAGAACTTTGTGTCACGGTGCATTTTGTTTCTAGCTTTTTTTTTGTCTTAGATCTACTTATAAACTTTGTGTTATTCTAGATCTAGATCTGAAAGTTGCCGTTGTTTATAATTTTTTGTGTTAATATCTATTGGTTCTATCTATGTGCATGCAATCAACTCTCTTATCTATTGATTGGGTTACACATCTTCCCTCTTTATTTTCTGTTTGTATTATTTTCCTTCTTCATTAGATATTTCCATTCTTTAACAGCTGCTTACTTGCTGCAAAACTATACAACTATGGTTCATGAGCTGCATGGTTAAAGTAAAACCCCAAAATAGATACTAGCATATTTTATTGACAAATCATACACGGGAGCCTCACCGGTAAATGAGGGAGATTTATCTCATGAAAGCCTAGGTTTTCAACTATGCAGAAAATCTAGCCAACAGGTCTTAAGGCTCAAAGAAGCATCGAAAAATATATTATATTGAGCTTACTCAAAGAAGGTTACCCCCTCGAAGAGGCTTGCGATTTAATATTAATTCAAGTTCCTTTGCTTCAGTTATTTGTTGCAAGTTATTTTTTTGTGATTTGTAAAATAGTGTTGCAAGTTCTTCACATCTATTATCAGAGCACTTTCCATGGCCAGATTTATTTTTTCTCTGTACAAATCACGACAATCTAATTCTGCCCACTGTATGCTCTCACCTGTCCCAAACAAGATCTTGGTGATCAGAAAGTGGTCTAGATCTGGTTTGTCTTCTGTTCACATATCTAGGTAGAGATGTTCATTTCTAGAAATATTGCATTTCATCTGCATTCTATTCACATGCACAAGCACTCCTTAACATTCACAAGGAAACTTGGTACAGGCATTGGCTAGAGCCAGGAAACCTTCAAAATTCTACGTAGTTCTCCCCTTTTCCAAACCCCCAGCTTCATAAATCATCCTTCATCATTTGGTCAATACCATTCTTCTCTGTGCAAACCAAATCAAGCCACAATCATTTTGTTTTCTCAATTTCAGGTATGGTTTCGTTTCTAGTGTGTGTGTAGGGTCTTCGATGGATGCGTAACAATCCTCCATTTTATGAACGTAGTCAAGGGTGAAAAAAACAAATCCTCCTATTCCAAAATGTAGTCAAAGGTTTTTTAGCCATATTTTTTGTATTATAGCTCCATTTTTTTTAAAACTCTCTTAGAACACCCAAAATCCCACTCTGCCCATTTCATACATTGAGCATCCGAGACCCAATTCCACTTCTATCACTCAAAAATCACCATTTTCAATTTTTTAGGGTTTTCCATAACTTCATTTTTTACCCATTTTCCCTGAAATTAGCACCCATTATTCCTTTCCTTGTTTCACTCCTTTTTTCCTCAAAGAACAAGTTTTCATTTCTTACCAGTACAACCCCCAAATTGCAATTTTCCTCTGTCAATATTACCCAGAATGTGTCAAAAAACCTCATCCCAGTCCATTTTCCCTATTTTTATTTGCTCAAATCCCAAATTGCCATTACTAAACATGTTTTAGAAAGAGTTTTTCTATCCATTTCCAAAACAAAAAAATCCTGGTTATGGTTATCACCTGTATAGGCACCAAAGTCATGGGGGAAGAATTGGAAACATTGAAAGCCTAGGTCACTGAGCTGGCTCAACGACTACACTAATTGAATCAACAGCATGGCATTTTGATCAAACAATGGCCAACGGTGGAGTCCTCACACAACTCCTCAAATCCCTCCCGTGGGCCCAAGTTGAACTTCCCCAAGTTCAATGGTACAAATACTACAGGATGGATTTATCAAGCCAAGCAGTTCTTCAACATTCACGGCACTTATTATGTTAATAAGGTCCCAATCGCCTCCTACCATTTGGAAAAATATGCACTACACTGGTATCATTGGTATCTCATAGCAAATGATGAACCCGATTGGAAGAAATTTATATCCCTCATTTTGGGCAGATTTGGTCCCTCTAAATTCGAGGACTTCACCAGAGCTCTCATCAAACTCTGCTAAACTAGTACTATTCGGGAGTATCAGTAGGAGTTTGATAAACTGGCTAATCACAATGAAGGGCTAACAAAAGACTTCTTAAAGAGCTACTTTGTTAGTGGCCTCAAGGAGTCAATCTGATCAGAAGTGAAAATGTTTTGCCCCACTAACATGATGGAAGCCTTGGGCCTGGTTAAGTTGGCTAAAGATAAAATCTTAGCACAACGTCGACTCCCACTTTCATCCACATACAAGAACCCAACCAACCAACGACCAACGTCCCACACCTAGATCAAGCGTCTTACCGAGGCTGAGATGTGGGCACGTAAGGATAAGGGATTATGTTACAAATGTGATGATAAATGGGTTAAGGGTTACAGGTGCGTCACACAAAAACTTTACCTACTAGATGTGAAATCACCACCAGAGCAAGATAGCGAGGTCAATATCCAGGACTTTGAGGATGCTCCAGATGATCCAAGCCCCGCAGAGGATTCTGTACCATAGGAGGATACCCCAGAAATCTCCGTACATGCATTAGCTAGTATTACTACCCCACAAACTATAAAGGTCAAGGGGTTCTTCAAAACTATTTCTCTCACAATACTCATTGACTCAGGCAGCACACATAATTTCATCAACCCCCGCATTGCTAAGCAAGAAAATTGCTTTGTATACCCTTGTTCTAGCTTTGAAGTAATAATTGCTAATGGGGGAAAATTTCCTTATAAAGTGAAATAATGGAATGTATGCATTGTGATAGGAAACTACACTATGTGATCAGATATGTTTTCCCTACCTCTAGGTGTATGTTATGTGGTTTTAGGTGCACAATGGCTCCGCACTTTAGGACCCATTCTATGGAATTTTTCTAAGCTCTAGATGCAGTTCACAGATAATGACCACAAGCACGCATTAAAGGGATTATTGTCAGGATCTGCTTCCATCATTAGCTCCCATTGCATGGAAAATCTTATGAAGAAAGGCTCCCATGGGATGATTTCCCAGTTGCACTCAATCCAACTCCAATACCCCACTACCGCTTGTAACCATGCGGACTTACAAAGCATCCTTGACAAATATGCTTCTATTTTTCTTAAACCAATGGGGTTGCCCCCTTCACAGCCTAAAGATCACCGCATCCAACTCCTTCTAGGAAGCAATCCCCCAACATCCGTCCCTGTCGCTATCCATATTTACAAAAGAATGAAATTGAAAACCTAGTCTGGGACCTCCTCAAATCTGACGTCATTCTCCCCAACACTAGCCTGTACTCCTCCCCAGTACTTCTTGTCCACAAAAAGGATGGCTCGTGGTGCTATGCATTGAATTTCATGCCCTTAAATACCTCACCATCAATGATAAATTCCCCATTCTGGTCATTGATGAGCTACATGGGGCAATTTTTTTTTCCAAATTGGACCTTCACTCCAGATATCACTAGATTCGATTACATCCTGAAGACATTCCAAAAACTGCCTTCCGCGCTCATGATGGTCACTAATAATTTTTGGTCATGCCTTTTGGCCTTACAAATGACCCTTCCACCTTTCAAGAACTCATGAATAAAATATTTTAGCCTCTCCTCCGTCAATTTGTCTTGGTTTTCTTTGACAATATCTTGGTTTACAGCCGCACATGGGTTGACCACCTCTAACACCTTGACATGACATTACAAATTTTATCAGAAAATACATTATGTTCTAAATAGTCCAAGTGTTCCTTTGGCCTTGTTATCCAAATAACTCTCCTAGTCATTTGGATAACTTGTATACACATTTGTGCTCTCAGTTCCTCATTGAAGGTTGTGCGCGCTCAGATTCAGTTGGCACATTTTCATGGTTGGAATTTCCCCTTGTCACCCCTTCTTTTCCTCAAGCACCCCTACATGATTTCTGTTCTCTCCTTCCACTTTTCCTTTTCCTCTTTTTTCTACTCCTCCCTTGTGCCCACCTTCTGTGCATTCTCCTTTTTCCTAAGTAGCTTCTTTACCCCGTACGCGTGTCTCACACTTGCTTTAATCAGCTAAGTCCATGGCCCTCTCGTGTGTTGTACCCATCACTTTGTAATGGTTACGCCTTAACCATGTGTTCTCTTCTCACTAGTTTACCTCATTTCCCCATGAGCGTCCCTATGTGCCTTCCTCTATTTTCTTCCACGTGTCCTTCCCTTGCGCCCTCTTGTGTGCCCTTTTGTGCTAGGTCATCTTATGGCATGCTTGAGTGTTCCACACGTAACTAGTCAAAGCGCACCAAATCCTTACAACAAATCAATGAGTGAAGCATGGCAGAAATGATAAATATTTTCACAGTTGGCCATCATTTCAGCCAATCCGTGCGCGCCACATGTTTTGCATGCGCCAATGACTCTGACATATTCTAAAAACCATATATTTTGCTACAGAGCTCATATCGGCACTCTCCTAGAATTTTCATAGAGCTGCTAACATCAGCTACAGTGCTAGACATTTAAATTCAAATTTTTCCAGATCTAGTAGGTTGGAAATGGGAAAACATCTCTTTGAGCATTGATGATCAAATCTAATTGCTCCAACCACCCGATTTAATATGATCCGCCCTTTCTTCAACATGCCAAACAGGCTTGGGGAAGTGGATTTTCACAGATCTCCAAGTGGATTTGCAGGCATTGAATGCCTCTTGTTAGTGGTTGTATTTCAAATTTAGGTTTTCCCTCCTCTTTTCCTTTTCTAGATTTATCTTTAAATGTAAGAGTTAGGATCATTTGTTACGTTGGACACTCTAGATCCTTACACATTTTTCTAAGGACTTCATGTGCTCCCTACATTTTGACTCGCTCACCACACCTCTAGCCACTGAGCTCACAATGCGATGCTCTCCATCCAGGCTCTTTTCACTCATTACCAAGCAACACTGTGCTGAGTGATATTATGCGCCGAGATAGAAATCTTCTTTCTCCATGTTGAACTTAAAATGACTTTCCATCCCATCTGTACATTGATTCTTCTTGATATTTTATTTCGAGCTCCTCCATCAAGTCGAGTTGTGCCCTTACATTGAGCGCCTCTTGCACCTGCTTGGTCTTACAAACGTGGCTCCATCAGACTGCTTCCAATGCTCATCACCATGTCGTTTAGCTGTGCAAAACGAGCTCTCCGCCAATCTCCTTCAACTGACATTGGCCTCTCATTTCTAGCTTACCACTGATAGCATTGCCTCACATCAGTTCGTCGCATCTTTTGAACTTGCCACCATAGGTTGCCTTTCAAGTTCCCCATCTCTTATGTCCCTGGTCCAATCTTAGTATTGGCTCGATCGAACTTCACATTAACCTTGTAGTCGACATAGCCATTAGGAGTACTCATGTAGAATTGAGCTTCAGGAGCTCAGCCTTTAACTCCGAATTGGCCTTTGGCCGACTAAGCGTTGCAAGGTTCTATACCTTGGGGATGCTTAGCCATTGTGGTCTCAAACTTTCGACGTTATCTCTCTTTAGAGCTCTGATTACCTCCCGAATGCATGCTTAAGTAACCAATGGAGCCCTTCAAAGAGGTGAAACAGTCACCGATGACACATTGTCTTCACTAATCGACTCGAGATCCTTGGCGAGTTTAGACAAGATGCAACACAATGGTTGGGACCGATGATCTCGACCATTGGATAGCTCAAAGATGTCAATCTCGGGGCTTCTAAGTTGGCCTTATCGGGTACATACATGCAAGTTCGTGCAAGGACTAAGAGCCAGATTACTCACGAGCCTCATTAACTGCCTTATGCAAACTAAATGATGCCTTCACTTGGAATACCATAACTCAACAAGGTTGCATATAATTCTGGCATCTTCAACAGGCTATGTGTAGCTCACCTGTGAGTTCGGTTCCATGCCAGACATATCTCTCTCTAGCTCCTCAGTTCACCATTGAAAGTGATGCATGTGGGAATGTCTTGGAGTGTTGTCCTTCTTCAACCAAGTCACCTAATTCGACCTTCACTAGCAAAATCTATTTTGGGTGTCAAACTTAGCCTTTTCTACATATGACAAGGAAATGATGGCAATTCTCCATGCATTTACAAAAATGGTGGCCATACCTACTGGATGGAGTCATTTTTACATCGAAAACATGACCTACTAGATTTTGAAATACTTCCTGGAACTTTGGGTCTGATCTCCCAAACATAACATGCAAATGGGTTAGGAAAATCATGGGATATGATTATGAGATAACCTATAAGAACAGGTAAAGACAATGTTGTGGCCGATAACTCTCTCACTTGCATTCGAGGACTAAGCATCCGGGTATATCGGCCATTGACTCCATTCCCATCCCAAATTGGTTCATGGAATCTATAAAAACTTTGGCTTGCCCTTGATCCCTCCTCACATCGACCTCATCCCAACATTTTTCCACTGACCCCTCAGCCGTACCACATTATTCATGGGATGGTGCATTTCTGCACCATAAGGGCTCGTCTAGTGCTTCCCCATTGTGCAGATGTTCATCAAGAATTGGCATTCTCTAAAATCCATGCTTCTCCATCAGTGAGGACACTCCAGATTTTTCAAAACTACCCACGCATATGAGCGAGCAGCTCCCGATGTCTACTTCATTTTGGAAAGGAATGAAGGGTTGCTATTAAATTTATGGTGGAAGAATGTGATTACCTTCCAATCTCCAACAAAGGTGAGACAACAACAATTCCCTGGTTTATCATGATACCTTGCCAATTCTAACTACAACTTGGACTTATATCGAATCTATAACTGCTATGGTCTGCACATTTATCTCCATGTGCTTGATCTTTCCTCAAGTGTGATCTTGATAACTTGTGGTGATCGAGTCTCCAAGTTGTGAGTCATGCATTCCTGTTGTCCCTCACCAAGCTTTCTCAGATAAACCTCCAGATCACTCCATAGTTTTCTTGTCTCCGATAACATTCGAATGACGATTTGCCTCTACTTGGTCTCACATTATCGTTGATGTAACTTCTCACGAACTTCACTTGTGTGGAGCTCAAATTATTTATTCATGACTCAAGAACTCCAACTAGCTCCATATCGAGACCATTGGAGAGAGAGTGTCATGAGATCGTCCTAAATGCCACAATGCATAAAATGGTCCATCACATGACCCAGCCGAGCTCATCATCTAGAGTGGCTTGAGAGTAGTCTCCCAATGTGCTTGAAAAGTCGAGGGAAAAAATCACCATTCTAGTTGAGGGGTGATACTCATATTAGTTCACCCGACAATCTATGCAAATGCAGTTCTGCAACAATATTTCATATTGCCATTGCTAGGTAATGATAATTGAATCCCTGCAATAGCCATAGAAATCAGTAATATAGCTATGCAATAGATTCGATTGAGTCTTGCAAGAGCAATTCCAAACAACAACCTTCCATACTCATGATGGTCACTATGAATTTTTGGTCATAAACATTTGGCCTTATCAAATATCCCCTTCCACCTTTCAAGCACTCATGAATACAATCTTTCATCCTTTCCTTCGTAAAATTTTCTTGGTTTTCTTTGACAATATCTTGGTTTACTAGATCACACATGGGCCGACCACCTCCAACACCTTGACAGGGGATTACAAATTTTGGTAGACAATACATTATGTGCCAAATAGTCGCAGTGTTCACATTGGCTTCGAACAAAGTGGACATATCTTTGACACATTTTTTCTGTTGACGGGGTCCATGTAGATCCTGACAAAACTACCGCCCCTTGCAGGAATGGCCTCAAGCCAACAACTCTCAAGATGCTTCGTGTTTCTTAGGGCCTTACTAGGTACTACCACAAGTTCGTCAGAGAGAATAGGGAAATAATGCGACCCCCTTGACTTCCTTATTGAAGAAAGAATGCCTTTAGCTAGAACACCACAACTGTAACTAAGCATTTGTGGCTATTCAACATGGCTATGTGTAGCACATGATGGTATATTGGCCTTGCACAAGGACTTCACTCATACTCTCACCATTGAAAGTGATGCATATGGGAATGGCTTGGGTGTTGTCATGCTTCATTCAATGCAAGTCCTGCCCAACTATACCTTCACTAGAAAATCATTCTTTCGGGCATAACCTCACCACCTTGTCTACATATGAGAAGGAAATGATAGCAATTCTCCATGCAGTACAAAAATGGTGGCCATACCTATTGGGGAATCATTTTTGCATCAAAACCGACCACTAGTGTTTGAAATATTTCCTGGAACTATGGGTCTCCTCCCCAACCCAACAGAAATGGGTTAGGAAACTCATGGGGTATGATTATGAGATAACCTATAAGAAGGGTAAAGACAATATTGAGGCTGATGCTCTCTCACTTGCATTCAAGGACTAAGCATCCATGTCGGCCATCTCCATTCCCATCCCAAATTGGATGGAATCTATAAAAACATGGTATGCACTTGATCCCTCCTCACATCGCCTCATCCAACATTTTTCCATTGACCCCGCAGCCGTACCACATTATTCATGGGATGGTGCATTTCTGCACCACAAGGGTCATCTAGTGCTTCCCCATTGTCGAGACCTTCATCAAGTTGTCTTCTATGAAATATATGCTTCTCCATCAGCAGAAAACACTCCGAATTTCTCAAAACTTATGAGCGGGCACCCCGAAACTTCTTTTGGAAAGGAATGAAGGGTGCTATTAAATTTATGGTGGTAGAATGTGATACCTACCAACGCAACAAAGGTGAGACAACAACAATTTCTGGTTTGTTTGATCCCTTTCCAATTCTGACTAAAATTTGGACATATATCTCTATGGATTTTATCGAGGGTTTTCCTGGGTTAGGAGGTAAATCAATGGTCTTGGTTGTGGTTGATCGACTCTCCAAATATAGTCATTTCTGTTCCCTCACCCATCCATATAAAGCCTCCATGGTCACCCATATTTTTTGTCTCCATAACATTCCTTCCTCTATTGTCTATTATCATGATGTAACTTTCACCAACCACTTTTGGACAAATATTTTTCAAAACACAAGAACCCAACTAAAGATGAGCTCTGGGTATCACCCCCATACAGATGGCGAGACTGTAATTGTCAACAAGTGTTTAGAAATGTTCCTTCATTGCTTTGTTTCATAACAACAACACATGTGGACAAAGTGGCTTCCCCTTGCGGATTGGTGGAACAATACCTCATACCATACTTCTACTAAAATGACCACATATGAAGCAGTTTATGGTCAAAATCCACCAGCCCTTCTTCTATATAACCCTGCAAGTTAAAAATTTCATGCACTCGACACTACTCTTTGTAACCAAGATCAAATTGTTTTCACTCTACGATCCAAACTCCATATAGCACAGAACTGTATGAAGCAGTAGGCTGATCAATATCGCTCCAAATGCACCTTCCAGCCAGGTGATATAGTCTTCCTTCATCTCCAACCTTACAAGCAGTCATCCTTGAAGCTCAAAGGGCATCATAAGCTTTCTCCAAAGTTTTATGGGCCCTATAAGGTCCTCCAGAAAATTGGTTCAGTTGTTTACAAGTTGGAGTTTCCACCTTTGTCATGAATTCACCCCATTTTCCATGTCTTTTATTTGAAGAAATTTTTGGGAACAAATTTCCAAACACAAAAAATTTTACCACAGCTTGATAATGAAGGCTCCATCCTTCTTGAACTAGAAGCCATCCTAGACAAGAAGACCCACCAAATCTATTCCCGCTCCATAAAAAAAGTCGTAATCCAATGACATGGCATGCAACTAGAAGACACAACATGGGAACCACTTCTCCAGATTCAACACCAATTTCCACATATGCAGCTTTGAGGACAAATATTTTTTCAAGAGGGAGAGGATGTTAGGTACTCATGTTCCTACCATTTTATTTTATTTATAATAGATTAGTTATGTTAGACGCATATGCTTTGTAAGTCATCCTTTCAGCATATTTGAATAATTACACATGTGCGGGAAGTAGTAGTTTCTTAGATAGGAATTAGTATATAAGAAGGTCTTGAGGCTCAATGAAGCATTGACGAATATATTATATTGAGCTTGCTTAATGGAGGTTGATCCCCTCGAAGAGGCATGCGATTTAATATCAATTTGAGTTCCTTTGCTTCAATTATTTTTTGCAATTTATTTTGTTGTGATTGGTAAAATAATGTCGCAGGGTCTTCATAGTTTTTAGTGCAAAGGCCCATGGGGATTTTATACACCATCGGGACCAATTGTTGAGGTGTGCACCAACATTCCCAAGTGAGATTGTGACTTCTTAAAATTTACCTCTAGGTTTGTAATGAATTGTCTACATTTTCATTATTTTGCGCATGTATGTATGTACTTCTGAGGGCAGGGGCCCTTATAATAGAACCCCCATTTTCATTATAGTGTATATGATCTTGAACTATCCATTTTCTTTTTCAATACATGATATGTATTTATTTCTTCTACTATAATCACTGAAACATATCATATATTTCATGTTTTACTTGTAAAGTACTATGAAAAAATTACAAAATTAATCTTCCTATACAACATTCGCCTTCACACTCAAGAATTTCACACAAATCCACACTAACCCGAGAGAGAATATCAGTCATTTGGTACTTAATTTTTACCAGCTCTTTCAAATAAAAAAATTAAGTTCCCTTCCCTCCTCTCTATACATTCCAAAACAATCATAAACAGAACCAAACTCCACCTTTTACCCAACCGGGTGCCCGGGCCCATGGAAATTACTTGAACCATTCCAAAATAAGGTAGGAAGCAAACATGGTCACGGGCTCCAAAAACCCAATTATATTGCAAGTGGAACACAAATACCTTATCGGGTCTCGAGTAAAAAACATCACTTTACATTTCTTCAGGCATAAAACGAACTTTGACATCATTATGACTTCCCCCAGGCATTCACTTTATGCTTTCCTCCATTCTGTGGAACTATGGGCTCAATATGCACTTCTCACAAATGCCGAGGGGACATAAATTAGACATGTCACAGTTTACCCACACTTGTCAAAACACTTCCCCACCTCGGGTGTCGGGGAAAGGATCACAATGTGCACATTATACTCATATCTTGCAAAAGTGACAAACTGTCATAAAAATACATCAAAGTGCCACTACTATCACTTCCAACGCCCAAAAATCTTAAGAGTAAGGGAAAAATCAAATAGGCACATGATTATCCAATCAAATAGAGAGGCTGAAAATTATGTGCACTAACATTGGCTCTAGATCAGGCATAGATGCCCCCAGTGGGTGTCCAAAGAATGCTAGAAGCAACCTTGGGAAAATAAGGCCAGAAGCCTAATCATTGGGCAATGGAGTCCAACAAGTGATCACCACTACAAACCATCACAAAGAGAACGAACAACACCAACAACCAAAAACAACAATAGCAACAAAAAAAAAACCAAAAGAAGGAAGAAAGAAACTATGCATTTTACAAATGAATTGTTAAAGCCTAGAGGACCTGAAAAGCTTATGCTAAAGACAACATATATCCCACATAGCACGTACTTGTCCAATTGAGAGACACAAGTTAACAATCAAAAACTTGCAGGTAATGATCCTAGAAACTTATATTGAAACACGGATCATTAATCTTTTGTCATCATTGACACATAACTCACCCTGTAGTAATAATAATACACCATCGTTTGAATCAACCAACATACCTTGTGCACCTAGCAGAACATGTCCATGGAAATATTTATCTTCACCACATATTCTGAAATACAGTGATCTTAAGAACTTCAGGTGTACCCCGAGATGCCTGACACATTTCTGCTCTACAATTTTAGACAAGTTTCCATTTAACCAGTCCCTCTCAAATTCAAGGTAAACACTAAGACAAAAGTATATATACTTATTTTTTCTTAGATTCACCATATCCATGTTTGAGGGGAATCTGTTTAATCTTTTTGTACTTTTTTTAATAGGTGAAGGAGAAACATCAACCCCCAAACCAACTGTTTTCTCTCTTTGCAAAGAGAGTGAACCTGTCTATAATTAAACACCAAGGCTATCATATGAAGCAACCTGCTGCATCCTCGAAGACTTGAGCAACACATTATGTTCAATCATTTGATCATAAAATAAGGGAACACAAACATTCAAGCACAAAATCATAGGAAATTCAACACATACATCTTTAGGAAACAAAACCATACAACCACTTTCTTGTCTCGGTCCATCCAATACAAAATTCTTAATACAACCTGTAGATCAAGAATTTCGCGCTTGTTACCTGTCCAAGTTAATGCACCAAACTAAACACAAAAACCCTAAAAAACTCCAATGAAATCGATACCTGATGGACAAGATCCAAAGATGTAGACGGATAAGGAAGCTGATGTAGATAAGACGGGCGCACACGAGCAATTTTGCACAGTAGATCCAAGTAACCTGCGAGACACCGAGGCTTGATAGAAAAATACCACATTAAAAGATATTTAGGTGGACTGCCCGAGAAGCGGGTCCGGGAAGCGGTAAGCTCCCTCGGCGGATGTCAGTCCACGTTTTCAATTAAGTAAATAAGTATACATGATAAAATATGTACATACAAGACTATATTTTCTTATCAAAGTAATAAACAGAATCTAAACAGCAGGCAAAAAGTAACAGAAAACAGGGAACTGTGAAAACAAAGCTGGATTTGTGTTACCTGTGTCTTTTTACCTGTCTGCTGGATGATCGGCGTCGATTATATAGAATCGGCATCGACTGGTTAAGATCGGCGTCGACTGATGTAAATCGGCGTCGACTGATAGAGATCGGCGTCGATCCGAGACAAAGTGCGAGAAGATTTGGAAATTGGAAAGAGAAGGCCAGATCATCAACGTTTGCTAGATCTGCAGAAGCCGGAGAGATACTGGCAAGGCTCCACCTATGCTGGATGAGGAGCAGAGTCACCAGAAAATCAATGGAGACGTGCGATGTTGATGTGATAAGAGCAGAGTAACGGTGCTCCTCTCAGAGATTGATTTGGACAAGATCCGCTCTCATTCGATAGATAATGTTCACACTTGATGCTAAAAGATCTCTCGTTCTCTCTCTTACAATCTGTGTCTCTGTGTCATGATCTGTCTCTCTCTGTGTTCCCCCAGAACTGAGTTCTGGGCTTCTATTTATAATCGGCGCCGCTCTGAAAAATCAGTGCCGACCGAGTACCGGTCGGCGCCGATCACGGAACAGACTCCCGAGACGGCCAAAATGAGCGATTTCTGGGAAGATAAGAGTGATCCCTCCACCTCAAATACGGGAAATATCCCGCTTTGGGAGGAGGAGAAATAGGGGGGATAGATAGGATAGATATGGGGTAGATAAGTGGTTAGGATACATGTGAAAAGGTGTAATTAAATAGTTAACATTTAATTACTCACGGGTAAAACATAGTGGGGTGAATTAAACTTAGGATAGGTGTTTAAATCACAAATTGAATAATACCCCAAGGGGATAGTGGTGATATAAACGTGCCCCAGGTTACCTGAGAGAGAAAACTCGCACGAGGGACACTAAATTGGATAACCAATTTTAGGTGTCTACATTTTGCCCCTTTTTTTCAAGTAACTTGCGATAAGCAAGGTTATGAGACAAAAACAAGGAGATGGAAAAAAGAAAAAAAGTGATGGTGTGATCCCCCTCAAACTAGGGATGGGATGGGTGATAGAACAAACGATCCCAAGTTTGAAAAAGGTAGATGAAAATGCGGGATGCCCCAGCTAGATGTCTGGAGTAGATCTGATCATTAATGATGCACAAACATGAATAAAGAGGCAGCCACCTAAGGAACTCACATTGGTAGGGCAGACTAGACGGTCTCCTCATGAGACGACGTTAGTACCTACAGACCCATGAGTGTAAGGAGTTCGGCAAAATAGTCAGCATCTAAAGAGAGACACATTGGTAGGGACAACCAGACGGTCTGCAAAGTAGACGACGTTAGTGCCTACAAACCCGTTAACTCTAAGTTTCCAAAAAATACGAGTGCCCCACGTAAAGGGAACAAACTCGAAATGGACGGTGATATCGAAAATATGTGCCAAAAGGCAACATTCAGCGCACAATAACGACCAGATAAATAAGCCAAGCATCAACACTATGGCAAAGAGATGGAAAATCGGTGGCGATCACACTAATCGGTGCCGACCTAAATAAACGGCGCCGACCAAAAAAATCGGCGCCGACCGTTCACAACACATATAAATATGTGAACGGAAAACGTGAACAATTTATTTACACCGTGATGATTGATTCAGAGAGAGTCAAAAATTGGATTTGAGCACCATGGAAGCCTCTGGAAGCGGTCAGAAGCGGAGGAGGACACGACCTGGGGTAAGTGGTTCTTCTTGAACTCTTCATTTTATTTTTGCTTTATATATATATATATATATATATATATATAATTTCTATTTTGTCCGGTGGGAGGCCAGGGTGTTTTTTACATCTGCCACAGCAATCGGCGTCGATTGGTAGAATCGACGCCGATTTTATGTAGGCGGCACCGATTAATATTAATCGACGTCGACTATATATAAACGACGTCGATTGTATTTAATCGACACCGATTAGATAGACTTAAATCAAATTTTGTTTTGGATGTTCGGATTTGGGTAAATATGAGGCTAATATTGCTCTTGATCTCGTGGATGCAGGCACGAGAGGTACTACATATGAGGGATGTGATTCCTGAGCTACTGGAGACCATTCTCCCTGACGTCACTGACGCAGACTAGCGGCATTTAGAGTTATCTGGGCTCGGGGGCTTTCGGTACTACAGATGAGTGCCGCGAGATGTAGAGTTGATGCGAGCACTAGTGCGATGATGGGATAGCCAGACTTGCACTTTTTGGTTCAGGACGGGTGAGATGACCATCACCCATGAGGATATATACAGGATTTTGAGATTGCCGATCACTGGGGACCCGATATAGATTACACCACGAGAGCAGCAACAGAGGGCCCTAGTTCAATTGTATGGAGATAGGGCAGATGACTCAGAGATAGTGTCTGGGGCAGTGCGGATAGCCTCGCAGTATAGACAGGATAGTCCCAGGAGTAGGCGGATAGTTTTGATTCAGATGGCGATATCCTATTTTGCTCTACCAGATTCAGGAGGCGGGAGATTCCCACTATTATTACTAGATTGCGTTTGCGACATCCTGCAGTTCAGACAGGTGTTTGCTTTTGCTGATACCTTGATAGCTCAGATATATCATGAGTTATGGATGTATACCACTGGCCGGAGGACAGGTATCGATGTCAGTTTTGTGCTCCATTGCTAGAAATATGAGCATATAGCAGTGATCAGGCCATCCGAGCTTCCTTGGATGCCAGCAATAGTGGGAGCTATTGATTACGGATTCCGGTGATGGCGGGATGATATGGCCTCAGGAGATACAGGTAGATCTGCATATTGGTATATCGAGCATTTCAGGACGCTGACACCAGAGTAGGTCATCTGGAGACCATATCAGGTATTTCTGACATGGGCCAGTCAGGATGCTCACATGGTGGGATTGAGACGGAGCAGGGTGGTTAGGGGCCGCAGGCTTGATATGTGGGAGGACATCCCGTTTATGCGGGTGTTGAGACAGTTTGGCCTAGTACACATAGTGTCGACTACTTACAGGCCTTATAGGTGAGACAGCAGAGAGACTGATCTGCCGATTTTGATCCTGGCGGATCCATTGAGAGAAGCCCCACCCTCCACAGACAGTGATGATGACGCCAGAGTAGGTGATGGTTATGCTGCATGGTATGCGACAGAGCTACCACGACACCTTCCAGAATCTATAGATGCCGACGAGGACGATATGGCTACAGTGCTGGAGAGATTGGAGGGAGAGCACGCCACCCTGACGCAGACACACCAGGTGGCTCTCGAGGAGATCAGAGCTCTGACAGAGGAGAGGGATGCCCTGATTTTGGAGAGAGATACCGCTCGCCAGGAGTGAGATACAGTGATCCAGCAGAGGGATCGCTACCATCGACATAGGGAGGCCCTCAGGGCCAAATATGGGGAGACAGGTACCATGTCAGAGTCTGGAACACAGGGCACGACCATAGGAGGGGCACCACCAGCAGCACCAGCAGCACCACTACGAGCACCTGGTACCGTGAGCTTGAGCACATATCAGTCTCTCCTCGCTGAGGTGAGATACTACGAGGATGCCCTAGTGCAGCATGCCCCAGATGTGCCTCGGTACAGGGCGAGGAGGAGATCAGCAACGACCACAGCGAGCGGGGCATCAGAGGGAGGGAGCACTGGGAGAGACCGAGGTGGGCAGAGGCCTCCAGCAGCAGGTGCGTCTAGCTCGATAGGTGGCAGCCAGGAGGGACAGCCTGGTCCAGAGGAGGGTGGAGGAGATAGTGTCCTCTACACATTAGATTTTACGATATAGGGATTGATGTATTTTGTATCAGTGTAGTGATGTGGCCTCGATTGGAAGCCATTGTATAGATGGCTTGATTGAGAGCCACCCATTTTTTGTTGTACAAACACTCATGTATATATATAGATTCATTATTTCCTTTGTCATATGATTGTTCTCCTATTTTTAATTTTGACATAGATGGATAGATGTAGCGTAATTGTGATGGATATCGACATATGCTGAGAGATGATAAATAGATGTGATTGGATGAACATAGACATAGAGGATAGATAGACGTGATGTAATTTGATGTGATTGATATGTGGATTTAATTTTGATGAAAAATAGATATAGATAGGTGTAGTGTAACTTGGACGTACATATTTTTAGATATTTTGATGGATAGATGGATAGATGTGATTGATGTATGGATTTAATTTTGATGAAAAATGGATATAGATAGATGTAGCGTAACTTGGGTGTACATATTTTTAGATGTTTTGATGGATAGATGGATAGATGGATAGATGGGATTGATAGATTCGGTATGTTTGAGATGTTAATTTAATTTTGATGAAAATAGATAGACAGATCCACATGTGTTGACAATACATGCTTTGATAGATAAGATGAAGTTAGATAGATGATAAATTTTGATTAAATTAACATGTGAAATGTCAATTTAACTGGATGAATAACAAATAATAATGGGGAATACTCTTTGCGAGAGCCAAGGATGTAATGAAAATGACCTTGACTAGAAATAAAGGAAATACACCCAGATAAGAAAAAAAATGATAAGCTGGACTCCCAACCGACCATAAATAGAATCTGGATAGGAAACCAAAATATCATGCATGCAAGGCCCTATATGAGGTTAAAATAAACCTGACACTAACTAGCCACAAACCAAATTTAGGAGGGAAACGGAAGGAGCAGTAAGTAGGTATCTTGTCAAAATTTACAAGGGACAGAATACATGTTTATACTGGGAAAATAGGATTCTCCATATGATCGACAAAAGGTCTTATATCTCAGCTTCATGATTTCTGGCAGAAAAGCAAACTGATCAATGCGGGAAGTTTGCTTGACATGGAAAGACTGATCAATATGGTAAGTCTTTCAGTGATGCTAAAGAGTGTATAAATTGACTGAAAGGCTGATCAATGCAAGAAGCCTTGAGTATTCCTTTGAGAAATAGCCGTCCTTCAAGGGAGCGGTCTGTATTTTAAATTTTAATGATAGCCATCCTTCGAGGGCATGGTCTATATCTTTTGATTCATTTGATTGTATGGGTAGCTGTCCTTCAAGGGATCAGTTTATCCTCTTTTTTCTTTTTTCTTTTTTTTTGAAAAGATTTTTGGAAGAAGCTGAGTTTAGACCTCGATAGATCAAATAGAGGGGAAGAAAACATATAAAGAGCATGCACTCATGCCCCGAGTAGATCCGATTAAGATAAGCACTTGGGACAAATGAAACAGTGATTAAGGTATTCCTACCATGAGGAGAAACATATCCAGAAAAAAAAATGCTATGAGTAGAGCCGCGATACTCATATTTAAGGTAAAAAAGACAATAGGCGGAGAACCACATAATTTCGAATCACCATGAAAGTATATGACTGGTTGTTAGACGGATGAAAGATCTATCTTGCGACTATATTTGTGTAAGATAGAATTTAACAGTAGAAGGGCCATAGATGCAAGGCATTAAGAGGTTCCACTTCAGGTATACCATCCATGGAAGATAGACGATATGCCCCTGACCCATATTTATGAGTAATAATGTACGGACCCATCCAGTTGGGGGCAAACTTACCACGCTGACTCCTTTCGAGTGTAGTGACATTTTGATTTTTTTTAAGAACAAGATCACCAATTTTGAAGTCACGGTGCTGCAAGTGCTTGTTATAAGCACGTTTGACATGCTCAAGATAGACTTGATGATGTTCAAGAGCATTGAGACGCCGCTCATCTAATAATTCAAGTTGTGCTAGACGATTTTGACGATAGTCCTCATCAGAGACAAATTCTCTAAGAGAAACACGGAGAGATGGGATTTGGACTTCCAAAGGAAGAACAACCTCAGACCCATAGATGAGAGAGAAGGGAGTAGCACCAGTAGGAGTACGAATGCTAGTCCGATAAGCCCAGAGAGAAAAAGGGATATGTAAATGCCAATCCCTACCAGCTCGACTAGTTACCTTTGCGAGGATATTACGCAAAGTTTTATTGGAAGCTTCGGCCTGGCCATTAGCTTGAGGATAGTATGGAGAAGAAAAGCTGAGTTTGATATTGAAAGCATCGCAGAGGTTCTGAAAATCAACATTTTTGAAAGACTTACCGTTATCTGTGATGAGTTTGTGTGGAACACCAAAGCAACAAATGATGTGTTGATAGACAAAATCAACTATGGGTTTAGCTTTTGTTGAAGAAAGAGGGATAGCTTCCACCCACTTCGTAAAGTATTCAGTGGCAGTAATGATAGAATGATGACGCTGTGAAGAACAGGGATTGATGAGACCAATGAGATCAAGACCCCATTGCGAAAAAGGCAACAAATCCACTGTAGGTTGTAAAGCTTGACTAGGGATATGTGTGAGATTGGAATGTTGTTGACACTTGACACATTTCTTAGTGTATTCACAACAATCTCGATTAAGAGAAGGCCAATAATATCCCAAACGTAAGATGCGTTTAGCCATGGCCAAGCCACTAAAATGGCCACCACAGATACCGTCATGGACCTCCTGGATAGCTTTAGATGATTCAAGGGTTTTGAGGCACCGAAGCAAAATACCATCAAAGCCGCGTTTGTAGAGGATCCCGCCTAGAATAGTATAGCGATTAGCGCGTAGGATAAAATATCTTCTACCATTGGAAGTCAGATATGGAGGAAGCACCGAATGAGATAGATAATCAACGATCTGTTGATACCACTCATCCTGAGTATGGGTTGTGACAGAATGGATTGAAGTTAATTGCCTAAGATGAGATGGTTGATCTAATCGTTGCACAGCCACATAAAGTCGCGAGTCCTCGGTAAAAGGTGGGATAAGTGAGGCTAACGAAGCCATTGTATCTGCGAATCGATTCGCAGTGCGAGGAATAGCTTGGATAGTGAATTTATCGAAAAATTGGAGTTGAACGAGAATGATATCACGATATTTTTGAAGGATATCATTCCTGCATTGATAGACACCCGTGACTTGATTAACGATGAGTTCAGAATCACCAAAGATGTCAATATGACGAGCACCGAGACTAATGGCATTTTGAAGACCCAAGACAAGAGCTTCATATTCAGCCATATTATTGGTGCACTCAAAGTTTAGTTTGTGTGCGACTGGGATAGGCGTACCCCAAGGAGGAATCATCACGAAACCTACACCTCCCCCTTGCTGGAATTTGGATCCATCAAAGAAGAGATTTACTTTAAATGGAGACAGACCAAAATCAATTTGTTGGATATATTCATCGGGGAATTGAGCAAGAGGGACTTGAGTGTCTGGAAGAGGAGCATCAGCTAATTGATCTGCAATGACCTGACCCTTGATAGACTTTTGCGGGATAAACTCGAGATCAAATTCTGTCATAAGCATGAGCCAACGAGTGATACGATCATTGTGATAAGGCTTCGCATGAATTGTCTTGAGTGGATTGACACTTGTGACAATGTAAGTTTTGTGATTAAGGAGGTAATGACGAAGCTTAGAAGTTGCGAAGAAGAGAGCACAACACATCCTTTCAGCTTCGGAATAACGTGTTTCATACTCATGGAGGGTGCGACTGATGTAATAGACAGCTTGTTCTTTACTGCAAGCGTCCCGATGCGAGATCATGGCTCCCAGAGTGTGGTCAGTCACAGAGATATAAAGATAGAAAGGCTCCCCCTCGCGTGGAGGTGTAAGCACAGGTGGAGAAAGAAGATAAGCTTTGAGATCATCGAAGGCCTTTTGGCAATGTTCATCCCATTCAAAATGAACATTCTTACGGAGGAGATGATGAAAAGGTTGACAACGGTCCGACAATTGTGAGATAAAACGACGCACTGATTGAAGACGTCCTTGGAGACTACGGAGTTGCTTTAAGTTAGAAGGGGGAGGCATCTCAAGGATAGATTTTATTTTTTCGGGGTCTACTTCAATACCCCTAATGGAAATGATAAAACCTAAAAGTTTACCAGTGAGAACGCCAAACACGCACCTAGATGGATTTAGACAAAGACAAAAGCGAATAAGCCTCTCAAAGAGAGGTGCAAGAATGAAAATATGATCCTGAAGACCTTTGGATTTACTGAGGAGATCATCGACGTAATCTTCCACAGTTTTGTGTAAGAGATCATGGAAGATGTAGGTCATTGCTCGCTGATAGGTTGCTCCTACGCTCTTAAGACCGAAAGGCATGACACGATAACAAAAGGTCCCCCAAGGAGTTATGAAAGAAGTCTTATGTTGGTCTTCTGGTGCGATGAGAATTTGATTATATCCAGAGAAACCATCCATAAGAGAAAGCATCTCATGACCCACAGTTAAATCCACGAGTTGGTCGATATTAGGTAGAGGAAAATCATCTTTTGGACAAGCAAGATTAAGATCCCGGAAGTCGGTACAAATTTGAATTTTCCCAGTAGCTTTAGTTACTGGTACTACATTGGAAACCCATTGTGGATAATCGATGGGTTGGATGAAGTTAGCCGAGAGCAAGCGCTGCAATTCTTCTTTAACAAGAAGGGCTACTCTAGGGTGCATTTTACGCAATTTTTGTTTAACCAGTTTGATGTCGGGAAGAGTAACGATATTGTGGACCACGATATCGGGATCGAGTCTTGGCATATCCCCATATGCCTAAGAAAAAGCTTGACGATGGTTGGAAAGAAAAGTGGTAAAGTCTCCTAATTCCTGTGGATTAAGAGACTGGCCGACCTTAATGATGCGAGGGTCTTTAGAAGTCCCTATATTAAGGTCGACAGTGGCTTCGTTGAGAAGCGTAGACGTGTTAGAAGGAATGGTTTTAGGAAGATAGGAATCCTCTGCCCCCAGATAGGTGAGGACAGAATCATCATCCGCACAGTGGATAGTGTTGATAGTAGGAGAGTCGTCTCCAACTATTTCAGGGAAAATTAACGGTATGGAAGTAGACCTGTCATTAGTCTTATAGGCTAGTGGCCCTAAGGAAATGGTATTGATTAAAAAAAAAGTTAGACGGGATGGAAATGGCGTCGTCCACATCGAGTGATGCTTCTGACTTAGCGGGAGAAGATGGTTCCTCAATAGGAAGAGGCTCATCGAGAACAGTGACGGTGGCTTTTGAAAGAGGTTTAAATCCTAAATCAAATTTTTGATGTGGCTTGAGAGTTGGAATGGACGCGAGATCATGCACACCTTGTTCATATTTACTTAAGCCAAAGCCCTTCCACGCGCATCGATATAAATAAGTTTTTGCAAACGTGGGATTCTGTAGACAATCGAACCCTGTTAGATAAGGTTTGGCCCTAGGAGGAGAATCCAGGTGATAGTGAGGTGTATCAATACCACTGTAAATGAAATTAGTCTGTTGATTGGATAGACCCATGGTGACGATGCGACCAAGACCTGGCTGATATTCAGGTTGTTTGTCTAGTCTACCATACTCACTAGGTTTGAGATGGGTATCAGAAGAAAGGAGAGGAAGCTCTCCTAGTGAGAAACGCTGCAATGTCTCTTCTAAATTTTGTACATCCGGTAGTTTGGTTGCAGGTATGGAAGAAGATGAGGCCCCGTCAGGAGAACAAGCATTTTCCTTTAAAGGGGCAAACCCTGTGGTCATGTCACACTGCGCGAAAGGAAAAGGATCTCCTGGATGAGTATAGATTTTGCCCTCATATTGATATTTTAAGCATCGATGGAGGGTGGATGGGACACAATTCATTGCACAAATCCAGGAGCATCCGAGGATCATATTATAGTGGAATTTCCCTTCAACAATGTAAAAGAGTTCGTGAAGCAACTTCTTACCTACTCGAATGGGTAGGACCACAGTTCCTAAAGTAACTGCTAGCTAATCGTTAAATGATCGAAGAGCGAAAGGCGGGGGTGACACTATGTTCTTTGGTAACTTAAGTTGCTCGAATGTATGCGAGGAGATGACATTGAGTGCAGCTCCACTGTTGATCATAATGCGTTTTAATGTAGTGTTGTCGATTTGGACTGTGATAAAGAGGGGATCCTCCAAATCCTCGGAAGAAAGGGAAGGAATTTCTGAATCTTCAAAAGAAATGGCGGTTGATGGTCTATTCAATCCAACAACCATCTCGAAAGGCTGGGGCTCATCTGAATTCACTGCGATGCGACGTAGATTATCAATCAGAGCCTGGCGATGTTGCGGAGAGGATTGAATGAGGTCAAAAAGGGACATTTTGACCGGAGCCTGGGTGAGTTGTTTCATAACACTCTCCTCAACTGTCACGGGAATTTGAGCCCGAGGTGCAGCATGAATAGAGACCCGAGGTCTTGGGGCTAATGAGGAAGGAGGAACTCCTTCGGGGGCTGCAGAAATGACAACCCGTGGTCGAGATGCTATAGATGAGGATGGATTATCATACTGTTGGGTTCTCGGGGCGATATGAATTGTGTCGATTTGAGAAGGTAGAAGATCATTTGGAGTGGAATCACTAGAAGTAGAGGTCTGAGTAGATCGTTGGGGCTCGGATGGAGCTAAGATGACAGGAGATACTTGTTTCTCCTCCTCCAGCAAAAGATCACTTTCTTCCAAACGGTTGTTGACAACAGATCGAAGAGCTTTACATCCCTCAGTATCATGACCCGGGGTACGGTGGTAAGCACAAATCAAATCAGAGTTAAACCAAGTAGGTTTAACTCCTTTAGGGTTATAGGGTTTAATCGGAGGAAGAGATATGGATGAAGATTGGATAAGTTGGCGAAGGATTTCGGTATAGAACCCGGTAGACAAGGATGGGGACAGAGATGATGAAGGCACCTCTTTTACTTTAACAGACTTCCGAGGTAAAAGAACCTGCATGTTAGGTTTGGCAGTCTTTTTAGGGATCATCTTATTTTTTTGGACATCTGGAGGAGCAGCCTTGGGCACTTGAGATGGAAGTAAGTGAGACATGATTGATTTCAGTGGAGGGGGAGCCCCTAAAATATATTTTGAAGATGATGGAGATGTGACAAGTGTTGTGGTCTTCAGAGATAAGGGAGGCTGCTTGGTCGAAACTAATGATGATTTAGATGATGTCGATTTAGATGAGGGAGAAGCTTCTAAATTAGGTATAATCGGAGGAACATAGGGTGCCCTGGCTTTTGGTAACGAAGATGATGATTCTGATAAAAGAGGTGACGTCTTTTTAGTAGGTAAGTCCACTTTTCGAGGTGCTAGTGAAGAATGTGTTGTAGAAGAAGATGATGGTTTTGATAAGTTTGTAGAAGAAGACGCCTTCTCAGCGGACAAATCCAATCTTTTATGAGGCACAGAGAGAGATTTTTGCGGAAAAGCACCAAGAGTCTTGATGGTTCGAAATATGGGCTTTCCTTTTTCAGGGATGGTGACAATTTCAACCGCATAAGGTGATTGTAACCTTTTCGGGGGAAGCAAATGGGGAGGTACTGATGACGCAATGTTAGGTTTCGGTTGTCTTGGTCTAAGTTCAGGAACCGAGCGTATAGATGTTGGTGCTTCTTCTTTATATTTTCCCTTTATAGGAAAAGTAGCAGTGATGGAAGAAGTGAGTGATGAAGAAGCAGTTCCTTACGAGGGAACTACTTCTGGTGCAGTAATTATGGGTGAAACTACTGTAGGAAAGGAAACAAGAAGATTCAAAATCGAAGATGCTTCCGTCGAAGTCGGGACAACTATAGGTACGTTCACTAAGGGCATAGTCGCAGAAAAAATGGGAGAAATAGAAGTAGATGTATCCGCGGTGGAAACTCGAAGGGATGTAATTGCCTCGAGCATTGAAAGAATGTCTGACGATGAGACAGGTGAGGATGACACTATCTCGGGTATGGACGGAAGATCAGACAAAGAAGCAGAGGGAGGTGAATCCGTATCTAACAATGTTGGAATATTCAAAGACGGGCTATCTGAAGATGGTGGAATCCCAGCGATTAACGAAGCGGAAGGAGGCTCTGATTCGGTCGATGTGTTTACAGATGGCTTAGTTTTAGAAGAAGGTTCTTCAGTAGAGATGAAGCTGATAGTATGAGTGTTTGGTTTTTGAGACTCTGAAGCATCATGGTTCGGGGAATGATTGGGAAAAGGTTGTTTAAAGACATCCAGCGCTTGATTTGGGGGAGCATTTGGGTTATCCAGAATGAGCTCACCTTTATCAATGAATTTCTGGACAAGATTTTTGAAGGTCTGACATCGTTCGATGTCATGACCTTTGGTTCTATGATAATGACAAAATTCATTTTCCCTATACCAGAATGGACGTTCTTGGCTTTCATCAATATTCCTAATGGGGGGAAGTTCGATCATGTGGACTTCCAACATTTTTTCCAGGATAGAAGCATATGATTCCCCCAATGAAGTGAAAGATCGAGATGATGAGGTCCCTTTTCGAGAAGATGAGGAGTCTCTTCGTGGTGTTTGATTAGAAGTGGTATCGGCTCGTGATGTTTTTAATACAATAGCGTTGGTGGATCCCTGATTCTTGTCTTTAGAAGTGGAAGGATTTGACTTGGTAAACCGAGAAAAATCCGGTTTAGATTTAGAGTGAAGTTTTAACTTCCCTTGTTCAATGGCGCAAGACTCAAGTTTGCGTGCCATCGTAAAGGCTTCTTCAAATGTATGAAAGGTCTGGATCCTTAAAGTGGAAGAAATATGATTAGCACAAGATCGAGTAAACAACTTGATCTGTTGGGATTGAGGAAGGGAGAAAGATAATTGGTTTATTATCCCTCTCCAACGAGCGACAAAGTCTGCAATAGACTCATCATCGAATTGATGAATGTTATAAAGATCTGTAATCGAGATCTTATACGTGATATTTATTGAAAAGTTTTCAACAAACATTTGGGCCAATTGAGAGAAAGAAAACAAGGAATGTTGAGGAATGTTATTATACCAGTCTAAAGCAGGACCTGCTAAAGACATAGGAAAAGTACGGAGCATAAGCTCCTGATCCTGGACTATGAGGTAGCAAGCATGTTTGAATGCTCGCAAATGCTGTTGAGGGTCCTCCCGACTATGAAATTTTGAAAATTTAGGAAGTTCCCATTGGGGAGGATAAGGTTTAAAAGCCACTGAGGGGTGAATGGGTTCATTACATACTTCTTCAAAAGAGTATGAAGGACGAGCCCCTTTGGTGGAGGCTTCCAAGTCTATGATTTTCTTGAAAAGAATTTGAACCACGTCAGATTGAGGAGGAGGCACATTGGCATGTCCTACATAAGAAGCAAATGGTGGATGTTGTTGAGGTGTCAATGGGGGATTCATCTGTTGATTGATAGGATGATAAGAGGAGTAACCAGGCGTTCTGGGTGACGCCTGGTGGGGTATTTGTTGTGAAGGAGCCTGTGTATAGGTAGGCTATGAGATAGTAAGTGGTTGAGAAAATGAAGGTTGGATGACAGATGGAGCCTATGATTGGTGGACTCCTATGCTTGTTGACTAAATCGGAACAGATTGAGTAACATGGGTGCCGATTTGATTGGACATATTTGGGAACAAGACCTGAAAGAGGGTTTCTACTACCGGATTAGTTATTAAGGGTGCCGATGCTAGAGGATGGGCGAAGGTCACTGTTGCTGGAACACTGGAAGAAAGACCCACTGGAGGACGAGAAGCAGGAACCAACTGACTAGTCGAAGGGGGTTGACTCATAAAGGGGTACTGACCCTGGGACACGATGGACGGCATAGATGAATTAACAGCAATATGCGGGTGCACAGACACACTCATTATAGCCAGAGCAGAGGACCTCTCAGAAGTAGGTTGTGGAATATTCGAGGTAACTGCGGTGTTAGGAATAGGTAAGACTATTTGAGAACTAGTCGATATGGTTGGTGGAAGAGAAAAAGGAGGCACAGGTGCGCCACCCTCCTCCGTGGCTCGAGGCGAGAAAAATGATGTTAACTGTTCTACAAAGGCCTGGGATGGTTCACGAGGATAATCGTACACTTGCTGGATTGGCGGTCCCTGGTCAGATATTTGAATAGACTTTTGTACTAAATAGTCCATGAGGGCTACCGGATTGCGATCAAGGAGCGCCTGAAATTCAGGATCCCCATGAGGAACATACTCTGAGTCAGAAGCAGATGATATTTCTGAAGGACTAGGGGAAGCTGGACGTGATGGGGTTACTTTGGCCTGATAGAAAGGATTATATGACCAGGATGGGGAACCAATTAACAGTGGTCCCGAGGAAGACCTGGGGGGTGCCGAAACATCCACACTAGTGGTGATCTCGGAGGAAGAAGGGGCTAGTTGAGCCATTCTTCTAGATTGTAACCGAGTGATGACCGTCATAAACAAGCAGAAAAGAAGATTGACCTAACTAATGCACAGACAATTCAAGCAGCGTAGGTGATTATCTCTTTTATTTTTTTATGATTTTTAAGAAAGAGAATATTAGGGAAGGCCTTTTAGAATAGGAACTACTCAGATAGCCAAACTAAGGATGGTTCGGGGGATGTTTTGGTGAGGAGTCCCGAAGGCACTTCAGTAAAAGACCGAAACGTGGCTTGATATAGGGGCCTACCCCCGCACTTCACACATCGCTACGATAAGGGAGTCGGGTGCTTTGCCAATATATACCAGAAATTCCGTGAATTTATAGCGTGGCCCGAGTACTGCGTAGGCTCTTCCTCTTGGATGTCACTTCCAAGTAGGCGAGGCCAGGGAAAGAATTTTTGTTTAAATGCTTTATACCTAGTGATTTTGGCTTTGTGTGCAAGGGTGAAAAATAAAAATCAAATAGTGTCACTACCGATTTTGATCAATTTTCCAACCTAATTAAAACTAGATGAAAAACATACAGCATAAATGACCAAGAAAGAGTTCTTTTTTAAGCACCTAAAAACGAAGTGTTTGATTTCGATGAAGACAAGTCAAACAGATTCTTTCCCAAATGTGATTAAATTCTTTTTAAGTACCAACAATTGAAATGTTCAGATGTGATAGACAACAAACAAAGAATTTTTTATTTTTTTGTATTTTTTTTTTTAGTTCCTAAAAAGGAGAAAACACCGTAAAAGAGAAATACCTGTAGATTTAGCTCTCCAAGGTGTGTGGACTTCAAAAAGCACGTTGTTGAGCTCTCCCCCTCGAACAATCCCATGAACAAGGAAAGTGCTCCGCAAGAAAAGGTTAAAACAAAATCCAGAAAGATATATCCAGATAATGGTGAAACGAAAATTTCTATTTTAAGGAACTAGAAAAATTTCAAGGAAATAACAATTTCGCATAAAGAGATGGATCAAACATGCAAACTTGAAATCAAAATGAAATATTTACTAATTTTATAAATAGAAATTGGAATTGAAATTTGTAAGAAAAGAAAGGACCTAACTTTGCAAATTCAGAAATGAAAGAAACAAGATGGAAACGATGAAAGGAAATGCTCAAGAAGAACTGATAAAAATCAGTGAAGAAAAAGAACAAAGCTCAAAACTAGAAAAGAGATGAACTTACCAATAAGGGACTTTGGTTGGGTCCCACCGAGCGTGCCAGAATGTAGATCAAGAATTTTGCGCTTGTTACCTGTCCAAGTTAATGCACCAAACTAAACACAAAAACCTTGAAAAACTCCAATGAAATCGATACCTGATGGACAAGATCCGAAGATGTAGATGGATAAGGAAGCCGATGTAGATAAGACGGGTGCACACGAGTAATTCTGCACAGTAGATCCAAGTAACCTGCGAGACACCGAGGCTTGATAGAAAAAGACCACGTTAAAAGATATTTAGGTGGACTGCCTGAGAAGCGGGTCCGGGAAGCGGTAAGCTCCCTCGGCGGATGTCAGTCCACGTTTTCAATTAAGTAAAGAAGTATACATGATAAAAGATGTACGTACAAAACTATATTTTCTGATCAAAGTAATAAACAGAATCTAAACAACAGGTAGAAAGCAACAGAAAATAGGGAACTGTGAAAACAAAGCTGGATTTGTGTTACCTTTGTCTTTTTACCTGTCTGCTGGATGATCGGCATCGATTATATAGAATCGGTGTCGACTGGTTAAGATCGGCGTTGACTGATATAGATTGGCATCGATCCGAGACAAAGGGTGAGAAGATTTGGAAATTGGAAAGCGAAGGCCAGATCGTCAACGTCTGCTAGATCTGTAGAAGCCGGAGAGATACTGGCAAGGCTCCACCTGTGCTGGATGCAGGAGCAGAGTCACCAGAAAATCAATGGAGACGTGTGATGTTGATGTGATAAGAGCAGAGTAATGGTGCTCCTCTCAGAGATTGATTTGGACAAGATCCGCTCTCATTCGATAGATAATGTTCACACTTGATGCTAAAAGATATCTCGTTCTCTCTCTTACAATCTTTGTCTCTGTGTTCCCCCAGAACTGAGTTCTGGGCTTCTATTTATAATCGGTGCCGCTCCGAAAAATTGGCACCGACCAAGTACCGGTTGGCGCTGATCACGGAACAGACTCCCAAGACGGCCAAAATGAGCGATTTCTGGGAAGATAAGAGTGATCCCTCCACCTCAAATACGGGAAATATCCCACTTTGGGAGGAGGAGAAATAGGGGGGATATATGGATAGGATAGATATGGGGTAGATAAGTGGTTAGGATACATGTGAAAAGGTGTAATTAAATAGTTAACATTTAATTACTCACGGGTAAAACATAATGGGGTGAATTAAACTTAGGATAGGTGTTTAAATCACAAATTGAATAATACCCCAAGGGGATAGTGGTGATATAAACGTGCCCCAGGTTACCTAAGAGAGAAAACACGCACGAGGGACACTAAATTGGATAACCAATTTTAGGTGTCTACACAACCATCATCCACACAAACCTCTCCAATATCTAAGGCCACTATATCAATTTTAGGATCAAGTTGAGAAACTGAATCACATACATCCAGGGAAACAGAACATTTCTGATCTATCCATAAATTCATCATTATGGCTTTACTTGACAACTTACACCTAAATTTAAACCTATTCTCCTGATCTACCACTGCGTCAAACAATAGGCATCTATCTTCTAGAAAGGGAATAACCCCGATGTATTTATCAATCATTTCATCCTTTATCCTGAAAAATTCATGACTAAGAAACTCACATCCTGAGTCTAACCTTGTTGTATCATTCCCCTTCAAAATAAAACAATATAATCCTATGAGGGTATCCCAAAATTCCTTCATTTTCCTGGCACACAAAAGATAAATAGAAGATACCCCATCTCCATAATCATGTTTTCTGTCAATAGACACCAAGGTTTCACCGACTGAAATCTCAACTTTATACTTTCTCTTAACATCACTTTCAACTAATTGTGTTGCAAAAAATACTTGATCTATAATCCTAACTTCTTCATCCCTGAAATCAGTGATCTTCCCTCTATCAACCAGGTCTCCATCATTTTTTTCATGCTTGGGAAAAAGGAAACCTAGATCATCACTGAATTTATTTCTAAATACCATTATCATTTCATTCCATGAATGTAATGAACCCATGGGTAAGGAATTAAACCAATCCCTAACATCCTCTTATAACATGTGCATAAATAGTTTCATAAAAACATCATCATGTCTTACCTCTAATTCATGTATCACCTTCTCAAAAAAACCAAGATGTGTTTCAACACATATACTACCATATCCCTAAAAGATAGAAAATCTGAGCCTAATTCCATTAGGGATCCGATGTGGGTATCCAATCACTCCTCCAAATTCCACAGGCCTAAAATCATTTGATCTCAAAGGGACCTTAAGAGAAGATCACACCACACCATCATCACACAAACCCATGGATATACTCACAAGGATCAAATTCCTACAAATAAAATTCACCCCTTAAGATTTGAGGAACACAATGATTCGATCTGAATATTGACCTTTATACGATAAAACAACCAATTACAACACATTAAGAGAGAACATTGGTCTACCATGACCAAAAGGAGAATGAAATCACCACTATATTCATGACCCTAGAGAAGTACATTACATGAAGCATCAAAGGTATTCTCCTCCAACACATGATTCATGATATTATATAATACAGAGTAAGATGATAAAACTAAAAAACATGGTGATCAATTACTTTAAAATTCACTGGCAACGACGTCAGACGGGTTTTGGCTCCAATATCTACACCCCCCAGAGTGGAGAGTGAGGTGCAGATGTATGGGGGGAAAATGCAAGAGTAGGGATGGTCTGCACGAGTGTGTTGTTTTGTATCCACGGACAGGGTCCCCCTCTACCCACCTGTCCGCTGTCTCTAAGGGGGCGATGGGGAGGCACCTTAACAAAGGGTGTGGTCGATTGCCTTGCTACTTTTGACTCTACCTAAGTCATGGTGAGAGGACCCGAGGCATGGCCTAAGGGATCAGATATAGGGGTGAGGCTTGGGATGACGTCCTGAGTCTGATAGTGAAGACATATCGGAGGCTGGATGTACCCACAAAATGTAGTGCTCACTCAAAAGAATGGTCATGAAGCACTGTAAACACTGAAGAAATCCGATATAGGCCTCCAAAGATAGGTTTTACATAATCTGGAAATTAACTCCCAAGGATCCATATGATGTGTACTGGGTTAATGTAAAAGACTTTTAAATGATGAGTGACTACACTTGAGATATGTGCATTGATGATTTATTTCACAAGTGGATCATATATAAAATAGGAAAGTGAGGTAGGATCCATAAAATAACACTTGTGGTGCCCAAAGTAATTATTAAAAATTTAAGAGATTGAGATGGAGGTTACAAAGAATGACTCAGATGTTAAAGGGAACTGGGAATCTCAGGAAACACGCCAACCATTTATTCAGAACCTCTTTATCTTTTCATGGAGAAATAATATAAAACATGATTTTCACAAGAAATTTGTCTCAAGGAACCTCCAAGAAAATAGATAATCCCAATCCCTCATAATGTAGCTCAGTACCCCTGAGACTAAATTATGTTGAGTGTTCTGATAACAAGGGACCCCCAAGACACATAAACACATTACCCATTCTCGTTTAGCCAGTAAGGAATTTTACAGGTCCTATAGATAACATCCTAAAGTACCCCCAAAGGACATTAATCTCCCAAACCACCCTAAAAAAACCTAAAAAACAACAACGTATTTCCATATAAAATTACAGCCATAAAGTGCACAAGATCGTGATGGAAAAACATGCATCATCCCACCCCAAAATAAAATCATTCCGCGAAGAAATCACGACAAAAACAATCACATTAGGCTATCTGAAACAAACCCATCAAAATTGGAAAAAACAAGGGAAATAAATACACACAAATATATATATATGCTCTCAATTTTTGTTAATGAATATACAGAGGTAATCACCTTAACCCAAATTCCAAGAAATGGGGAATAAAAAACCATCTACTTCAAGAAAGTAAAAATTTCTAGGCTTGATCCATGCACTGTAAACCGTCCCATAGCTCCTCTAAAAAAATCCCATCTTCAAAAACCTCTAACCCCCCTCCTCTCTTTTCTCAAACCCTTGCTTTCCACTTATACAACCTTATCCACTTTAGATTTTTAGAGAATATCCATCCAAATTCTAATTGACTCACACCCAAGCCACTCTTTGGGGACACCGTGGAGTAAAAGAGAAGATTCCCCAAAGAGGACCTTCAACTTTACCCACCGTCATCCTATCACCATCATGTCATTACAACGACACAAAATATTTTCCATGTCACTTTATTTTAATATCAAATTTTCCAAATGCAAATAAATGTGACGTGGCTAAAAGATATAAATCAACAAGACATTACATAAAGACACAAACATTTACTCAATCTCCGGTGACATGCTTCATATAAATAATCAATATTAATCTAAGTCCCACTTGTGCCTACCGATCCGGGATAGATATAACATTTATGACGACATGTTTTATCATACACGTCATCCCTAGAAGCATGCCTATTTAAGCATGGCATGATAGGCCAAAAACCTACCATCATAAATCCATAGAGCCATCTGCACCTTGCTTCAATCAATAACCTCTCTGCCATGGCCTTTTTACCTGTTGGAGCGAGTCCTACCATCGAAGAACTCACCCACCTGGGTGAATTTTTCAAACTCACAAGCCCCAATGAAGCTTTCATCAAGCACATCTTTAGTGTGCCAAATTCTAGGGTCAATCCTCTAGACAATTCTTCCCCAGATACTACAATCCCATCCTTCCTGAATCGGTTATCTCAGATGTGTGCCTCATTTCCCCTTTTTCATACCCTTTATTTTCATTTGATCCTTCCAGAACACCATCTAAACACGGGACATTTAAAATGACACTGGCTTCATCATTGTCCATATTTCCATGACAACTAGTGGTATATCCACAAATCTTATTACGATCCTACCCTACTAACTACATAGCTCCCTATACCAAGCCCACCGAGCACACAAATGGAAAGAGGACAACCCTTAGGCCTGCATGCAGATGATATAGAAATGTGGCTTTCGGCCTTAGAAATTGCCTTGGCTGAAATTTGGGCCATAATGAGTACCCAGGATCTTCCTCCCAAGAAAAATAGAATCCCCACCAATGACACACCCAGATAAGTAACTCCATTTCTCACAGCTCGACATTCCACCACTCGAAGGAAAAAATCTTATATAAGAGGGGTATTCTCTCTTTCTGAATCGGTGAATTCACTTGAGAAAAAGATAAAATTCACCCAAATTCTTAATGGTCCATTGGTGGATATTCCTAAGTTGTTGAAGAAAGGGATGTCACAGAACCTAGTTGGGGATGTGTAGTTTTTTAGTGCAGTGGCCCATGAGGATTTTATACACCATTGTGACCAATTGCTGAGGCATGTTCCAACCTTCCCAAGAAATATTTTGACTTCTGAAAAATTGACCTTTATGTTTGTAATGAAATTATCTAATTTTTCATTATTTTGCACATGTATATATGTACTTTTGAGGGTAGGGGCCCCTATAATGAAACCCTCATTTTTTTTACAGTGTATATGATCTTGAACTATCCATTTTCTTTGTCAATGCATGATATGTATTTATTTATTCTACTAAAATGACTGAAACATAACATTTTTTTCATGTTTTACTTGTACTGCAATGTGAACAAAATTCACACAATTAATCATCACATACAACACTCACCACTATACTCAAGCATTTCACATAATTGCACACTACCCTAAGAAAGAAAACCAGTCGCTTGTTTCTCCCAACTATTTCAAACAGAAAAAACCAAGTTCCCTTCCCTCCTCTCTATACATGTCAGAACAATCATAAACATAACCAACCTCCACCTTTTACCCAATCAGGCACCCAGGCCCGTGGACAGTACTTGAACCATTCCAAAATAAGTTGGGAAGTAAACCAAGTCTCAAGCTCCAAAAAACCGGTTATATTGCAAGTTGAACACACATACCTTATCGGGTCTCAAGGAAAACCCATTACTTTACATTTCTTCAGGCATAAAACAAACTTTGACATCATTATGGCTTCTCACATGCATTCACTTTATACTTTCCTCCACCTCACGTAAATATGGGCTCAACCTGTGCTTCACACAAATGTCGAGGGGACATAAAGTACACATGTCACAATTTACCCACACTTGTCAAAACACTCCCCCACCTCAAGTGCCGAGGAAAGGATCGCAGTGTGCACATTATATTCATATCTTGCAAAAGTGAACAATCATCTTGAAAATACATCAAAGTACCACTACTTTCACTTACAACTCCCGAAAACCTTAAGAACAAGTGCAAAATAAAATAGGCAAATGATTATCCAATCGAATAGAGAGGCCGACAATTATGAACACTAACACAGTCTACGTTGACCACAAACATGTAATTTTTTTTGGTTTTTAATTTAAAATCTAAAATGTTACAAGTTTTTTCTTCTTCCAATATCATTTGTTTGAAAGTTTCCAAGACATTTTCAATAAACCGGTTGTTTTCTTATCTTGCATCCATTATAGTCTATGGAAGTTTTATTTTTTTACACATTTTGTCTAACCATTCATATGTTAGGTCTGTACTACCAATTTTTTCCATGATTATTGTAACTACAACATGTAAAAAACTTCCTTTCCAGAATGCTTTGAGGGGTGTTCATTCCTTTTTCTACAACTCCCACTTTGGTGCAGATGTGTAAATACTGGCAAAGGTTTTGGATAATGGATTCATGCCTACCCACCACATTTTTAAAGGCATCATACCCTGGATATGAGCTCATATTGGCACTATTATAGAGGTTATGTTGTGTCACCTCTACTTATGACTAACCTGAGTTAAACAAAACCATAGTGTACTCTAATGGATGCACATAGTCTATTCCGTTTTCCCAATGTGATGCCACTAAGAGAAAACATTGGTAATTTATGTGGAGTATGGCTTGGATTCTGTCCAAAAATAAATATCTTGAGAGCTTCCCTTAGATGCTTTAAAAAGTTAAATAATAAGGATAAACCCTAAATTCACCCAAAAGGGCTTCTCTTTACATATTATAATTTACTCTACTTCCTTTTTCATTTACACATCTAATACGCATGCGTGTAAGTAACCTTATGTATATGTGTATGTGTATATTTATATCTTATTTTCTAGTATTTTTTTGAAAAAAAACCTCATTTTTTCTATTTTATTTAATCATTATAAATATCATAGTTATTATCATCGTGTAAAACTAGTATATAAATATTAGATACATCTATCTAAATTACCAAGAAATATCAAGATCAAGAGACCTATCTAACTATGTTGGTGTAGTATAAGTTCACCCAATTTTTATGAAAAGAAATATAATATAACAAATACATTATAACCAAATTGTTTCTCTATGAATTATGCTAATAAATATATATTACAAGGTCCTTAGATTAGACTTTTCACGTAGCACATCAATCAATGAAATTTTTTAAATTCTTTGTCAAGCTACAATTCATGTGTGATAAAAGGAATGGATTTAGTTGTTCCATTCTATCAAATTATACCTTGATTTTCTTACGAGAGGGATAAATGAGGTGGTGAGTGGGTGGCACTACAATCTCCACCAACATCTCGACAGAAACTCTAACTTAACAACATCCCATATGAAGCTGGAATGTATACCACAAGTATCATCATCTTGACTTTCTTATTAGGAAAATATACAAATGCTACTTGAGAATATTTTACGTGACCAATTAGGGGTACTTATTTAGTTTTCATGGAGTAACAATATCCAATAGTAGGAGTGGGAAATAGACTAAGGGCCTTGGCAACTCTCGAAGGAAAAACATTCTCAGAGGCACCAGAGTCAGTGATACAATTACTTAATTTTAACCCATTGATCAACAAGGAAATATATAAGGGTTCTACTTTCTCATAAGTGGGGGATGTTGAAGCAAGAAGATTCTAAGGAGTAGTAATAGGAAGTGGAATTAGTTCTTTGGTAGTGGAATTGATGGAACTGTAGACACCAAATTCGTGTCTTACGACCCCTTGTGACCCGCATCCCATTTCACAACCTAACCTCATTACCTAAACCTTACACAATTATTTATTAATTACCTCATAATTGATAAATCCACATCGCCTTACCCGCCACCTCACTTAGCCACCTCACCATGACCTAGCCCTAACCCTAAACTAACCTAATTAGGACCCATGACTTGGTCTAGACTCACATCCATAACTAATGCCTCCTTACTCGCACCCAAAGCCGACCTTCTAGCCACTTGACCAAGCCCGCAACTGATCCCTCGGGAGAAAAACAGGGAAGGTGGGCTATTTTACTAAAAATAGCCTACTTTTTCCTAACCGATGCCGGTTCCTACTCGACCACCGTCGGTTACGCAACCGCCATCGGTTCCCTGTAAATGGGCTCCCCAAACCAAAACAACGGATCGGAATTTCATTTCGGGAGATCAGTCGAAGGATTTCTGGATCAACAAAGGGCATTGCGAGCGAGGAACGGATTCCAGATCTTCACTTGACCAAGCAGAGACGAGTGAAAATACTAGACGTGCTTACAGCAAAGGAGATCAACTTGCACCTTCATCAAAACCAGTAAGTTACATCTTGCATGTCCTCCATTATAACATTTCTTATGCTTTTGGAATTGCAATCTTCCCCAAATCCGTTTCTGAATCCATTACCCAACGTACCATTGCCTCTAACTATCATTCTTTAGCTTCTAACCATCCCATTTCCTAATACTATCCAAAAACCAGCCATTGCAAACACCACAACCAGCCCAGAAGATCCTAGAACCAACCGGTATCGGTTATCAGTGACCGCCATCGGTTATAGATAACCGGCATCGGTTCCTTTGATCCAAACCAAGAAAAACAGCCTTTCCCCTACCTAGTTCCACGAAACAATTTAATTGGTACTTTACAGTATTTTGTGTTAATTCATATTAGCAGGGAAACTGACCACCTTCGAAAGGAAGTTTTACATTTCCTGGGCCCAAGGCAGTTTCCTCATTTATTGTTTAATCAAATCTTGTGGTCTTGTGTTCTTATTTGCAGGTAGTCCTTCCAAGATAAAAAGGGGTTCTTCGCAGTCAGCCTAATCTTTCTCTACGGTACGCGCACACCATCTCGACATTCTACAGGTATTCCTCCTAACCCTAACCTTATCTGTTTCTAAAAGGAACGAAGCATTTTCCGAGTGAAACAGGAACTATACTTTGAACTACTTCCTTTGATAAAATGGACAAGTTTATCAAATTTCTTGGGATAATTTCTCTTATACTCAGACACAAAATATGGAATTTAGAATTCTTGACATGGTCAATGATGTCAAAGGATGAAGAGGTGGATAATTGGGGAAGAATGGCATCCTTGATAGGTGTAGGAGTTACATTCTTAAAAGTATAAAAAGAAACTGATTTGACTTGGGAAGAGGAAAGATACTTACCCAAATAAGTATGTGTCTTTAGCTAAGGTGGTCTTAGGATTCTTCTTGGATGACACTAAGGAAGTGGGAAGAAATGATCCTCTTTTTGTTGTTTTCTGTAGGTTTTCCTTTTTCAGGATTTGTGTGCTTAACATAGGAAATAGAGGAAGAAGCATTTTTTCGTGATTGTGAGAAAGTGAACACTACATATGTAATGAAACATTGCACCAAAACCTCAAGGAATTAGTGAAATCCACACATGAGGATCATAACATCCCACCACGCTTCCGTAGCTCAGACCCCAAGCTAGATTTGTGCCCGTATAATAGGACCCCGCCCTGCCCTATACGAGCCCCGGGCGAACACTGCAATGCCGGCGTAGCTATCCGTGCCGGGACTTGAACCTGGGTGGTTACTCTGATACCCAATGTAACGAGCCATTACACCAAAACCTCGAGGCATTAGTGAAATCCACACATGAGGATCATAACAACATAAGAGTAGTTGTTCATATCAACCGTGAAATCCTCATAATCTTCATCAAATGAGTATTAAAAATACCCAATGTTTGTATATCCAAATTCTTCTCCTTCAAATGTTGATTTGACAATTTCATTTTCTCTATCTTCTCAAGTTCCACATGTTCCATTAACATGTGGAGCCTCCAAGATAATCCTTTTTGGTGCTCCAGTAATCTGATTACGGTTATAATTTTGATATGGGGCATGTTGAGCCATTTTCTTCTTCATTGCAGTCAAATCATTAACCAAATTTTGTAACAACAAATCAGTTCTTGCATCCTAGGAGCTTTGGAAATTATTTTTCATTAAATGGTTCCTGATCTTCCCTCACATGATAAGATCATCTTCCACCTCAATAGAAACTTCTTGAGCATTATCCAATGTATATGGTTGATTTATTCATAATATGATCCCAACCTCAGGCAATTAGGCATTTATGAAGAACCTCTTTTGATTTTTTTAGAGTAGGACGGGCACCATTAGGAATCTTGTTAATCAACTTATTGAATTTGGCCACAAATTATCTCATGGGATCCTATGGTTCTTTCTTCATTTGATCCATTTGAGCACAAAGGGCATGAGAATATTCCACTAACTTGAACCATGATTCAAACTTAGTTTTCATATCTTCCCAATTAGTGATTGAGTGAGATGCAAAATAGTAGAACCATTCTGCAGCAACATCTTGTAATGACTCCAAAAAAAATCGAATAGAAACATATTTGTGTTTTATTCCAATAACACCACAAGAAATGATAAATGCCACAATGTGCTAATATGGACATTTCTTTCCATTTCCGTACAACTTGGGAAAGTTCTTTCTTGATGATTTGGGTAATTCCTGAAGTGGAGGATTCAAATCCAACAAGCCATTGTTTTGACCCCATGGTACTGGTTTAGCCATCTGTGGAGGAAAAATGTCCAGTGGTTTTGGAGAGAGTGGAAGTGTAACCAGACTAGGAGGTGAAGTCAAAAATGGACCTTCAAGATCTTGTCTTAAAATATGTATTAGAGTAAGTATGAATTCAGATTGTTCTTACAACTCAAATACAAGATTATGAAAGATTACAATGCCACTTGATTGGTCTTCTTTAGTGAATCTTATATATTCCATTTTTCTTAAGAAGATGAATCACTTAAGTGGAAGAAATATGCTTTTAGATTGGCCAAGGGATAGGATATGCTCATATTTAGGCATCAATACTTTCTTTATTTTTTTGGTTTTTTGGAATTTGTAATTTTTAGGATTTTGGAATATATGATTTTTTATATTTTGTGGGAAAAGGGTACCAGACAAAAGGATTGCTCAATCCCCAGTATAGTCATCAAAAATTGTTGGTGAAATATTTTTTCAAGAACAAAATGTGGGTTTTCATCCAATGCTCGTGGGAAAAAGTCACTCCTCTTGGGAATTGGGAAGCTCTTATTTATTGAAATCTAGAAACTATGTACACCCTTATTGTGACTACAACGCTAGACAATAGAGGGGTAAATTAGTAGATAGGTGTGGAGAGATAAATAATAAGGGAATTATACTAATGATTTGAATACATATTTTATCAGCTATAATTTAGGGGTGATTCCAGTTTCAACTAGAGGAAACAAGAGAGCACAACATAATATCATTGCAAGATAGTGAAACAGAAAAATACAAGATAAATACAAAGCCTTGTCAAGATATGTTTATTACACAAATAAGGAATAAATCCCTTCAAGTTATTATAAATTCCATCATGTTCTCGAGTAAGTGACAAAATGAGAATGGAGGAAAATTTTCTTAGGTAGGAAGTAAAAGAATACAACTTGCTAGAGAGGTCAAAAAATGATCCCTTGGAATGGAAACAAATACACAATTTATATCCAAATCCAGTGACTCTTCACATTCCCATGTGACCTTTCAACTTAAATTATAATCTCAACAAAGAAATAGAAACTTAAAGTGACTTAAGTCACTTTTACGAAATTTTATCAATGGATAAATAGAATGTTAGAGAGAGAAAGTGTTATCAGAAAAGATATTGCAGATGAAGTTGTTCTCTTCATTCATTATGGAGATTAATGTTGAAACTTGATAGGATCTTCAATATCTCCTTATCTAATCAGAGAATACATTTTATTGGACCTAGAAATGATGCTCCACACCTTATCGTGACTGATCATCTATGGTCACGTTCAAAATAATATGTTTCAACTCTTCATCTCTATGAGAAACGATAGGATGCACAAATAAAATCATTGTCATGAACATGATCTCTTGTTTATCACATGAGAAAACACTCATCTTACAATAATCATGAAGAATGCACTCACATTATGCGTGCCCCAAAATTGGTAACCATGATCTCTCTTGGATTCGAAAGTATAAGAGATTTCATGAGAATTATGAATGGAAACATATTAATCCTTTGAATGGAGACACTTCCTCTTTTTGAGATGACACTAAGCAATGAAATAATGGAAAATGTCTTCCTAAAGAATACGAATACTCCTTTTTATGTATCTTGAATGGATAATGGTGAGGAGATTGAGAATACACTAACACCATGGCTCCCATCATGAAAACCTTCAAACGATTCAATTGTATATTTGTTTATCAACAATCCTCCTACGCACTCTGACTTAGGTTAGCAGATGGGTTTTTATTCTTCCATCCTCTACTTCTAATCATAAAAATTCATGTGTTCCATGTTGTCTCCAATGTCCAAGTATTCAGAAACCAAGACTAAAATGGGATAGCATTGTGAAATTTTGGGGTTTCACAGGCCTAAGAATGATGTTGGAATTTGTTGGTGTATATGTCTTATTGGGTCATCATTCGACGACTTGTCCACCTTGATGGTGAGTCATCTCACTTAGTGAGAATAGGTTATAGTAGAATAGGTCAAAAGGGTTAGTCACTGTTGTGTACACATTTCATACACAAGAGTTACACAACACTCCTATATATAACTCTCTCTTTTTATCTATGAGTATGTTAGACACACCGATGTCTTTATGTACCTAATTCTCATTTCGTGATTTGATCTCTTGCTTACTACATGGAGCATTCATGACACTATTTGAAGTGTAACCTTATTTGATGTGCATGGGGTTCCATATTAATCTTCGTAGAACAATCCAATATGGTATTAGAGTGATTGTTTGATAAACATGTACTTGATTAATTTGGTTTATATTACTTCATTTTCTGGTTTTTGTGCTTCTCGTGCAAGTTTTCGTTATTTTTGAATCTTGTTTAAAGGTTCGACCATGTGTTTTATGAAGTTTGTGTGGTTTTTTTGGCTATACATGTGCAGGTTACAAGGTTTTTATATCCAAATATAGCTAGTTACAACTAAGTTTGGCAAAACTGCTAAATCTGAGCTACGTGCCTTTTCTTCATTTCTGGTTTTTAATCAGTAATTTTTTAAATGCAAGTGATTTTTTTTTAAATTTCTAGTTTTCAGACCTCCTGACCTCTTTTCCTAATATTTTTCATCCTTGGTTTACCCCTGCATCTCCTTTCTCCCTCTAGTAAGTGATATTTTTCCTTGGTGAGCTCCTCCCTCTCCCAACTCATGTTAGCGAGCTCCTCGACGAGCTGACTCTAAGCGAGTTGGTTCTATTTTGGCTTGTACTAGCTTTGTTTTTTCCATGGCCTAGTTTTTTTGTGTTTGGGTTTTGTTTATTTCTGCCTTACTGGGTCAAACTATTTTAAACCAGGTTGTTTTCACTCACCTTGCTCTATTTGCTGTGAATTATGCATTTTTTTAAGTTGTATGTTTTTACATGTGGGTGAGTCTTTTTTGTCTGCGAGTGAGTTATCTCTTTTTTTCTTACATGCGTGAGATTCAGGTTTTTTTAGTTCATTTCTTTGAACATGTTCTTTTTCTTTGTCGGGCTTGTTTTTGAGTTGGCTCACCTTTCTTTTATCTTGTTCTGCAGGTTGAATCTCTTGAATTTGGTTCAGAATTTCACAGATACAAAACAATATTATATTTGTGTGTATATCAAACATACAAGATACATGCATTTATATAGGAATGACATTCCTATAAATAATAAATTCACCCTATTAATACGATAACAAAATAACTTACCTAACTATTCTATGTGAGTTGTTACAAATAACCTCACACAGACATAACAATAAATGGAATCACATAACAATAAACCATGTGAGTGATAATAATTCCTAAGAGAATCACTTTCTTTAGTTGCATTTGTATTTCCCTTGCTGCATTGGTTGGTTACACTACATTGGTTAATGTGTTGAGCTCTCAACTCACTTGTTGCACAATCTTCCCTGGTTGTAAGGCCCCTTATCCTGCTCGTGGCTTAGTGTTTGACTAACGTTCCCTTTAGCTCTCCCCTGCACACTGTTGAAACCTACATGCCCGTAGACCCTGGCTAATCCCTCTCTTTTGGCCATTTTCGTGCCCCTAATCTTCGCACCTTATCGATTCATCCTAACTCATGCCTTGCCCTATGTGTCTTATTACCTGTGTTAAGCCCACCTCTTTTCCTCGTCAACGTGGATCCTACCTCCACCATTTCCACTACCTTATCTCCCTCTCGACTGGGTATCTCAGTTTAACCCCTTTTTTTGACTGAGCTCACATTTTAACTCTCGCCCAAGTGTATTTTAACATTATTTTTATTAAAACATGGGATTTTAATTTATGTGAGTCTGGTTTATATTAAATGGCGGTGATTCATATTAAAAGTGGGGGTATTTAATCCAAGGTGGTTTAGTATTTAAGTGAGGATATTTTAATTTTTTTTAAATCATCGATGTTTTTAAGTTAAAGTGGGTTGGTGTTTAGTTATAAGGGTTTAATATTTTTTAATAGTTAGATCTTAAGGTTAAATATTAGGATCTAATTTATCCTTTTTAAAGGGTTAATTTAATTTAATCTAGATTAGAGTTTTTTAATTAGTGGTCCTTAATTAAATTTAGAAGTCCAATTAAATTAAAACTAGCTCTTTTTCATCATTTAGTAGTTAAATTAGTCTTTACTTAACGTTATTGTCATCTTTTTCTCACCGTTATTGTTGTTAAGTTAGGTTTATTGGTGTTTTTAAAAGTACAAATTTATAACGTTACTAGACGTTTTTTTCTACTAATTGTTTATTGAGTGTATAACATTCCTCTTAGCATTTTTCTGCCTTCTGGGGGTCTTTGTTGCATATTGGAAGTCTTGGGACTCATTTTTAGCCTTTTCTTCGCTTTGTAATCACTCTTCTTCACTTGTGGGTTTGTGAGCACGTCCGCCACAACCTTGCGGAAAGAGAGCCTCCTTCCCTTCTTGCTTGCTTTTGTGCTTGTTCACTTGTTTCATTGCTCATGACTAGGAATATTGTGGTCTCTACTCTTGTGTGTTATTTCACTAATTACAAGGTGAGTGACCAACCATCTCACATCGCACAAACACATGGGTGTAATAAATGTACTGCTTATAAAGTGTCACAAATAGGGGATTATCATTGTTCTTGGGTGTTGTATTGCATGTAGATGCATTCTCAGATGAGATTGATGTCTTGCAACCTTGTGTGTATTATTGCACCCTTCTTTTCTTGCATTCTACATTATTTCTCTTTTTCCATTTGTACTATGGAGATTTCTTTTCCCAAACCTACACTTCATAGGACTATTTTTGCATTGCAATCTCCACCTATTCTTCTCGATAGGGCTGACCATGCAATGTGGCATTCGAGAATGGAATGCTTTATTACTCATGATGGCATTTATCTATTTTTATATGGATGAGTACCTACACCCAGTGATCCTGAGAAACTTGAAGACTGGCTTGAAACTTATAGCATGGTCATTGTTCATTTGTTAACATAAATTTCTAGGCCTCTCTACCATCATGTGGTGCACACAAATTTTCCTTGCACTGTCTGGATCATCCTTCATTCATTATTTGGAGACCCTTGATATACTTCCACTGCTACTTCTCCCATTGATACAATTGTCTCCTTCTCTTTCTTATGTGGTGATAGTTTTACTGATATTTATTTTCATGTTTCTATTCCTGATGACAATGAGTGTTATTCCAGTTCTAATGATGAGAGAAAAAACAAGGAATTTTCTCTTCCTTCTCTCGGCCACATTTCAAATAATGTTGAGAATCCTCCTTTCCCATTAGACATCAGGAAATCTTGTTTCCAACATCATATTATCATTACATCTACATCCTTTCCATTTTTAGTGTGCGAGGCCCTTTCCACTCCTCCTCCTTCATTTTTTGATGATTCATATCTATCAGACATTGCTCTTTTGTTTATCCAACCACCCTCTTGGGATGAGTATTTTCCTGACCTTATTCATCTCTTCATAGTGCCTAATTGTGTCTCCATATAGGGAATTTCTCATCCTTCTATAGGTGTTTCAAAGGAGTCCATCTCCTTTTTTGGGAGTTCCCCTTCTGGGACTCTTATCACTTCCACTATTTCAGATACCATCACTAATCCACCATTTCTTCGAGATCCTCATTCTGTTGTTGTCAGGGTTGCTACTTTACCTTCACTTCACATGGTCATCGTTTTGGAGGATGTTCCCCTTTTATAATTTGTTATTTCTACGTTCGTGGCATTACCTTTAGCTCTTGTGCACCTACTTGTCATACCTTGGTCACACTTCCATGGACCAGATTAAGAGTTCTTCATACTACTACCTTCATGTTAATTCGTGGAGTGGGAAGAATTTCAGTACACCATTTATGTTCTTCCTAAAGGTAGGAACATTTTTTGATGTAGATGGACCTTCTTCAATCTACATGTGGAATACCAAATCATCGACACTCTTCTTGGAGACTTCATAGAGTTTCAGAATTCAAATCTGGTTGTAGAATTCTTTACCGAACCCTTCACTAAAGCCAAGTATCCTTACGTATGCTCTCATCTTCTGGTGATGTTCACTACTACTTCCACACATATTCTTTGGGCCTATTTATCTTCCTCTTGTCTTCAAGATTCTATCTTCCATCTTTTCCATTGCTTCAGCTTCACCATCCCTTTATGGACTAGTTGGCGCTTCCTCCTCACATATGGAGCATCGTTCCTTGGATAGGAACCATATCTTGTCACTTCATGTATCTTCTTCTTCACTCGATATAGGGTGGTCTTTGACACATACTTCGTCTTAGGAGGTTGGAAAATTTTCTTCATCTCTTCTCTTCTTCTAGAAATACTGCAGTTTGTACATGAGTAGCTTATTATGCCTTTAGTTACTGGAACTCATTTAACACATCTTTCATAGGTTGTTTAGGGGTTTCTTTTATCTCTTGTAAGTGGATGTTTTCCCTTAGGGGGTTTTTCTCCATTACTTGAATTCCTTATTGTACATGGGTACCTCATTAGGCCTAGTTGTCGAGACCCATTCTTCTCCTTTTTCTCTTTTCCAAGGAGTTTTTGTTTATACATGGGTACCTTATCAGGCTTAGTATTTGGGCCCCATTAACACATCTTTATTATTTGTATAGAGTATTTATCTTTCAATTATGACTTTCCATGACCTCTACCTCAACTTATATGAAGGGGGTGTGTTAGTGTATATGACTTGTTTCATCGTCATTCATTGACTTGTCCACCTTGATGGTTAGTCATCTCACTTAGTGAGAATAAGTCATAGTGGAATATGTCAATAGGGTTAGTTAGGGTTATGTACATGTTTCATGTATAGGAGCTAGACAACATTCTTATATGTACCTCTCTTTTTTATCTCTGAGTATGCCAGAAACATCGATGTCTTTCTATACTTGATTCTCATTTTGTGATTTGATCTCTTACTTATTACATGGAAGGTTCATGACACCATTTGAAGTGCAACCTTATTCGATGTGCATGGGGTTCCATATTGATCCTTGTAGAACAATCCAATATTTTTTGATAAAAAATCCTCTTATGCACTCTGGCTCATGTTAACATATGGGTTTTTATTCTTCCATCCTCTTCTTCTAATCATCAAAATCCATGTGTTCTGTGTTGTCTCCAATGTCTAGGTATTTAGAAACCAAGACTAAAATAGCCTAGTATCTAGAGTAGTGAAACTTCATTATGTAATTTTGGGGTTTCATAAGCCTGAGAGTGATGGTGGAATTCAATGGTGTAATTGAAATGGGATTCTGAGATGGTTTATAAAAAATTGAGATTTCACATGGTGTTTAATGGTTCTGACAAGTGAATCCACATTTAGGCCATTTTGAGAGAAAAACAACTCCAAATTAGATGAGACTTGATTCATTGGAAAAAAAAAATTGAAGCAAAGAGATGCTTTGAGTTTAGTGACATTGTTGGAAACAGTAGAAAATGAAACATCAAGTTCTTGTTTAGAAAGAATCTTGAAAATATGATTAATAGAGTATATTCAAAACTATAAGTCCTTCATTCTGGGAGCAATAGTTTTCCAAATGGATTGTGTTAGGAATATGTCTAGTGCTCACATATTTAATATTTACTATAAGGTAAATATTTCGTTTTTATTGTTATTAACTACCATATATTGTTTTAACAACAATATATTAGTATGGTTTGGTTGTACCCATAAACCTATTAATTTGTATTTGGTTGTATGACTTCCGCATTTGTAGGAAGTTGGTTTTCTATTCATATGGCTATATAATAGCCTTTGTATTTGGTATGAATATAATACATAACATTTTTATATTCAGGTGCAAATATAAGATCAAATTATTATATTGGTTTTTTATTTTTTGTAGAGTTATTGAGGAGAGGAACTAATTCTCAAAATTTGGTGAATATCTGTCACGGGGTTTGGGAGAAAATGTCAAAACAATTTCTAGTGCAAATAGGGTTTTTGAGTGGTCTTGGAGCTAGAAAGTGGTTTCACTCACAAATAATGCATTTATTCATTATATAACATGGTTTATAGCTTGTAATTGAGGTTTTTATGATGGTATATTGTTTATAAAGTTTGAGAATCTTCCTCCCTATTTTTTTTACATAGTGAACAAAACAAATTTCAGTTGTTTTGCAAAACATTGGTTTAACAACCATATTTTTGAATTGGACATAGAAAATAATCTACTTTTTATCATGTCATGTTATTTATATCAAATTTAAGGAAATTTTTAGAGGATTATGTGGTTAAAATTTGGGTGTGCTTCAACTAAGGAATCAAAATATACAAGTAAAACAAGTTTTGGATGAGTTAGGGCACAAAGGTGGTTTTGGTGGGCAGGAGAGGTGAAAAAATTATTTTAGTGGTTTCACATGATGCATTTCACTTTATTTTGGTTTTATTTATTATTAAGTAAAGTGGATATTCAAATGCGCTTTGGACATGGCGGTGAATATTTGAATGGGTTTCGCACATGGAGGTGGAGATTTGACTTTGTACATATAAAGTGAGTTTTCCACCAAGTTTACAAACTTCACTCCCAAAATTCACCTCCACCAAACATGGGCACACTTTTAGGGTGAAATTTCACCTCCAAATTCCATCGAGTGCAAAGGGGCTTCTAAAGTGTGTAAAGGAAGAGGGGTGAGACCCACAACATTCATAAACTTGACAATTTTTCTTTTTTCCATTACTTTTTGACTTTTCTTGACCAACCAATGAGATTAAGGTGAATTTTTTAAGGTGGAGTTAAAATTGGGCAATTCAAATTTCATTTCACATCCAAAAGAATGCCAAGCTCCCAAAGTGTGCAAGACAAACTTATTGACATCATTATGTCGACAAAGAATTAGATCGCGGAGTGCACATTTTGCCACATGGTATAAACTTAACCTTTCTGAGTTGTATAATTTAATATTTTGACAACACATGGTTCAATTAATCCATATATATTATTTTAAAACTATGAAAATTATATCTTCATGAAGTTGTTCTCAAATTACCATTTTTTCCTAGAGAGGTGTTCTAGTAAGTTGAACTGCTAAAGGAGTTTGAAACATGTATGAAACAAACCATAACTTGGGCCATGAATGGAGTTTAATTTTATTCAAAATTTCCCTTTTTTACACTCCTAACTCTTATTGAAGTGCTTGAAACCTTTAGTGTAAGTTATTTGTCTGGAAAGATGATTGTGCCTCGATGTTAGGAAGGCTTCCTCTTTTTATATACCCAGAACTTTGTCTTACATATCCCATCATGTAGTAGACTTTGTAATATTTTTTATGACTGTAATTTTAGCTCCTAACACCACCTAGAGTTCCTAAAACCTTTTCTAGGAAGTTTACCCTTCATTAGTGCTCACACATTCATTTTCCTCAAAAAATTCCTAGAGAGAAAGCTTTCTCATGACCATTCCAAAACTCATATAATCTCTTCTAAAGCATATTGTCACATAGAAAACTCCAATAAATTCACATTTACTATAATCTAGGATCCTAAAATAATCCAAGGCTCCCGAAAGCTTTCCCAAAATTTTACCTTTGAAAAGAGGCAATTTGGTAATTTTGACCAATTTTGACAAGTTTGACTGAAAATATGAAAATTTCAATAATGTTGTCAAGTAAAATGCTTGGACATTTTACATGCCAACAACTATATTTGACTTGGGAACTTGTCTTGGGTTGGGAAGAGTGCAAACATGGTAATAAGGAATACCAAAATATCATGACATTAAGCAAACCAGTGCATTACCCATGGGGTAGAATAGACTAAAAGGGGAAACACCTTATTGTGTAATATTTATCTAACACCACACACACACAACAACAACATAGTAAGGGAAACAAAACAAACCTATCTCATCTATGTACAAGTGGGGGAAAACCCTTTTTCACTGTATTACTTATTCTTCTTCTAGTGTTACCCATGTATATGTAGCACCAAATTACGTTGCTCTACAAACCCATTGACTGGTTCAATGAAGTAATACCCTTTTCTCAACTACTTGGGAAAGAAAACTTCTACAAGAGATATCCATATACTTGAGAAGGAGAGTTGCATGTTTCTTCTTGAGAAAGTTTTTGTTACTCCTCTTACAAGTGAGGATCCACCTGGATAGCTCATTGTATTACTCGTCCTAACATTTCATTTCCATTTTCCAATACATTTTCAAATTCATCCATACTTCTGACTTCTCATTTTTCACGTTTCCACTACTAAAAGGTTTATTCTTGATCATACGAGGTTCACCATGTTCATAACTAGGCATGTGCTCGTTGATGGGAATTTTCTCTTTTCTTATCATGTTCAATGTGACTATTGTTTATATGACTTAGTTCTTGGTAGATCTCTTGATATTTCCAACACCACCATAAGCTTATTGATGCTCTATTTTTACCTAATGCTCTAAACGGTCCTCCTTCACACACACCATTTCATTTTTAATATGTTTCTTGCTATATTGTGATTCATATTGTGTATCATCCTCTTGAAATGAGAATGAACAAAATTTTTGGGCTGAAATATCAAGATCATGACTATATTGAGCTATGTATCCATCTCCACAATGGAGATATCTTCTTCTTAAGTGGAATCATTGATCCAAAGGATCCTCACAGAGAAACACCGATCTAAGATCTTCTCAGAAATTGTTGCAGTCATTTTTAAAGCGTGGGGAAAAATTATACGACTCCAACGACAGCTTGTTTGCAGGAAACGGAGCTCATTTGCAAAAGTTATAGCCCGCTGAAATTTTTGGGCAATTGGTGAATTTTGGGGTTTTTGTGCAGGTTGGACGTGCGCACGCTCGCCAAGTGTTGTGATCGTATTGCGACACGTGGACGAATTGTGTGACGTATTAAAAAAAATGGGTTTTGGAACGCCGGTCTTGGACACTCGATCTCGGACAAATGGACCCCGCTATTTACTGGCTGGGGGCCCTCAGCCAGGTTCGACACACTCAATTTAGGAGGGGTGCCTTGGCCTCCTTCTCATTTAACCATTCAACCAACTGTGTATATAAACCTCTATATTTTCTATTGTGCCATGCATGTGGGATATTGGGCATGTTTGATTTAAATTATCCACGCCTTATAAACTTCTTTGCATTTTCCACGCCTATGTCTATTCATTTCCACGCCTATATTAAACTTTCCATGCATATATTAAATTTCCCACGCCTTATTTCCAAATGTCCACCATTTAAGGGATTGGGCACCTAAAATTATGACATGCGCCTCCCAAGAAATGCACTCAAAGTCAAAGTGCCTATCACATAGGCTTAGGTGGCTTACTTGCCACTTGAAATGCGCACCCACCTTCTTATTTAAAACATTAGATAAGTCTCCAAGCGCCCAATGTGGGATTTTATTCCCAAAGGATAAGCCAAAAGACATGGAGGGGAATGGAACTCGGGTGGAGGTAGTAAAAAGATAAGCACCCAGCCATCAGACCAGGAGGCGCACAAACAGTATAAATAGGGTGACATTTTATTTGTAATGCATTCGGACTGTGTAGAAATATTGTATTGCTCATATCTTGAGCTAACGGTGGAATTTGAAGGAGATGTAAAAGGCAACCCCTGTTATTTTCAACAGAGGAAGACTGTGAGAAGGTCTAAATTTTGTAGAATTCTTTGTAAAGGATTATTTTCAAGATTTTAATAGATCGGTCCCATTCAACCGGACCCGGAGACGTAGGCCTCAAGCGCCGAACTCCGTTATCAATTCTCGCGTCACGTTGCTGGTGAATTCTCTTCATTTATTTCTATATTTGCACAGTACTTGTAATTTTTATTCTTTTATTAAAAATACAAAAAGAAATAATGCACAAATTTAAATCGAAAATCAATACAAAGCAAGAAAAGTGTGTGTGCACAATTGCTAGCTAAATTTGGTTTTCAGATCATTGGTATCAGAGCTGGTTTTGACTGATTTTTGGTTTAGTTTAACGTGTTTTGGATTGCAAGTTGTGTGTTTTGGATGTTAACAAGGTCTCGATCTAAGAAGGGTGAAGGAGAATTAGTTGAAGGAGATCCCAAAATTGGTACCAGACGATCTCGAAGTCCTACAATGGAGGATCGAGAGGAAGTGGAACAAAATTTTCGTCAATCCTTCCAACAGATGAAGGAAATGGTGGAAGAAATGTACCAAGAAAGGAAAAGGGAAAAGGGGACTAGAGAAGGTAAGAAAGAAGAAAGCTCTAGTTCTGACATTCCAAAAAGAGACTCCTTTAAAATCTGATTTTCTTTCATTAAAGTTAGATATCAAGTTTGAATTGCCTATGTATACTGGAGAGCTAAATGCAGAGAAGTTGGATAACTGGGTCAAGCAAATAGAAGTATATTGCAGGGTTCAGAAAATTGTTGATGATGAAGCAAAGATTCATCTGGCAACTCTTCGGATGGGTGGAACCGCACTCATTTGGTGGGAGAGTAAGCTTCAGGAAGTGGAAGAAAACAAAGGTAAAGAAATCACTTCTTGGTCTGAATTTGTTTCAAATCTTAGGCAACAATTTTATCCTCTTGGTTATAAGCAACAAGCTATGATGGATTGGCAAACATTAAGACAAACTAAGGGACAAAGTGTTCAAGAATACACACAAGAATTTAGAAAAAGGGCTCTAATTCTGGGAATTTCCCTAAACACAGAAGAAACACTGCTCAAATATATTGGTGGATTACATAGTTATCTAAGGCATATGATACTTGTTTTAGGTCCTACTAATCTTGATGCAGTATGTGTTCAAGCAACCCATCTGGAAGCACGAGGGAAAATGACAAAGGAGTCCTCTTTCTCTTCTTTTAATTAGAAGAACAAGCAATCTGAAGGAAAAGGTTCGAAAGAACAAGGAAAAGGAAAGGGTAAGCATAAAACAAACTCTACTGTTAAGAAGGAAGATGAAAAACCATTTTGCAATCATTGTAAAAAAAACCATGATGAGTCTAAATGTTGGAAATTACATCCTGAAAAGAAGCCCAAATGGATGGTTAAGAAAGGAAAGGAAAAGAAAACAAACACTGTAGTGCATGATCTTGGTTCTGATTCAGGTGATGAAACCAAAATCACAGCTATGGGTTTACAAGGTAAGTCCACTCTTTCAATTTCCAACAATAGCGTTTCAGATGTTGCATCTTCTTCTAGTAAACAAAGTACACCTGACGATAAGAAAAGAAATGAGCTTTTCCACATTAGAGTAATTTCAAAGCATACAAAAATTGATACTCTTTTTGATAGTGGATCACAAGCTAATTTGATTTCAGAGGAGGTTGTTAAAAAACTAGGACTCAAAACTAAACCACATCCTAAGCCTTATCCTTTGGGCTGGGTTTGTGATGATGTAAAACTGCAGGTAACTAAAACTTGTACTTTCAGATTTTCCATTACAGACAAGTTTATTGATGAGGTTGAATTGGATGTAGTTCTTTTGGATATTTGTGGGGTGGTTTTGGGAAGTCCTTATTTGTATGATCGTAAAGCAATCTTCTATAGGGAAGAAAATAAATATTTGCTTGTAAAGGATGGAATTGAGTTTATTATTAGAGCTCACCGTGAAAAGAATAATCTATCCTTGGTGACTGCAGGTCAAATGAAAAGGCTTGTAAATTCAAGCAAAAGTTTTGTGCTCATGGTGGTCAAAGCCAAGGAAAAAGAAAATGAAATGGCTTTTGAGACTTGCGATCTAAAACATAAGGATGAATTGGTAAAAATTGTTTCTCAATTTGATGATGTTTTTCAGGATCCACAAGGTCTACCTCCCAAAAGAGGGGTTCAACATGAGATACAGTTGCTTCAGGATGCACCTCTTCCCAATATCGGAATGTACAGGTTGTCAGTAGTAGAGAACGAGGAAATCAAGAGACAAGGAATGGAACTTTTGGCTCAAGGTATAATTCGTCCAAGTACATCCCCATGTGGTTCACCAATTATATAGGTTCCCAAGAAGGATGGCACTTGGCGAATGTGTGTTGATTTCCGTGCTTTAAACAAGATTACTATAAAGAATCGTTACCCTCTTCCTAGAATAGATGATTTACTGGATCAATTAAGAAATGCAATTTATTTCACTAAGTTAGACTTAAGAAGTGGTTATCACCAAGTAAGAATTGCAGAAGGTGATGTTTGGAAAACTACTTTTAAAATGAAACAGGGATTGTTTGAATGGTTAGTGATGCCTTTTGGTTTGTGCAATGCACCGGCAACATTCATGAGAGTTATGAATGAAATTTTTAGACCATTCATTGATAATTTCGTTATTATCTACTTAGATGATATTCTTATTTTCAGTAAATCATGGGATGAACATATTAAACACATCCAGAAAGTCTTAGATGCACTAAGGAGAGAGAAATTGTATTTGAAGATGTCAAAATGTGAATTTGGAAAAACATCTTTAATTTACTTGGGGTATATTGTAGGAAATGGAGAATTGAAAATTGATCCTGCAAAAATAGAGGTTATTGTGAAATGGCCTAGACCCACAAATGTGACGGAAGTTAGAAGTTTTCTAGGTGCAGTTCAGTACTGGAGGAAATTTATTGCTAACTTCTCATATATTGCATCTCCTTTGCATGCTTTGACAAGTATTAAACAGGTCTTTCAGTGGGGAGGAACACAACAAAAAGCATTCGATACACTGAAAGAGAAGATAAGTACCACTCCGATCTTGGCACTTCCGGATTTACAACATTCATTTGAGATTGAGACGGATGCTAGTGACTACGCAATGGGGGCAATTTTGATGCAGAACAAACGACCAGTGTGTTACCATTCAGAAACCTTTACAAGTGCGGTAAGAAACTATCCAACTTATGATAAAGAGTTGTATGCTTTGGTTCAAAGTGTTAAAAAATGGAAGCATTATTTAATGGGAAAAGAAACAATTATCCATACTGACCATCAACCGCTTCAATATTTACAAACACAAACCAAATTGCAGCAGTCTAGACATTTCAGGTGGATGGGATTTTTGCAACAATTTCATCTTGTAATCAGGTATAAAAAAGGTATTCAAAACAAGGTTGCCGACATGTTGTCCAGACCACCAGTGGTAGTAGCATCTATCCTTTTACAGCATAGTTCTTTGGCTCATGTTAGTTACAAGGAACAATATGCAAATGATGTTGATTTTAGAGAAGTGTATGAGGATTTAGTAAGTGGGAAACAAGTAGGAGAAAAAGATTATCATTTGCATGAAGGATTGTTATATCATTTTGGAAAACTTTGTATTCCAGAAAATGAGTGTGTGCATATGATTAGGGAAGCACATACTTCTCTTATTTCAAGGCATTTTGGTGTAAGTAAAATAGTTGCACATTTACAAAAATATTGCTATTGGCCTAGAATGCATGAACATGTAAACCACTATATAAAGGGGTGTGTTCTTTGTGCCACAAGCAAGCCAAGTAACAGGAAATTGGGACTTTACACTCCTCTTCCTGTTCCAACACGGCCTTGGGAAAGTGTTTCCATGGACTTTGTAGGAGGCTTGCCCATGACACGGAGAAAACATGATTACTTATATGTGGTAGTGGACAGATTTAGCAAAATGTGTGTGTTGGTTCCATGTACTAAACAAATAACTGGTGAGGGAACTGCACATTTATTCTTTCAGTTTGTTTGGGTTCATTTTGGTTTACCTACTTCAATCATATCTGATCGGGATTCTAGATTTCTTGGGGAATTTTGGTCAGCATTGTGGGGGTTTATGGACACAAAACTGAAAAAAAAGCACTGCTTTTCATCCACAGACTGATGGTCAAACAGAGGTTGTAAACCACACAGTGGTACAATTACTTAGGGGCTATAGTAACAAACATCCTAAATTGTGGGATGAACATCTTTATTATGTGCAACATGCTTATAATAATGCCTTACATTCTTCTACATTGAAGTCTCCATTTGAGACTTGTTATGGTTATCTGCCTAATTCTCCATTAGATATATATTATGGACATGAAACTGTTGTTAATGGTGCAAGTGATTCTGACAAGGCTAAAAGATTTGTGCAGAGAATACAACAGGTTCATCAGTATGTCCACGAACAATTGGAGAAGAGCCAGGCTAAGTACAAAGCTAAGCATGATAAACATAGAACTGATCACAAGTTCAAATTTGGTGATTCAGTTTGGCTTCACATCAACAAAGAAAGACTGACAGGTGAAGGTAAAAAATTGAAACCTATACAGTATGGTCCGTTCCAAATATTGGAAAAAATTGGTAACAACGCTTTCCGGTTAGATTTACCTCCATATATGCAAATCTACTCAGTTGTAAATGTTGAGAATTTAAGATTGTATGAACCGCCTATGATTATTGATCATGATGATTCTAACATAATGCCTTCCATTGATGATTTTGCTCCTGAGTATCTTGATGAGTTGCAGGAAGACATCATTTTGGACAGGAAAGAAAGAACTTCGCGAAGAGGTGATATTGAGTATCTTCATGTTGGGTTCAAAGGCATGCATCCGAACAAGGAAAAATGGATGGAAACCGGAAAGGTGAGGGAGAAATACCCTCACCTATTCACCAATTAGGTTGACTTTTGGGGTCCAAAAGTTTCTCAGTGGGGAGGAATGATCCAAAGGATCCTCACAGAGAAACACCGATCTAAGATCTTCTCAGAAATTGTTACAGTCATTTTTAAAGCGTGGGGAAAAATTATACGACTCCAACGACAGCTTGTTTGCAGGAAACGGAGCTCGTTTGCAAAAGTTATAGCCCGCTGAAATTTTTGGGCAACTGGTGAATTTTGGGGTTTTTGTGCAGATTGGACGTGCGTACGCTCGCCAAGTGTTGTGATCGTATTGCGACACGTGGACGAATTGTGTGACGTATTAAAAAAAATGGGTTTTGGAATGCCGGTCTTGGACACTCGATCTCGGACAAATGGACCCCGCTATTTACTGGCTGGGGGCCCTCAGCCAGGTTTGACACACTCGATTTAGGAGGGGTGCCTTGGCCTCCTTCTCATTTAACCATTCAACCAACTGTGTATATAAACCTCTATATTTTCTATTGTGCCATGCATGTGGGATATTGGGCATGTTTGATTTAAATTATCCACGCCTTATAAACTTCTTTGCATTTTCCACGCCTATGTCTATTCATTTCCATGCCTATATTAAACTTTCCATGCATATATTAAATTTCCCACGCCTTATTTCCAATTGTCCACCATTTAAGGGATTGGGCGCCTAAAATTATGACATGCGCCTCCCAAGAAATGCACTCAAAGTCAAAGCGCCTATCACATAGGCTTAGGTGGCTTACTTGCCACTTGAAATGCGCACCCACCTTCTTATTTAAAACATTAGATAAGTCTCCAAGCGCCCAATGTGGGATTTTATTCCCAAAGGATAAACCAAAAGACATGGAGGGGAATGGATCTCGGGTGGAGGTAGTAAAAAGATAAGCACCCAGCCATCAGACCAGGAGGCGCACAAACAGTATAAATAGGGTGACATTTTATTTGTAATGCATTCGGACTGTGTAGAAATATTGTATTGCTCATATCTTGAGCTAACGGTGGAATTTGAAGGAGATGTAAAAGGCAACCCCTATTATTTTCGATAGAGGAAGACTGTGAGAAGGTATAAATTTTGTAGAATTCTTTGTAAAGGATTATTTTCAAAATTTTAATAGATCGGTCCCATTCAACCGGACCTGGAGACGTAGGCCTCAAGCGCCGAACTCTGTTATCAATTATCGCGTCACGTTGCTGGTGAATTCTCTTCATTTATTTCTATATTTGCACAGTACTTGCAGTTTTTATTCTTTTATTAAAAATAAAAAAATAAATAATGCACAAATTTAAATCGAAAATCAATACAAAGCAAGAAAAGTGTGTGTGCACAATTGCTAGCTAAATTTGGTTTTCAGATCAATCATCTTTAAGATACTCAAGAACTTTTCCATATTCTTTCTATCATTAATAAGGTCCTCTTCTCCAAATGGAAAAGAGAAATATTCATATTCACAATCACGCATTGGATAATTCGGCATGTTGGATCTTGAGAAGATGATTGGAAACCTGGTGCTCATAATCCAAGAAGTCATTTGATATCACTTTTTCTTCATGGTTTTCATTACTTATCATATCAAGGTTGTTTTGTGGCAATTCAAACTATCAATAATCCTTATCATCACCATGTAGAGAACTTATATCCATAGTCAATGAGAAGTGCACACTATCAAATATCGGGTCCATCAAATCATCATGTTGTTACTCAACTAGCTCAATCACACCTGGGTACTCCTCCATTAATATGGGCATCTCAACATTTTCATCTAAATTCATGAAATATTTTCCATATCTCAAATATTAGTATAGAAATTCTACCCTTGGGTCATCATCCCTTTGAATAGTGTATCTTATTTGTTATAGGAAGGAGCTTCTTCATTTTACCCTTGGTTGGTATGGTGGGATATGACCAATCCATTTGTATATCTTTGCCAACATCTTAACAGAAACTCCAGTTCAATAAAATCCCAAATGAAGCTATAATTTCTTTCACAAGTATCTTCATATTGACTTTCTTATTAGGAAAATCTATAAATGCTACTTGATCACCTTGGATTTGGCCAATGAGAGGTACTTATTTGGTTTTCATGGAGTAACAATAGACAACAACAAGAGTGAGAGTGAGACTAAGGGCCTTGGTAACTTTAGCGGCATGACATTGTCAGAGGCACCAAGTTCAATGATAGAGTTGCTCAGATTATACACATTGATTAACAAAGAAAGATAGAAGTTTTTTACTTTCTCAAAAGTGGGGGATGTTAAAGCAAGAAGATTTTGAGGAGTTATACTAGGACTAGGAAGTGGTTCTTTTGTGGTGGAATTGATGGAACTATAATTTTAACTACTTCCTTTGATAAATTGGACAAGTTTATCAAATTTCTTGGGATGAGTTCTCAAATAATCAAACTCAAATTTTGGAATTTAAACTTCTTAACATGGTCAATGATGTCAAAGGATGAAGATGTGGATACTTAGAGAATAATGGTATCCTTGACAAGTGTAGGAGTTACATTCTTATAAGTAGAAACATAAACTGGTTTGACCTGGGAAGAGGAAATATAATTACTTGAAGAAGTATATGTGGCTTTGGTTGAGATGGTCTCAGCATTTTTCTTGGCTGACTCCATGGAAGTTGGAAGCAATGATACTCTTTTTTTTTTTTTTTTTAAGTTTCATTTTGAGGATTTCAGTGCTTAACTTGGCAAGTGGAAGGGGAGGATTTTTTTGTGTTTGTGAGTGAGTGAACACTACACAAGAGTAGTTGTTCATATCAACCATAGACTCGTCATAATATTCATCATATTAGTATTCAAAATACTCAATTTTCACATATCCAACTTCTTCTTCTCCTTTAGATTTTGATTCAAAAATTTCATTTTATCTATCTTCTCGGGTGCCACATGTTGTATTAACAGGGGTGCTCCAGTAATTTGGTTCTGGTTCTAGTTTTGATATGGGGCACACTAATCCCTTTACTTCTTTAGTGCAGTTAGATCATAGACCAATTTTTTAGCAACAAATCAGTTCTTGCATCCTAGGAACTTTGGATATTATTTTTTTGTTGAATATTTCTTGATCTTCTCGAACATGATAAGATCATATTTCACCTTAATAGCAACTTATTGAGCATTATCCAATGTATTTGGTTGAGTTCTTCACAATATGAACCCAACTTCAAGAAAATGAGCATTTATGAATAACCTCTTTTGATTATCTACATTAGGATGAGCATCAGTGGGAATCTTGTTAATCAACCTGTTGAATTTGGCCACAAATTCTCTCATGGGCTCTTATGGTTATTTCTTCATTTGATCCAATCAAGTGATAAGGGAATGAGCATATTCCTGTGATTTGAACTGTGCTTCAAACTTACCTTTCATATCTACCTAATCAGTGATTGAGTGAGATGGAAAGTAGTATAACCATTATATGGCAACATCTTGTAATGATTCCATGAATATTTTAACAACAAAATCTCCGTGTATTACTCCAACAACACCACGAGATGTGATAAATACTACAATGTGGTCATGTGTACATTATTTTCCATTTCCATAGAACTTTGGAAATTTATTTCTTGATCCTTTGGATAATTCGTGAAATGGAGGATTCAAATCCAATATATCGGAGGTCAAACCCTAAGATACTAGATTAACCATATCTGTAAGAAGAGTGTTTAGTGCTTGTGGAGAGAGTGGAGGTGCAACCAGACTAGGAGGTGGAGTCTCAAATAGACCTTCAGGAGATTATTTTAGAATCTGTATGGGAGTAAGTATGAAATCAACTTTTTCCTGCAACTCAAATACGAGATTATGAAATATTACAATGTTACTTGCTTGGTCTTCTTTAGTGAATCTTCTATCTACTAGTTTTCTCAAAAAGATGAATCACTCAAGTGGATAAAAAAGGTTTTCAAATTGGTCAAGGGATAAGATATGCTCATGTTTAGGCATCAAGACTTTCTTCATTTTTTTTGGTTTTTCATAATTTTTTACTTTTAGGATTTTATAATATATGGTTTTTAATATTTTTTGGGAAAAGGGTACTAGATAAATGGATTGTTCGTCCCCTAGTAGAGTCATAAAAAATTATTGGTGAAATATTTTATTAAAGAGAAAATATGGGTTTTCATCAATGTTTATGGGACAAAGTACCTCCTTTTGGGAATGGGGAGGCTCCCATTTATTTAAATCTAGAAAATATGTACACTAGACTAATATTTTGGGTGGCCATAGGCTAAGGAATCTCCAGAAACACCCTTGTTGTGAATGTAACACTAGAATAGAGAGGGGAAATTTAAAGATAGGTGTGGACAGACATAAGAAGGGGAATTGTATTTATGAGCTAAACACATATTTCATCAACTACAATTCAGAGGTGATTTCAACTTCAATTGGAGGAAACTAGAAAGTGAAACAAAAAATACCAGATAAATAAAAAGCCTCGTCAAGATATGTTCATTCCATAAAGAAGGCACAAAGTCCTGCAACTTATTACAATTTCCAACATGTTCTTAGCTAATTGATTAGATGAGAATAGAGGGGAAATTGTAGGTATGAAATAAAATAATATTGTTTTCTATAGAGGGAAAAAATTGATCCCTTGGAATGGAGAGAGTCTTACAATTTATATCCAAATCCAATGACTCTTCGCATTCCCCTATGACCTTTTAACTTAAAGTAAAATCTCAAAAAATAAATAGAAACTTTAAGTGACTTTAGTCCCTTTTACAAAATTTTCTCCTCAATGGAGAAATATAATGTTAGAAAGATAAATGAAGAGAGAGAAAGTGTGGTCAAAATAAAATGTTGTAGGATGAAGTTATAATATTCCTTCATTAGGGAGATGCATGTTGAAACTACATAGGATCTTCATTGGCTCCTTATCTAATTAGAGCATGTCTATTCTTGGACTTAGAAATGTTTCTAAATAGAGAATTCAAATCACATTGCACATGCAAAAGGATTTCAAACTCCCTCAGTGAGCCAAGCGTGCTTAATGACATCATCATGTCAACAAAGAATTATATTGTGGAGTGCACTTTTACCATAGGGTTCAAACTTAAAATTTATGGGTTGTATAATATAATGTTTTAAGTAGAAATGGTTAAATAATCCATTAAGATAATTTATAAACTCTTAAAATTATATCTTCATGATTTTTTTCTCAAATTACCACTTTTTCCTAAGAAGGCGTGCCAATGAGATGAATTCCTAAAGGATTTTGAAATAAGTAATAACTAACCCATCATTTTTTCCATAAATGGGGTTCAATTTTATTCAAATTGGCCCTTTTGTAGGATCCTAACTCTGCTTGAGGTCCTTGAAACATTTAGTGCAATTTCTTTGTATGGAAAGACCATCGTACCTCGGTGTTAGCAAGGTTTCCTCTTTTATGTTCCCAAAACTTTTTCTTACATATTCTATCATGTAGTAGACCTTTTAATATTTCTGATGAATATTATTTTATCTCCCAAAGCCACCCAAGGTTCCTAAAACATTTTCCATAAGTTGACCCTTTGTTAGTGCTCACACATTCATTTTCCTTGAAAAGTGCTTGGAGAGAAAGCTTTCCCAAGACCATTCAAAAGCTCACAAAATATATTGTCATCCATGAGAAAACTCAAAGACCTTTCTATTGACTATAATTTGGGATCCTGAAACAATACGAGGATCCCAAAACCTTTCTCAAAATTTGACCTTTGAAAAGAGGAAATTTGGCAATTTTGACCAGTTTTGACAAGTTTCACCGAAAAGAGGGAAAATATTCAATAGGTTTTTCAAGTAAAATGCATGGAAATTTTACATACCAAGAATTTTTAGATGCACTAAGTAGGAGATGCATCTTATTGACTAATATTAAATTAAGTGTAGTAAGTTTCAAAGAAATGAAGGGTCTCTACACATAAGATGAAGATCTTATGGAAGCATGGAAGGTATGTGAAAAACTAAAGAGCATCAATTGCATGCCATGGTTAGACTATTTCTTGTATAAAGGATTATTGCTTAGAAGAACACAATTGTGCATACCATAGGGATCGATGAGAGAAAAAATGATTTGGGAAAATCCTTGTGGAGGAAGGTTAGGTCACTTTTAAATGTCATTGGAATAATTGGGAAAAATATATATCTAGTTATGAGTCTCCACATATATGAAAATACGCATAGTATGTTAGTTGGAAAAAGGGAAGAGTCAAAACATAGGTTTATATCAATCATTTCTGGTACCTGAGAAACTATGGCAACATTTGAGTATGGATTTTTGTTTTGGGGTTACCCATAACATAGAAGGATCAAAATTCTATATTTTTATTGACGTGTTTCAGTGTAGGAGGAACAAGATCAAACCTCTCCATGGTATGGAAGAAAGTGGAAATTATCTAACAAAGATTTTGTGGCTCATAGGTTCTCAAAGGGAAAAAATCCACCAAACCAAGCTGCTTGCCCCAAAGGTAGAAAACCCTATTTTCACCAATGAGCTTTCTGGCCACGAATGGCTTGCCACCAAGAAATATGATATGCATGTGGAGATAATTATTTTTGGTCCTATTTGATTCATTCAAGAACTTAGTGAATTGGGCATGTTAGTGATTTTTGCGCATGAAGTGTCCTTTACAATGGGAGATCATGGAATTTTTCCTATTTTTCGTGGAAAGAAAGGAGGAGATTCTTAGTAGATACGCTCCACCACCTCCAGCTCAAACTCGGATTGTCAAAGTAGAGGTTTCATAATTTTCCAATGAGTTTTCATGAATTGGATGTTGGTTTTTGATAACTCTCACCCTCTTACTCTCATGTATACACTTATTTTTCTCACATACTTATATATTGTTTCAATAAAATTGTACGATGTAACTTCTTCGTTTCTCTATATCTAATTTCTTTTCTCCCATATTTCAAGGACTTCTCCCTACAATTCTTCTCTATCTTTTAATTATATACTTAATATATTTGTATTTTTACCACTATGGGTGAGGGACCTAATAGAACCCCTCAAATTACCTATTAAAAGACAATCTTTTTTACTGTGGATAAATTATTGAAAATGGATCATTTTATTTCTTGTAATAATATGAATTATGCTATGAATATTACTACCTTGTTTTTGTAGGTAAGTTGTGAGACCACATGCATTACAACACACCATTGTATCTAATACAAATACCAAGTTTGTGGGCCACTTTTGGTGAAGTTGTGGAAGAATTTGAACATGATATTATAGTTTAGTTATGTGAATCACCCATAAACAAATGGCCAAATAGAATTTTTCAACTAGAACCTTGGAAATTTTTTGAGATGTTTGACAGGAGAAAATATAGGAACATAAGATTCAATTCTTACATAGACAAATTTCACATATAATAAATATGTCAATAGAAGCATGGGAAGTCACCTTTCAAGGTCCTGCATAGAAAAAGTACACAAGGAGTTGTTAAGCCATGATATTTGTTACATGAATTATGGAATTTTATTACTTCATGAAACACATTAATGAGTTACATGAGTAAGTTCACAAATAGTTGGAGCGAAGCAATGAATGGTTGAAATATTGCAAAAAAAAAAAAGGAGAAGACACTTGAACTTTAAGGTTGGTAATTTAGTTCTTATACACCTACACAAAGAAAGGTTCTTACAAGGAATGTAGGATAAGCTCGAGTGGAAGAAGATCATGCCATGTAAAGTCCTCAGGAAATTTGTGGAGAACACATATGAGTTGGATATTTTAGAAAGGATATGAATCTCATTTATCTTAAATGTAGTGTATTTATACCCATATTTGGAAGGGAAAACAGGTAGAGAAAAGGAACTTGTAAAAGCATATTGAAGATACCAAATAATAGAGAAGACATGTGTAGAAATTGAATGAATCCTAGATGACCTCTTAGTGAAGATAATACATAGAAAGGAGCATTAAGAATAACTAGTGAAATGCAGAGGAAGAAGAGTAAAAAATGCATCTTAGTTTACTGAAGCAAAGATTTATAGACTTGGTCATTCCATCAAAGTCCTACAGAAACATGCTTGAGAAGGGGCTCAATTTTATTCTTACCTTGGGTGTTTTATGCAAGAATATCCATGTTCACGAGAAATCCTACGTCACAATAAAAAATTAGAGTTATCAAATAAATAATTGTGCAATGTCATGCAACTTTTAAACATGCATTGTAGAAATTCAATTCCTTAATTGTTTCTTGTTAAATCCTATCCTTGCCACATAACACTTACACACAATATTATGAACACAACACAACATTCTCGTGTCACACAAGCTTTACCAAGCCACGAAATATTCTATTTTCCAACACAAAGCTAGATTTAGTTGTGCATGCCTCTGCATAGTGAAACCATGCATGCTGATTTAACAAATATTAAATTTGTAAAACCCTAATTATAGAGTCACATATGATAAATATATTCTAAAGTACATATCTGACACAATCCATAAGCTAAAGAAATATGACACCCTAGGTGAAAGAGCTAGAGTACAAGACTTAGCTGATTTTGCACTTGATCCTAAAGTATCTTGGAATAAAAGACTAATGAACAGGAGGAGAAAACTATTGCAATAACACACAAAAAATCTTGGAACTTTCAGATGAGCCTAGACTAGGGCGTCTAGGTTCTAGGGACATCTGTTGAGTGCCTGTGACCCTACAGGAGCTCAAAAATTGGTTTTCGTTGTGTCACACAAGTGTCACTAACCTTCACTTTTAGTCACCTGTATGTCACTAGATGATCATTGATTTTGCCTATAACCTACAAATAAATGATATCCTACAAAACCTCAAAATACATCAAATCCTAAAAAAGACAAATGTAAATGGGGAGTCAGACTAACCCTGGCGATCACCTGACAGAGTGAACTTATGACCGAGCGTTGCACTACATCTCATACTCCATGTAGTTATTGTGCATGTGTGATAAAATCATGCCCTAGAAAGCTCTTTTGTAAGATGCACTTAATAGTGAGTGATAGCTAGATGTAGTAACACAAATAGATGTGTGGATGGAAAAATGAACTTCCCCTCCTTTGCGTGTATGTAGAAAAATGTAGTCCCTTGTCGCTTGAGTGAGTGCTGAATGGATGCCTTGATGCTCTTAGAATGCCTTTGGATGCAACCTTAGCTTCTGATAATAGATGCTTAGAGCTTGGTCCTTTATTATGGTCATATAGCTTTGTATTTATGTGGTCTCCTTGGTTGAATTTCATAATAGACAACTAAAAGGTCGACCAATAAGAAAACAAGATTCCCAAAAGATAAAAGAGGCGAGTAAAATACAATGAGTTTGGGGGAACCCAAAGGAGACGAGGGCACATGGGCGCTGGCATCCTGACTGGGAACTGGTATCCAATGTCGATAAAGATAAATCAACGAAGATCATACTAGGCCATGGGGTGTGCAAGAACAAAGGGGAAACAAGAAAAAAATAAAAGATGCCAAAGATAGATGTCAATCACTAGTTTTCGCTTAGGAATCATATGAATAGTAGTATGTCATTAGGACCTAGAAATGTACCCAAGTGTGTGATTTTATCTCTACATTTTCCCCCACTTTATGTTATTGAGTGAATACTTGATAACATAAAGTAGATAAGAGATGCGTACCTGATAACCAGGTAGCTCAACGTCAAAAGTGTGCCGAAGAGACAAGAAAAAAGTATGGAGCCATTAAAAATGAAGCGTGGAAGCCAAGAAATAGGAAGTGAATCTAGGGGTGAAGCTTATGTGTTGTGTCATTTGTTGTTGTGTTTTTCTGAAGGGTTGCTTCTTGTTTCCTATTAAGGATTATCCAGCAAAAGAAGATTGAAAGAGTATTTAAAATCATGTGTTATGAAAACTCTGTAAAAGCATATGAAAGTATATAAAAAGTTTGAAAAAAGTAGTAAAAATGAAAGAGTGCACCTGATCTGTGACGAGTGAAAAGGATAGAGAATGTCTAGAACCATTCGAAAAGAGTGAGTTTTATAGGTGATCTCACGTAGAGAAAGAGTTTTTTGGGTGATCTCATGCCAAGAATGATTTTTTTGGGGATTCTCATGCTAAGTGCAAGTTTTTAAGGTGATCTCACACCAAGAATGAGTTTTTTTGGTGACTTCGTGCCAAGAACGAGTTTTTTAAGTGATCTCACGCCAAGTGCACATTTTTTGGGTGATCTCAAACACGGCGGAAGAGTGTTAGGGAGAAAGGTCTAGTGTTATTCTACTTCCATGACTACTTCCCAAAATTTACACACCACTGTAGATGGTGTGATCCTTCTTTGTTTCATGTTTGTTCCAGTTCGATCTAAGGAAATAGAAAAGGGAGATAGACTGTATTCTGATTTCTGGAGAAATGTGTTTGTAAAGTGAAAACTACTATGTGAACTACTTCCAACTATGTTTATATGAGAAAGTGACTGCAATTATGTTCTATTCTTTTATTGTGCGTGCTTATACTGACGCTCTGAACTGGGTGACTGATTCACCCAATATATTCCCCCCTCATTTGGGGTGCATACGATGTTGCTAGGAGGATGCAGCCCAAAGGAGAAGATCAGATGCTGATCTAAAAATAATACCCTGCATGGGGGAATGTGCATGGTAGAAACCAAGGTACATGAAAATAGTATGGATAGAAACATGTGTTAGTAGAAAAATTGACAAACATGCAATAGAAGATAGTATAAACAGGAAATAGTGTAGACAAAGTAGACCACAAAAAGTGGGTTTAAAACATGGGGCATTGCTCACAATGTCACGAGAAAATTAGGGCTAAACCATCCAAAATTACAAAAGCAATGAACAAGCAAGACATAACTCACAGCCAGCCCGTCTGGTTTACCCTAGCGGTGGGGAATGTGGGCTATATGTGGGAGGTCTCGGGGTCCATTCCCCCGGGCTGGCCACCTCTATAGCTCGTCGTTACTCGGCTAGGCAGTTCCGGGTGGGTCAGCTGCTTAGGTGGCGGAGGTGGTCTCTCGACGTGGTGTCAAGCCGGCTCAGTGTTCAATGTGACGGGGGTCGGGGTCAGGCATGAATCCTGTGTTCAATGTGACGAGGCATGTCTGGCATTGCGGCACGAGAGTTACAAAAATCACTTTGCCGATGGGGTGGGAGTGGTGCGGTCAAGACACTTGGTTGTGTGCTTGCCCACCTGGTTTCAAATCCCCCCGAGGCACGATCCTCCTCGGAGGTGGTTTTGCCACTAGAGGCGGCATCTCTACTCATGCTGACACTGGTGATTACTCCTCACTACTGACGCTGGTGGCTGCTCCTCTCGTTGTCGATGCTGGTGACTCCTTCTCCTCTCGTTGCTGTCGCTGGTGGCTGCTCCGCTCACTGTGGCTGCTCCTCTCGCTGCGGTCGTGGCTGCTCCTCTCGCTGCTGACACTTGTGGCTGCTCTGCTTGCTGCTGATACTGGTGGCTTCTCCTCTCGCTACCGACGCTGGTAGCTGCTCTATGTTGTCCCACTCGTTGCGGTCGTTGTCGACGGTCACTGCATCTTCACTTCAATTTCATGGTTGCTTCAATTGGGTTCCTAATGAGTGGTTCCCCTTCATTGTAACCAGGTTGTGGATCCTCTCAAAAAATCCTCACGTGTACAAGGATGTGGGTCCTTTCAAACACCCTCAAATTACCCTCAATCCAAAAAAAAAGACATAACTCACAGCCCACAAACAATGACATACAGTGGAAATCAATAGAAATTGATATCAATCAAAGTATCAGACAACCATGGTGGCAAATAGTTCCTGCAAGACAAATGTTGCACATGAAGCACCCATTAGCATGTTAGAAAGATAAAAAGTATGTCAAAGCATGTATGTTGCAAGATATAGTATTGTGTTAATAATAATATGAAGTAGTAAATAATGAAACAATAGCACCTATAATGTGTAAGAAGGTAGATTCCTCCAAGATCCTTGGTGGGACTGGTGAGAGGTATAGTGCAAAGAATCAATGTTGTGTGTAAGGATATACAATAAGTATGCATTCAAAACTAGAGAACAAGTGAACGTGCATGTTTATATGATAAATATAATGACATATGAATTATCTGTCTAGCATGAAAAAAAAGTGTACATGTAACTAGTATAAGCAAGAAAGAGTATGTGTGACCAAGATATGTAGTATCTGTGAATGCGAATGGAATGGAATGAAAAGGGAATTATGGGAGAAATTTGCCCCTCAAGTGGATGAGTATGAGATGAGGTTCATTTATAGAAAACCCCTCAACAATCAAGAATGAACCATAGAACAAGAGTTCGTCATCAGGAAATGTTGTGATAGTGTGGACTAGAAAGATAGATCAATGAAGCATAGAGCATAAAGTGTAGAGTGAGGGTGAGGTTCGTTTAAAATTTATACCCTCAGTAGTTGAGTATAAACTATGGAACAAGAGTGCATCATAGGGTAGTGTGTTGCTGGTAGAAATATGTGGTGCTAGAAAGATGTGTCGTTAATGTGCAGAGTGTGAAATGTGTAGTGATGTGAGGTTCATGGATGTAATATGCCCTCAACAGTCAAGTTTGAACCGTAGCATAAGAGTGCATCATAGGGTAATGATGATACAAATTTTTTGTATCAAGTTGTGTAAGAGGGATGCTCAGAAAGACTGATATGCAAAGCACGGAGCATGTATGAGTAAAAATGTATAGACACCTAATAATACTTAGAGGGGGGTAAGTAATCATGATGCCTCCCATGTGTATGATGTGAAGAAGAATCAAGTAACATCATCTAAGAGATCATCATTGTCATGGTCAAATCCAAATGGAGATGTGTTAGAGACCTGGTAAGTGATAGTATGCAGTTGATCATGTAAAGAGCCATTGCGGCATAAATTATACATGCCCAGTTTGTATTCCTCGTCAATGAAAGGTGGTAATGGACATCCATGTCCAAAGAAGTGAGTGCATTTTTTTGTATAGATGAGAAATGAATCATTAGCAAATAGAAATGTGGCTTAAGGTCATATGGGAACTGCTGATATTAATATGACTAGAGATCCATATTTCCACCAACGTAGTCAAGCCAAGGACTTCCCAAGAGTAAGTGGAAAAGTGTGAGGAGTGTGTGCAACAAATACTGATATATGGGAAGACATGAAGGCCATAAGCATAGAAGTAATACGAACATATCTATGATAGATATGAAGGAGAATGAGGTGGAGGGAGGATATCAACAAGTGTGGATCCAAGTCTGATTCAATCCATCATGTGTGCAAACAATATCAAAACTAAGTAGGAAGTCAAATGGAATATGTGTTACCAATAAGAATTATTCATGAAAAGAGTGCATGTGAAAGGAGGAAGTGCAGATGCAAGTTTTGTCATGATAAGATGAGGAAGGTGGTATGATGTACAGTATATGGATAAACCCCTAAAAAAGTACCATAGCATTAGTAGAAGGAGCGAGTGAGGATGAAGTGGATGGGACGGTGTCTAATGCATAAACAATTCCTTTGAGTAGAGGCATGTTGACAGGATAATCCATGGGTTGTTGATCTTCAATGGGATGCATAACAGTAGCAAAAGTTGGATTAGGTAATGTAGTGGTTGGATCTAGGTGGAAATATTTGAATGGGTCATGATCAATGATGATTGTATATTCAAAGCCATCATGTAAGAATTTAAAGCATCGGTAAACTGTAGAAGGCACTGCCTACATGATGTGAAGTCATGGCCTACCAAGTAAGCAATTGTACTGAACTGGGATATTGATAACAAAGAATACAGTAAGAACAATTTTTGGCCAAAAGGTGATAGGTAAAGTAATAGTGCATATGCATGGATGCATAGAAGAATCATATGCACGGATAGAAATGGAGGATGGGATAACATTAGTTGAGGAAAGGCCAATATTCTGAAGGAGTGATAAAGTACAAATATTGAGATCATATCCGTTTTTTATTATAGTTTGTTTAATGACCATGCGATAGATGCGAGACAATATATATAGGGGAGGATAATTGTCATAAATAGAAATATCGGTAACTATATCAGATGGAAAAGTAATTTGTTTATAAAATGCATCTACGAATGTCTAATAAACTATGTCTGGATGAGTATTAGAAGGAATTTGAGTATTAGCTAAGAGAGAAATTATTTTAGCTCTATAATCCAGATTGCCTAGCAAGAAATCATGAATGGAGACATCCATGATGAGAGAATCCTAGGAAAATGAAAGAAGTGATGAGATAAGGACCCAAGAGTGTTCGAATGAGACGGGTTCACCAAACGATTTAACAAATATTGAATTTGTAAAACCCTAATTGCAGAGTCACGTATGATAAATAAATGCTAAAGTACAGATCTGACACAAGAAATAAGCTAAAGAAATATGAAACCCTTGGTGCAAGAGAGAGAATAGAAGACTTAGCTGATTTTGCACTTGATCCCAAAGTATCATGGACTGGAAGAATGATGAATAGGAGGAGAAAAATATTATAATCACACATGAGAAAATTGAATGTCAGATATTGGAACTAGGATGCGCTTGAAACTTGGCTAGGGTGTCTAGGTATTAGAGACCTCTGGTGGGCGCTTATGACCGTGCAAGAGTTCAAAAACTAGTTTTTAGTGTGTCACACAAGTGTCGCTAACCTTTGCTTTTGATCGCATGTATATCGTTGGATGATCACTGAGTTCGCTTGTAACCTGCAAACAAATGATCTCCTACAAAACCCCAAAACACATCAAATCCTAAAAAACAAATATGTAAATGGGGAGTTGGACTGACCCTGATGGTCACTTGATAGAGTGAACTTACGACTGAGTACTGCACTACATCTCAAACTCCATATAGTTCTTATTTGTGTTTGATAGAATCATGCCCTAGGAAAATCTTGTGTAAGATGCACTTGATAGTGAGCGATAGCTAGATGTAACAATGTAAATAGATGTGTGGATGGAAAAATGAACTTCCCCTCCTATGTGTGTATGCAGAAAATTCAGTCCCTTGTCCCTTGAGTGAGTGCTAGATGGATGCTTTGATGCTCTTAGAATTCCCTTGGATAAAACCTTAGGTGGTGATAGTATATGCTTAGAGCTTGGTCCTTTATTATGGTCACATAGCTTTTGTATTTATATGATTCCCTTGTTTGAATTTTGTAATTGACAACTAAAAGGCCAACCCATAAGAAAACAAGATGCCCAAAAGATAAAAGAGTCCAAAAGAGGTGAGTAAGATATAAAGAGGTCGGGGCGCCCAGAGGGGACGAGGGCACCTGGGCACTAGTGTCCTGGTTGGGAACTGGTGTCCAGAGTCAATAAAGATAAAGCAATGAAGATCATACTGGGTTGTGGGGTGTGCAAGACCAAAGAGAAACAAGAAAGATAGAAAAGAGGTAAAGATATATGTCAATTACTAGTTTTCTCACTTAGGAATCATATGAATAGTAGTATGTGATTAGGACCTAGAAATGTACCCAAGTGTGTGATTTTGTGTCTACATTTGTCCCCACTTTATGTTGTTGAGTGAATACTCAATAACATAAAGTAGATAAGAGATGTGTACCTGATAACCATGTAGATCGATGGTGAAAGCATGCCAAAGAGACAAGAAAAAAGCATGGAGTGATAAAAATGAAGCGTGGAAGCTAAGGAAGAGGAAGTGACCCTAGGGGTGAAGCGTATGTGTTGTGCCATGTTGTACCTATTGTTGTGCTTTGTTGAAGGGTTTGTTTCTGATTGCTTCTATTAAGGATGGATCCTGCAAAAAAGAAGAGAAAAAGAGTAGTCAAAGTCATGAATTATGAAAACTCTGTAAAAGCATGTAAAAGTATGTAAAAATGTGACAAAGTAGTAAAAAGGAAAGTGTGCACCTAATCCATGATGAGTGAAAAGGATAGAAAATGTCCTGAACCACTGTAGAAGAGTGAGCTTTTTTGGGTGATCTCATGCCAAGAACGAGTTTTTTGGGTGATCTCATGCCAAGAACGAGTTTTTTGGGCGATCTCATGCCAAGTGCGAGTTTTTTGGGCGATCTCACACCAAGTCGATTTTTTTGGGCAATCTCATGCCAAAAATGAGTTTTTAATCTCATGTCAATGGTGTGATCTTGCTTTTTGGGTTTCTCACGATCCATGGCAGAAAAGATTTTTTGGGGAAATGTCTAGTTTATTCTCCTTCCTGACTACTTCTCAAAAATTATACACCACTACAGATGGTGTGATCCTTCTTTGTTCCATGTTTGTTCTAAGTTTGATCCAAGGACTGTAGAAAAAGGAGATAAATAGTTACTGGAGGAGATAAAATGAACATCTTTACTTGTCTATGAGAGAATAACTGTGGTCATAGGTACCTAGGAAAGGTCAAGAACCCAGGCACTAGTGTTGTATCTAGGTGCACTGGTGATTTGTGCTAAATTGAGGACCCAAGTCAGAATCTGGGCCATTATGTGATTTTAACTTTGTTCTATCCTGTACTGTGTAGGCATGTACTAAAGTTCTGAGCTACTGTATGGGGTGACTGATTCAACAAATGTATGCCCCCCTCGTTTGGGGTGCATACAATGTCACTAGGAGGATGCAGCCCAAAGGAGAGGACCAGATGTTGATCTGAAACTGATACCATGCAGGGGGAGGGAATGTGTATGGTAGAAACCAAGGCACATGCAAACAATATGGCTAGAAACATGTGTTAGTAGAAAAAGTGACAAGAATGTAATAGAAGACAATGTAAACAATAGAAATAGCGCAGAATAAAGTAGACCGTGAAAAGTGGGTTTCAAACATGGGACATAGCTCACAATGTCGCAAGAAAATCAAGGTCGAAGCGGAAAAAAGCATACAAGAAATGAACAAGCAAGACATAGGGCATAGCCCACAAACAATGGCATACAATAGAAATCAATAGCAAACAATAACAAGCAAAGTATCAGACAACCATGGTGGCAAATAGGTCCTGCAAAGGAAAATGTTGCACATGAAGCACCTAGCATGTTAGAAAGATAAAAATTATGTCAAAGCATGTATGTTATGAGATAAAGTAGTGTTCTAGTAATAATAAGTAGTATAAAATGAAACAATAACACCTGTAGTGTGTAAGAAAGTAGATGCCCCCAGGAGCCTCGGTGGGACTAGTAAGAGGTACAATGCCAAACATCAATGTTGTGTATAAGGATCTGTAAGAAGTTTGCATTCACAACTAGAGAACAAGTGAACGCGCATGTGTATATGATAAAGATAATGACATACAAAGTATCTGTCTAGCATGAAAACAAAGTGTACATGTAACTAGTATAAGCAAGCAAGAGTATGTGCAACCAAGATATGTAGTATGTTGTGAATGAGTGAGATGGAATGATATGCAATGTGATAGGAGAAGTGTGCCCCCCGAGCAGATGTGGATGAGTATGAGATGAGGTTCATTTATAAAATACCCCTCGACAATCAAGAATGAACCATACAACAAGAGTGCGTCATCAGGAAATGGTTTGAATTGTGTGCACTAGAAATATTGATCAGTGAAGCATAGAGTGTATAAAAGTGGGTGAGGTGAGGTTCATTTCAGATTTAGACCCTCAGCAGTTGAGTATGAACCGTGGAACTAGAGTGCATCATAGGGTATTGTGATGTTGCTAGAAAGATGTATCATGAATGCACATAGTGTGAAATGTGTGAGAAGAAAATCATAGAAAGATGTGTAGAGTGTTCATGTAATGAAGTATGCCCTCAACAATCAAGTGTGAACCTTAGCACAAGAGTGCATCATAGGGTAATGATGATACAAGTGTATCAAGATGTGTAATGGTGATCAGAGATATGAATTACGAAGCACGGAGTGTATGAGTAGAAATGATAGACACCTGATAATGCTAGAGGGGGGGAAGTAAGCATGATGCCCCCAAGTGTATGATGTGAAGAAGAATCAAGTAACATCATCTAAGAGATCATCATTGTCATGGTCGAAGAAAAATGGAGATTCGTCAAAGACTTGGTAAGTGATAGTATATGGTTGATCATGTAAGGAGCCATTGTGGTGTAAATTGTACATGCCCATTGAGTATTCTTCATCAGTGAAAGGTGGTAGTGGACAACCATGTGCATACCAGCGAGTGAGATTTTGTGTATAGCCAAGAAATGAATCATTGCAAATAGAAACACGATTGAAGGGCATGGGAAATGTGATATCAATATGATTGGGATCTAGAGTGCCTCCAATGTAGTCAAGCCAAGACTACCCAAGAGTAAGTGGAGAAGTGCAAGGAGTGCATGCAACAAAGACTGATAGATGGAAGACGTGGAGGCCATAAGCATCAATAATGTGAAAATATCCATGATTTAGGTGAGAGGAATGAGGTGGAGGGAGGATATCAGTGAATGTGAATCCAATTCGATTCAAACCACCATGTGTACAAACAATGTCAGAGAAAGTGGGGGCAAATAGAATTTGTTGCGAATAAGTGTTATTCATGAAAAAAGTGCATGTGAAAGGAGGAAGTGCATATGCAGGTTGCTCATGAGAAGACGGGGAAGGTGAAATGACGTCCAATGTATGGACAAACCCCCCAAAAAGTACCATAGCATTAGTAGAGGGAGGGAGTGAGGATGAAGAGGATCAGATGGTGCCCAATGCACAAACAGTTCCTTTGAGTGGAGGAAAGTTAATGGGATAATTCGTGGGTTGTTGATCTTCAACGGGATGCATAGTAGTAGCAGAAGTTGGAGTAGGTAATGCATTGGTTGGATCTAGGTGGAAATATTTGAATGGGTCATGATCAATGGCAATTGTATATTCAAATCCATCATGTAAGAATTTAACACACCAGTGAACTGTAGAAGGCGTTGCCTACATGACGTGAAGTAATGGCCTACCAAGTAAGCAATTGTACTGAACTGGGATATTGATAACAAACAATACAGTAAGAACAATTTTTGGCCAACAGGTGATAGGTAAAGTAATAGTGCCTATGCATGGATGCGCAGAAGAATCATACGCATAGAGAGAAATGGAGGATGGGATAACATTAGCTGAGGAAAGGCTGATATTTTGAAGGAGTGATAAAGTACAAAGATTGAGCTCATATCCATTATCGATTATAGTCTTCTTAATACCCATGCGATATATGCAAGACAATATATATAGGGGAGGATAATTGTCATAAATAGAAAGATTGACATCTATATCAGATGGAAAAGTAAATTGTTGAGAAAATGCATCTACGAATGTCTGATATACTATGTCCAGATGAGTAGTAGAAGGAATGCGAGTATTAGCCAAGAGAGAAATGATTTTAGCTCTACAATCCAAATTGGCTAGCAAGAAATCATGAATGGAGATATCCATGATGAGAGAATCCTAGGAAAATGAAAGAAGCGATGAGATGAAGACCCAAGAGTGTTCGAATGAGACGGGTTCACCAAATGATTTAACAAATATTGAATTCATAAAAAACTAATTGTAAAGTCAAACATGATAAATAAATGTTAAAGTACAGATTTGACACAAGCCATAAGCTAAATAAATATGAAGCCCTAGGTGTAAGAGAGAGAGTAGAATATTGTGCTGATTTCGCACTTGATCCCGAAGTATCCTAGACTGGAAGAATGATGAAAAGGGGAGAAAATTATCACAATCACACACATAAAATCCTGGAACTATCGGATGAGCCTTTCCTAGGGCGCCTAGGTGCTTGGGACCTCTGTTGGTCACCTATGACCGTGCAAGAGCTCAGAAACTAGTTTTTGTTGTGTCACACAAGTGTCGCTAACCTTTGCTTTTGGTCACCTATATGTCGTTGGATGATCGTTGAATTCACCTGTAACTTGTAAAATAAATGATATCCTGCAAAACCCCAAAACACATCAAATCCTAAAAAAGAAAGATGCAAATGGGGAGTTGGACTGACCCCGGTGGTCACTCGATAGAGTGAACTTACGACCGAGCGTTGCACTACATCTCAGACTCCATGTAGTTATTATGTGTGTGTGATAGAATCGTGCCCTAGGAAGCTCTTGTGCAAGATGCACTTGATAGTGAGCGATGGCTAGATGTAGCAATGTAAATAGATGTGTGGATGGAAAAATGAACTTCCCCTCCTATGCGTGTATGCAGAAAATGTAATCCCTTGAGTGAGTGCTAGATGGATTCCTTGATGCTCTTAGAATGCATTTGGATGTAACCTTAGGTGGTGATAATAAATTCTTAGAGCTTGGTCCTTTATTATGGTCACATAGCTTTGTATTTATATGGTTCCCTTGTTTGAATTTTGTAATTGAAAACTAAATCGTCGACCCATAATAAAACAAGATGCCCAAAAGATAAAAGAGTCCCAAAAGAGGCGAGTAAGATACAAAGAGGTATGGGGCGCCTAGAGGGGACGAGGGCACATGGGTGCTAGCGTCCTGGTTGTACACTAGTTTCCAGAGTCAATAAATATAAAACAACAAAGATCAAACTGGGTTGTGTGGTGTGCAAGACCAAAGAGGAAACAAGAAAGACATAAAAGAGGCCAAAGATATATTTCAATTACTAGTTTTCTCAGTTAGGAATCTTATGAGTAGTAGTGTGTGATTAGGACCTAGAAATGTACCCAAGTGCGTTTTTTTGTGTCTACATTGCACTACACAAAATAATTATTCATGCCTTGTGCAAAACAACCAAACAGAACTTATATAGGCACATATACCTAATCATGTTGCAAGATACTTCCTAAGAATAAAGATGTTATATGAGACAAAAATATTTTGTGTTCAAGTGGAATCAGTTCCACTCGTTCCAATGATGAGATTTTTTCCATATGGGTTCACCTATTAACATTGATATAGTTATCATGAGGCACACATCGTTCTTGATCTATCCATAATGGAAAAGGACATACAAAATGATTTGATTGATTTTGATCCAATAAAGGATAAAATTCTATAATTGATCAATGGCCATGGGAAGCAACTTGAGGAATATTTTAGAACTTACTTTTAGTTGTTAAAGGCATCTTGTTCTCCCACATGAATGAAGCTTTTGTATATGTGTGTAAGGAAGTTATGAGTATCAAACATAGATAAGGAAGGAGATAAAAGGAAATAACCTATCCTTTGGTTTAAGAAGATGTCTAGTGTGAGATTGTCGATTTTGAGCCAAGTTTAGTGTTGTAGAAGTTTTATAGAGTATAAGATATTAGGATAGGTCTAGGATCAAAATTCCTATAATAATTCTTGTAGAGCCTTATCATAAGACTAAAATTTGGAGTATGTGCCATTGTACCTAAATCTGTAATATTTCCTTACATTAAAAATGAAACTTTTTGGTTTTCTTAGTAAGAGTTGTTCTTGACATATTTATTTTGTGAGATCCATCTCTAACATAGGTTATGTGGTGTAAGGCATCCCTTAATTGAAAACATTGACATCGACTACACCACCCTTCAATTTGGTGGAGGAAAACTTGAATATTTTGTGATCTTCCACATCTTCATACTCAAAACATTTTCAAGTTGTTTTATCCAATCAATGATTTCCTCCATCTTAATAATTCCTAAATAACTTGAGGTATGCAATCTAGGGTTACTCCTCATTCTTCTAATTGCACATAACATTCTATCTTCAAGTTTGTCATCTTGTAGTTCTTCTTCTTCTTTTATGGCATGTTATCTTGGTTCCGTAAGTGTTGTTTCATCATCATTATTATCTTCTACCATGACACCTCTACATTGCATGGTTTTCATGGCCTCTAAATGGGCTTGCATTCTTCTCATTAATTTGACCAAGTCACCAAGTCATGTGCCTTAGTCTAGTCAACTTATCTAGTTATTCCTTCTTCTATGTGTCATTAATGCTTCCTTGAAATCAAGAGATCTACAATATTTGTAATCTCCATACCTTCTACCCAACAATGGCCTTCCAAGAAGATCTCTACAATGATTTTTTAATCCACATTCGCGATTGTGGAAAATTGTCAATGTCCACAGTGCCTTTTTTGCAAAGGAAGAAAACCTTTTTTGATGTCAAAATGATGTAAATGCAATTAGGGAACCCAAATATGAACAAACTTCAACCATGAAACCCTTCGTATTTAATGTGTGGGACAAATACAAGATATATTACATAATCTAAAGAAAACATAGAAACAATATTATTGATTCACACTAGGAACAACACACACATACATAGATTGATTACCAATGTTGCAACCTCAAGAATCCCCCAACTTTCTGCAAGATAAAAAATATTAATTTGTGACATTACACATCATCGGTAAACCACCAAAACAATAATCATGACATTGGTAGACCTTCATGACATCGGTAGGCCTTCGCGACATTTGTTAGACCTTCGTGACATAGATAGACCTTTGTAGCATTGGTTAGAAATTTGCAACATTGATAGGCCTTTTCAACATTGGTCAAACCTTCATGGTATTGACTAGACGTTGGTGGTGAAAAAATGTAAATTAACACAACTATCTACTTTAACTATTTTTTGTTGATATAGGATTTCATGGGAACCCGTAAGCTTCTACATTGTGTTATTACATAGTGTGTCACCCTTTTTCTTTATAAATCTGAACCGTATTCAAATTAGGTTCAACTTCCTTTTCTTCAAATGTTGTTGGCATATATGTTCTCCATATCAATATATAAGGCTTATAGAATACATATATCAATCAATGTCATACCATATAGGTTTTATTTTCCCCTCTGCTTCTATAGGGCATACATTTTATAAAAATGAGTGGCCATTTCAAGAGGGTACTTTCTTTTTACTAAACATGGTACCACTTTTCCAAAGTGACACCTTTTTTTATCGCCCATATTTACTCATCCATGAGAAATGGTTACTTATGGAGGTTTTCTTGAGATGACTTATATATGTATGGGTAAAATCTCATTAAAATTAATAATATAATTATATTGTTTGTAGAAGTCTTCAATTATTAAATGCAAATGCACGTGATTGGGGGTTGCAATTCAGTTAATCCTACATTAAGACTTGTTAAACAGAGACAATTGTAATGCATTATATTCTCCAAAATCTTTGTTGATGGTGAAAAAGGCTAGAAGATGAGAATCCCAAAGCAATAGAAACTTTCAATCATTATGATATTTCGAGTCCTAAAATGGGCTCATCATCAAGGAGAAACATATGCTTGAGAGTGGATTAGCAAGACCAAACAAGTTTTAAACTTGTTTGGTCTTGCTAATCCACTCTCAATGTTTGGTCTTGCTTGGTCTTGCTAATCCACTCGCAATGTTTGGTCTTGCTAAAAACAAGTTTAAAACTTGTTTGGTCTTGCTAATCCACTCTCAAGCATATGTTTCTCCTTGATGACTTGCTATGTTGGAATTAAAATTATTGATGAAGAATATCAAGAAGGAAATTACCAATTTTTTAAATTGTGATATGAATTTTCAAACCCTACCTTTCAATTACTTAACACAAATACATAATTAAGTTGTAATTGCATTGATCCAACATGGGTAAGGACTATAGACAATGGTGCCTTAAATTACTTAAATACATGATAAGGTGGTTATTTGGAGAAGTGTAAACTACAATGGCAACCGAGGGTTATGGTGGATTGTAAAATGAGTGAGATGTTAACAATTAATGTCTAACATTCAATTTGACATCCACAAAATTGTTGTAGAGAGTTTTTTTTTTTTTGTTCGGAGAAATCAAAATATCCTGAGCATATAATGGATTTTGGAGCATGTTCTATTTTTTCTTGTAAAGTTTTTTGAAGAATCAAAGAGACATATCTAACTTGAGTAGTAAGACTTAATTTTTTTTTTTTAATTATTATGAAGTCATAAAGGGAAAAGAAAAACATTGAACAAAGAAACATATTTATGGTTTAACCATATGTTAGTGGGAGTACTTGCTTTGTGAAGTCATTCCATTAACAAAAGTATCATGATATATTGAAAAGTATATATTTATTACCAGCCAAATCAACCAACTAATATGGAAAATAAAATTTATTGAATGGAGAATATTGAAGTTGTAAAATTAATTGGATTAGAGTTGTAAAATTAATGGCGAATTTAACAGCTGCCTGGCCATCAAATTTCCCTCCCACCAAAAGTTAGGCGGCCATGCTTAGCAGCTGTCTACCTTTTTTTCCCATTATTTGTTTCAGCAACCAAACAGATCTCTCTCCCCTCTTCACTCCAAACTCCGTTCCAGAAAATACGAATTGCCGGCTCCGTTACCGGATCAGGAATCAGATCGGATCCCGTCTGTTAGTAGACATCTGCCAGGCGACAAACGAAACAGCCATGCGCAAAACAAAAGAATTAGTATAGTTTGCGTAAATTGGGACATGGTAAACATTTCAAATTTGCACGTGACCATCGGTTAAAGCAGATACAAGGCGTGGCACCGCCTCAATGGACCACACAACGGAAGTTGGAACGGAACCGTCTTGGAGGGCAAATCCCGTTTACCATGACGTGTCGCCAATGGAACAATGCGCGATCCATGCATATGTCTATTTATTTTAGTTATGTGTTGACCTTTCATCCGCTTCAATTCTGTTCCGCTTCATATCAAAATAATCTTCTGCCGAAATAGAAAATATATATTGAAGATCGGATTCCATCTGTAAATCGGTTTCCGAAAATGGGAAGTGATGCGGAATGCTCAGTAATATTAACCGCCCTGCTCGCTGCAGCGGCCGAAAAGTATTCACACCAGAAATCCGTAATCGTATCCGGAAAATACGAGTTGCTTTATTCAGACCTTCAAACGATCGTCGATGCATGCGCAGCGCAGCTCAGAAATGCTGGTATTTCGCACGGCGATGTCGTCGCGCTCTCTTTTCCAAATTCCATCGAGGTAAGCCTCGTTTTCCACTGGCTGGAATTTAAATTTAATTTTTTTTATTACTCTGATACAATTTTATGAGTCTGCAGTTCGTGATACTGTTCATGGCTGTGATACGGGCCAGAGGAGTGGCCGCCCCCCTTAACGCGGCGTACACGACGGAGGAATTCGAGTTTTATTTACAGGACTCCAAATCGAAGCTTCTCTTGCTGCCGTCGGAAGGCAACGCGGCGGCGGAGTCCGCCGCTGTAAATCTGAGTTTACCGACTGCCGGTGCTCGCTTTAACACGTCATCGGACGGAACCGGGGTCGTCGAATTCCTGGCGAAGTCGGCGGGCTTGATTATCCGCAGCAGCGCCGAGGCCGAGCCTGTGCGATTCGAAAACAAGGAGGAGGACGTGGCGCTGTTCCTGCACACGTCAGGGACCACCAGCCGGCCAAAGGGGGTTCCTTTAACTCAGCTAAACCTGGCGGCGTCCACGCAACACATAAAGGACACCTACGACCTATCAGCGTCGGACACGACCGTCATCACGCTGCCGCTGTTCCACGTCCACGGCCTCGTGGCGGGTCTGCTATCTTCCTTGATCTCGGGCGCCACGGTGGTGCTACCCGCGGCGGGGCGTTTCTCCGCGTCCACGTTCTGGAACGACGTGAAAAGCCACGGCGCCACGTGGTACACGGCGGTGCCCACGATACACCAGATACTTCTGGATCGGCACTCCGCCAAACCGGAGGACGCGTACCCGAAGCTCCGATTCATAAGGAGCTGCAGCGCCTCGCTGGCTCCGGTGATCCTGGAGCGCCTGGAGAGTGCTTTCGGAGCTCCGGTGTTGGAGGCCTACGCCATGACGGAGGCGTCTCATCAGATGACGTCGAATCCGTTGCCGCACCGTGGCCACCGCAAACCGGGCTCCGTCGGCAAACCGACCGGTTTAGAAATCGGCGTTCTCGACGAAAGCGGCGTGGTCCAACAGCCCGGCAGCAGCGGCGAGGTTTGCATACGGGGATTGAACGTTACCAAGGGATATCAGAACAATCCAGAAGCCAATAAAACCGCTTTCCTATTTGGGTGGTTTCACACCGGAGATCTCGGCTATCTCGATGAGGAAGGTTATCTCTTCTTGATCGGCAGAATCAAGGAGCTCATCAATCGCGGAGGTAGGATTTGTTTTTAATTTTTCGAGGAAATTTATTTATTTATTTTTTAAAGCCTATCGAACTTTTTCAGCGGCCGGGAATTAATATTCTGATCTTATTTTCTTTTCAGGTGAGAAAATATCCCCCGTAGAAGTCGACGCAGTGCTGCTGTCGCACCCGGCGGTGGCTCAGGCAGTGGCGTTCGGAGTTGCCGATGAGAAATACGGCGAAGAGGTATTTTTGAGAGCTTATTTTAGATTATTAGGAAAATTTAATACCTTATCAAATTTTCGGAAATTTACTGGTTGGGTGTGATACAGATCAACGCGGCTGTGGTTCCTCAGGAAGGCGCAACCGTGAATGAAGATGATATAATTACACACTGTAAAAAGAATTTGGCCGCGTTCAAAATTCCCAAGAAAATATTTGTGACCGACTCGCTTCCCAAAACGGCAAGCGGTAAAATACAGCGACGGGTTATGGCGGAACATTTCGGTGCAGGCGCACATGCTAAGATGGGCGCTTGATTAAAAAATATCTATTACTTTGGTATGGTTCCAGTTTTCAAAGTGGAGTCATAAAGCTGCCTGCTCCCCTCAAATTGAAAATTGCCATGCATGTTTTTCTGAATTTTTTTTTTTACGTTCACCTATTAATAAAATGACGTACAATTTAAAAATGAAATAATATATATAGTTTTAAAAAGGATTAAAATGATTTACAAAATAATTCGCTGGTAGGCATTCTCCTTTGAAAATGTTCCGGCTGGAAAGTGTGAAATTCCAGCGGATCCAATGTTTACAGGTTGCCAGATTTTAGATATTTATAGTTGCAATAGTATTCACAATTAATATATTTGGTGAAATAGTGGGAGCTGTCTTGCATATTTATTTGTTAAAGCAATGTTTTTTGTTGAAGAGTGTTTGGAATTAATTAATTTGGTGAAACAACATAAATGCATAATAAATATCAAATATATTGTCACACTCAATTCCCTCCATGATAAATTTACAATCTAACCTCACCGGCGTTGATTGCAACTCATGTGCAATTGCTAGTATATATATTGTGATCTACATTCCAAAAATGAAATATAATATATAGTTTTAAATTGGGATGATTATCAAAATACACAAAGAATGATAAAACAATAGAATTGAAGCTAAGCCAAGGAGGGTCTGGAAGTTGACTCGATGACATGTGTGATTTACATTGTAGGCATCTGTTATGGTGGGAGACGAATGTTTCTTCACAATATCTCAATGGTCTTTTCGATAAGGCATTTTCCAACTTCTTCGTGTTTAACAATCATGGTTTATGTTAGCAATTTTATCGTCCATATGGTACTTTTTTTTTAATATAAATATTTTATAGTTGAAGAGAGTCGATATTTTACAATCAACGAGAGAAGATATTTTACAATATTTGGATTTGAGCGGGTGTGCAAAATGTGCTCTTTTCTAGAAAATTTAGGGGAAGTTCAAATATTCAGTTTTGCAATAGGCTGCAAAAAAATTGGGATGATTCAAGGTAGATTGATTTCATCTAAAAATAAATTGTAAATGCCACACATTGTAATTTGGATGGTAACGTAGTGTATGGTTTTATGGAGCTTAAGACTTTGATGATTTTGTATATTGTTGGCAATGAGGGGATGAGAAAGCAATGGGAATAAATATCATAGCCCCTTTAGTTATGCACACGTGCCTATCCCTTATATGTATAATATCTTTGTTCCCAGTCCCTTTCAAGTATACAAACTATAATAAGAAGTAACAATTTATAAAATTGCTAATAGTTTTGTAGTATCTTCCTAGCCTCTCTCAAAATGAGAGTTTTAGAACAATGCATTGACAACAATTAAATCAAAATGGAAGGTTTTTTTATCCAAGATGTAGTCGCAGGTGCTCTAGTACACATGTATGCAAAAAGTGGGGGCATACACAAGGCAAGCTAACTATTCCATAAAACGTCTAAAAGGGATGAGGTCTAATGTAACATTTCATGACCATGTAAACTTTATTTTTGTTTTTACAATTACTTTGTTTTATTACAGCATTTTCATCTTCTACATTTTTCCTAATTCATTAGCTTTCAAGCATCTCCATTACAACATACAAAATATAATTACATTAATACACACGTTAGGAAAAATATAGTGAGTAAATTATTACTAAGATTTGGGGAGAAAAATAAACCTTGTGAGAGCGTTGGGTAGATACTAGAAATAACTAGTTAGCTTGAACTTCAAGCTCCATGTTGTTCACCTTCATTAACTTATTTTATGCATATGATTAGTATTGTCTTTTCCTCCTCAAGTTGATGAGGAAACTCTTACATGCAACACTCCTTGATATTTCTTCAATTCAAATAAATGATAACATGTTCTTGAGCTTCGCAAAGCCAAGCTTCTTGAGTTGTTGGATGGTCATGTCAATCGTTACGAATGTCATGGGGAGGTTCAAGTTGTCCATAAGAGTTGGAGGCTCCTCCCTTATATTTTGGTAGTTCTAATATATTAAGCTAAATTTCAGTCAATGTTGATAGTGATTCTTCTTCTTTGGATTGTTATAGGAGCACAACTGATAGGCAGGTTCTCAACAAATTTTCTCATCGTCGTTTATTATTTTTGTTTGGGGGTCGTAACGAGGGACACAAACAGTGAAGATGGTAAATTCAAAACGAGCTTTGATATTTACAAAAATGAATGTCATTAATAGATGTAATTGTAAAACCATTCATTAATTGAAATATTGTTTGGCATATGGACATCTGCTAAAGCATTATGCGGAAGAGAATTTTATTAGATGTTTTAGTTGTAAGAGACCTGACATATATGTATGAGAAATGTGGAATCATGTGAACCATTCGACAAAATTCCTGAAACAAATGTGGTCTCATGGACTATAATGATTGCAGGATATGCAAAAAATGGGTTTATTGAAAATACCTTGGAAACTTTCAAGAAAATGCGATTGGCAAGTATAAATTTGATCTCCACAACTTTTTCCAACATCCTCCCAACCTTTGTCAAAATGGGAGATTTAGAGAAAGGCATGGGAAACCATCAAACCATAATGTAGAGACAAATTCTATTTAGATGTGGTTGCATGTGCTCTAATAGACATGTATGTGAAATGTGGAAGCATACACAAGGCAATTTAATTGGTCAATAAAATGCCTTAAAGAGACGTGGTCTCAATGACCGTGTAAGCCTAAAAAATACCACCTAACTTATCTAGAAATGCTAAACGATCTTTTCTTCAACGCGTTTCCTGATACATCATCGTAGGCGTCATTCTTTAAAAACACGTATTTGATAGCCTTCTCCTTGATGCCTCAAATCTCATGAATTCGCTAGAGTTATCCAAGAAGTACACAATGACATATGTGGTGGACATTTCAACGGTTTAGTTGTTGTTAAACGCATCTTACGGATGGGCTATTACTGGCCCTACCCTTAATCAAGATTGTTGTGTGTATGTCAAGAAATGCGTCAAGTGTCAAAAACACTCCAATATCACTCATATTCCCAGTCATGCCTTACAACTTGCTCAGGATATGTGGCCCTTCTTGTAATGGGTCCTCGACCTCATTGGCCTCATCAACCCATGTTCGTCACAAAGACACCACTCTATCATCACCACTACTGAATATTTCACTAAATGGGTAGATGTTATTCCTCTAGTCTCTACTAAAGTGAATAAAATCATTGATTTCATTTATCATCACATTATATGTCACTCTGACATCCCTCATAAACTTATCACTAATAACAGAAAGTATTTCAAAAACAAGGAAGTGAATAAATTATACAACACTTTCAACATCAAACTAAGCTTTTCATCACCCTATTACCCACAAGAAAATGGTCAAGCAAAAACTTCTAACAAAAAACCCAACAAAATTCTCATGAAAATTGTAATGAAATTATTTGTATAATTCAGATTATGAGCAACAATAGAACACCAAATAACAGAATATTTCAGAATAATGATCTCAATATGCAATTAGAATAGCTTCACCACTTCGAGGGGGCAACCTCCAAACCATATAATAAGACTTAAATGCTCAAATGATAGTGAAATACTACCTACAATCCCCTATATATAATATTCATATGTTATGGCCATCACTAAGGCCTACCTATTAAGCATGAGAAAGTATAAATGATATAATAAAATGATATGGTAAGCCACAAGTCAGCTACTCATATCCTAATACAAGCAATAGGTTAAGGGTGTAGCAATCCCTTCCCCTTCAAACCAACGTTGTCCACAACATCGAATAATCCTAGATGTTGCTGCAGAAAACCTTCATCCTCCCAGGTTGCATCTTCTATGCTTAGATTCTTCCACTTGATAAGATATTCCTTAATGTCTATGGTTCTCAACCTCTTAGTACGTGTTTGCAGAATCTTTTCTGGCTCCAAAATGATTCTTCCTTCCTCGTCAAGTTTTGGTAACTCTGTCTGGGCTTCAAATTTATGTCCAATAACCTTCTTCAGGCATGAAACATCGAATACTGGGTGTATGTGTGAAGATGGAGGCAACTCTAGTTTATAAGCAACACTGCCAATTTTCTGTAGAACCTGATAAGGGCCATAATATTTAGGAGCAAGTTTGTTGTCATTTTTTTATTGTTTTAGGGACATCTGTTTGTAAGGTTGGAGACGTACAAAAACCCAGTCACCAATTTCAAAATTTCTTTCACGACGGTGTTGATCTACTTCTTGTTTCATCATGTTTTGTGCTAATGCTAAATTCTCCTTCAAACTAGCCAAAACATGTTGTTGATGATGAATGTGTTCCTCAACATCTCTGACCTTAGTTTGCACCCTCAATGAGGAAGTGATAGACAGTGGATGGTAACCATATAATGCTAAAAATGGGGTCATTTGAGACGAGGTATGAAAAGATGTGTTATACCACCATTCTACAAGTGGTAGCCATTTAATCCACCTTTCCTGCTTATCTGATAAGAAACAACGTAGATACCCCTCTAAGCATTTGTTGACCACTTCTGTTTGCCCATCAATTTGAGGATGATAAGATGAACTATGCACTAACTGAGTACCCAAACATGAAAATAATTCCGTCCAAAAATTACTTGTGAAAATAGGATCATGATCACTTATAATTATATTTGGGGTTCCATGTAGCCTTTGACTTGTCTCCAAAAAAATAGTTGCAACTGTACTGGCTGCAAATGGATGTGCTAGGGCACAAAAATGGGCATATTTTTTGAGCCTATCCACAATCACGAAAATAACATTCTTACCCTCTGAACAAAGCAATCTGGTGATGAAATCCATGGAGACCTCCCATCTCTGGCTAGGAATTGGTAAGGGTTGCAACAGACATGGTGTCTTAATTGTTTCCCCTTTATTCTGTTGGCACACTAAACACTCTGATACAAAATTTTGTACATCCCCCTTGAGTCCTTCCCAAAACAATTCTCTTTTTATTCTATGATATGTCTTCAAAAACCCAGAGTGTCCTCCAATAGGTGATGCATGTAGCTCTGAGAGAATCTTATGCTTCAACTCAGAATCTTTACTCAAGTATAAATTGTCCTTGTACCATAGGGCATTACCTTTCCACTAAAATCTGTTAGATGTCATAGATCCTTTCTTGATATTCTTTATTAGAGATTGTGTATCCTTGTCTTGACCCCATTCCAATCCTCCTTCATCCACCCAATCAGCTATCAACATGGACATTCCACATAGTAAGGCATCGGCGAATGTATCCCTTCTGGACAACGCATCAACTACTACATTTTCTTTACCCTTTTTGTATATGATTTCAAAATCATAACCCAACATTTTTGTTACCCACTTTTGTTGTTCCTCAGATGATAGCCTTTGCTCCAAAAAGTATTTGAGACTATCATGATCAATTTTTACCTTGAAGTGTCTACCCATGAGATAGGGCCTCCATTGCTTGATTGCATGAAGAATAGCCATCATTTCTTTCTCATAGACAAGTTTGAGCAGATCTTTTCCTTTGAATTGACGACTCTCAAATGCAATTGGTCTTCCTTCCTGCATTAGAATTACTCCCAATCTTGATCCTAAAGCGTCACATTCAACAATGAAGGTTTTTGAGAAGTTGGGAGTAGCCAAAACTAGGGTGTTGCACATGGCTTCCTTCAGCTACTCAAAGGATTTAGTGGCTACGTCTTTCTAATGGAAGGCATCCTTCTTTAGCAATGGAGTGAGTGGGGTTTCTATTCTACCATATCCCCGCACAAATCTTCTGTAGTACCTTGTTAGTCCTAGGAACCCACGAAGATTTTTGAGAGTTTTAGGCCTTGGCCATTCCACCATAGCTTTGATCTTCTGAGGATCAACTTTTACACCTTCATGGGATACAATGTGACCCAAGTACTCTACCTCTTGTACACCAAAAGAACATTTGGATGGCTTTGCATAGAGAGTATGTTTCTCCAAAAATTCCAACACTTTATTTACATGTTGCAAGTGTTCTTCCCATGTCTTACTATAAATCAATATGTCATCAAAGAAAACTAATACAAATTTCCTGTAAAATGGCCTAAAAATAGTGTTCATCAAACTTTGAAAGGTTGAGGGTGCATTTGTAAGACCAAAAGGCATTACCAAAAACTCACAATGGCCTTCATGAGTCCTGAAAGCTGTTTTATGAACATCTTCCTCTTTTATTCTAATTTGACGGTACCCTGAACGAAGATCTAATTTTGTGAAATAAATAACACCATGCAATTCATCAAGTAAATCATCAATTACTGGAATAGGAAACTTATCTTTGATGGTGTACTTGTTGAGTTCTCGGTAGTCTAGACACATCCTCCATGTTTCATCCTTCTTACGTACCATGACCACTGGTGAAGAATATGCACTCTGGCTATGCCTGATGATACCTGCCTTCAACATTTCCTAAACCATTTTCTCGATCTCACTTTTCTGGGAATATGGGTATCTATATGGTTTGATGTTAGGTGTTTGGCTCCCTGGAATCAACTGAATGGCATGGTCATGATCCCTAACTAGTGGTAGTCCCTTTGGAATTGCATCAAAACAGATGAGTGAGCATCAATAATCTTCTAAAGATCGGGTGGTATTGAAGACTCTGTATTTTGTACTTCTATGGAAAATAACTTTGCTATAAAACCATCTACTCCTTTTCTGAAAACCTTCTGCATCTGATGAAAGCTAATAATCTGTGGAGACTTAGCTACCATCCCATTCAATTGTATTGTTCTTCCATCTGAATAAAATCGAATGAACAATTCTTGGAAGTTCATCTCTATAGTACCTAAGGTTATGAGCCATTGGACACCCAAAACAATATTTTCCCCTCCCATAAAAATAGCAAACATAGGTGAGTCTAACATGTAGTCTCCCATGGAAATCTTGATACTATGGCACTTTCCTGTGCACTTGACTGTCCCACCATCTGCAATCATAACTTGAATTTCTAGAGTTGGGTAAATAAAACAATTGAGGCGGGCAACTAACTTACTATTTATGAAGTTATGAGTACTCCCCGAGTCAATCAACACCGTCACCTTTTATTTTTTGAGATAGGCAATAACCTTGAGTGTTTAAGGAGTACTAATACCTGAAAATGCATGGCAAGAAATTGTAGGTTGGTGATCCTCTACTTCATCTTCTACTGGTTCCTCAGCCTCTCCTATAATTTCACCTTCCTCATCATCCTCATTACCTCCGTCAATATAGAACAACTTCTTCTCATCACATTTGTGTCCCAGTCCATATTTGTTATCACAGTTAAAACATAATCCTTTTACTCTCTTTTCTTCCATTTGTTGAGGAGTCGGTCTAATTGGCCTAGCAAATGAAGGGGAAGAGATACTACAGTCTCTGGTGTTAATGAAAGGCAGCCTCCTACTACAAAGAAATTTTTCCTCTGCTCGACGTGCCATGATAATAGAATCATAAATCGTAAGTGGATTAAACATACGTACCTCATGCTCGATGTGGTCCTTAAGACCCCCCAGAAACAAGTCATTTAGATTCTCTTCGGTAATATTCTCCACCCTTAAAGATAGGTTATGGAATTGATGCACATAATCTTTGACTGATCTTGTTTGCCATAAATTTGCTAATTGACTAAAGTAGTTCTCTGAAACACTGGAATTATAGTGCAACTGCAACTCCTCAGTAAAAACTGTCTAAGTGACACCGAGACCATTCTTCTGCCTCTAAGCACATAACCATCGATACTAAACAAATTGGTCTGGCTCAAGATACAAGGATGCCAATGTCACCTTTTGTCCTGATGGTGTTTGATGTAACTCAAAGAATTTCTCCATTTGATTTATCCAATTTAGGGGATCCTTACCATCAAATTTGCGCATATCCACTTTAGACATCATGTTCCGTGGTTGCGAATAAGTTGGATTCTGATTAGGCTGGAAAATTGATCCAACATGGTTATTTTGTCCATGATTTTGAACTGAAGATCCTCCTTGGTTGATATGGGCCAGATTTGGGCCATACTGTTTACCCTTTACATGTTGCATGATATCATCTAACCGATGATTGATTTGGTCTATGTCTCCTTTAGAGGCCATCTCAAATTGTACATTTCGCAACTCATGCTCATGTTGGCTCACCTTATGATCAACTGAGGTAAACCCTAGTGCTAAGGAATATGTATTTACCCCTTCTAACTCCATCTCTTCAATCACTACCCCATCTTTATCTGGGGTTTTACCCAGAGTAACTGGATTCTTTTTTGCTCTTGTGGAAGGCCCCGTCATGATGTCAAACCTTAGGGTTTAGGGTTTCGATACAAATTCATACAAATAAGAAAAACACAGAGAAGATAATAATACTATTTTTTTGAGATATTTTCGAAACTGTAAAGAACTTGAAAATATTCCACAATTTACACCTTAGGGAGTGATTTTATGAAAAACCCTAAATTTGTAATAATGTTTGCAAAATAAATAAATAAAAGTCTGAAATTTTCCGGGAACCTTACTTGAAATGTTTCGCAACTCTGGTAAAAATATCTCCCACCAATTTGCTCTGGTTCGCAATATATGGCGGAAATAAAAAATTAGGGTTTTTGCCCTAATTTTGGCCCAGATCGCAGCTCTGATACCACTTGTAATGAAATTACATGTATAATTCATATTATGAGAAACAATAGAACACCAAATAACACAATATTTCGGAATAATGATCTTAATATGCAATTAGAATAGCTTCACCACTTCGAGGGGGCAACCTCCAAACCATATAATAAGACTCAAATGCTCAAATGATAATGAAATACTACCTACAATCCCCTATATATACTATTCATATGATATGGCCATCACCAAGGCTGACCTATTAAGCATGAGAAAGTATAAATGATATAATAAAATGATATGGTAAGCCACAAGTTGGCTACTCATATCCTAATACAAGCAATAGGTTAAGGGCACAACAAAAATCATCGACCAAGCAGAAAGGAATTGGCATGTCCAAATCTCATTTTCTCTTTGGGCTTATCAAGTTGGCATTTTTACTCCTACATGTGCTATGCCATTTTCTTTAGTCTATGGCTCTAAGGCGGTCTTACCCCTTGAAGTTCAAATCACATCTCTCCACATGTCCTTCAGAGATTTTATCTCTGATAAGGATTATCACCAAGAACATCTAACAAAACTTGAATTGTTAGATGAATGCCACCTAAAAACCCTCAAACATCAGCATGTATATTAAGAACACATCAAACGATTCTATAAAAAACATGTTAAAGAATGTGACTTCAACATTGGTGATCTTATCCTCAAAGAGAATAAAAATTTCATTACTCTAGAAATGAGTAAACATGGAAAGTTTTCCCCTAACTGGATTCGTTCCATATGACATCACTCACAAGTATGGGTCGAGGGCCTATCACTTAGCCTCCCTTGATGGTAAACCTGAAAAGGAACCTTTAAATGCCTTGCACTTGTGGCCTTTCTATTGTTAACATATCTATTGTCATGACATTAGTTATATCAAAGATCTTATTCCACCACTGACCTATCATTTACTATAATAATGATTTGGAATTATGTGGTCCTACTATCAGCATCCTATAATCATGACCTTAAAGATGAGCATCATGGCTCTATTCATTTCATATTCTATATGGATAAGTTCCTCCTTAATAGGAACCCCATAATCATTAATCCCATCTACCTTTTATCTACCAACTGAAAACATGTTAAGGGATATACATGTGTGGTTTGTACACAGTGTTTTCCCCTCCTCTAAAGTGTCTACTAGGTCTGTGCTCAGCGTAAAAATAAAAATTCAAGAATACCTACGGATGCACATTATAAAAAATATAGATTGATCCCTTGAAGGAAAACTATCAATCATATTATCAAAAATAAACTGATCCCTCGAAGGACAACTTCCAATCAAAATATAGACCGATCCCATGAAGGATGGCTATCAAAAATCATAGACCACTCCCTTGAAGGATGACTACCCATATCATTATAAAAAATATTTCCTGCATTGATCAACCTTCATATCAAAAGTCAAAAATCAAAATCATCCTAGGAAGGCTTCCCGCATTGATCAACTTTCCCATTAAATAAAACTTCCTGCATTGATCTATTTCCACAAATAAAATATAGTTGGGGCATAAGCCTACAAGCCATCTAAGGAGAACCTACTCTCCTATACAAACTACATACAAACCCTTCTCATGTTGAAATAAGGTACATAAACTCATTTACATCAACATCCACGATCCTACATGTGACTAATTATTTTTATTTATATGTTTACATTTTGTTACAAGGCCTCAAGTGCATTGGTCATCATCATATTTTTACCATCAAATCACATATGTATCAAATATAGTCTAGAAAGAAAATGTTCCACATTTATTCTTAACCATTATCAAAAAGTACATTTGAAACATATATCAAGATCACATACATTTAAGTCACATCATATCAACATCAAAATCAACATATCAAATATCCCATTTAAACATTTATACATCTAACATCATAATCAAATTACATCTAAAACATAACTCATCAATAATCCATAAAATATCTCATAACATACACAATATCAAAATAAATCAATAACACATGAATCAAAAAATCATATATATATAATATCCTATAAATCATATATATATAAATATATCATCATCACAATGTGAATATACACCAAAATGCCTTCAAAATGCTCATATACAAAATCATCTATAATCTGAATCATATACAAAACCTGCATACTATGTGGTAAAATAAAAATATGATACACCCACTCCCCAACCTTGACCTCCTACTCCTCCTGCATCTAGCCTCAGATCTCTCTGTGGTTGTGTGAAACTCCCAGTGCTCACTGATGTATATCCTGATTGAGCCAATCTCCACTCACTCGCTCTGTGCTCCACATAATGAGGAACACAAGGAAGGCACTATGTAACCAAGTGCTCATAGTATCTCATCTCCTCACCTGAAGTGATCTATACTGCTCAACAGTCACAAAACCAGGAGGCCCCATCTACCCTCCTGCTGCTCCAAAATTCCACTTGCAGGTATCACTACCTTCCCTACACTAGGCCCTAATCCCTAGGATACACTACTTGGATGCCTCTGAATCTTTACCCACCTCTCCATACTTCACCTGCAGCACCTCCCATTGCCAGTGATATCAATCTCATTATTACTACAAATAGGTATCACACTCTATGGATCTGATCTATCTCTTGTTGCATCCTATCATGCTCCGTACCAAGTTGTGTCTCTCTCAACCACCAACCTAGTCTATCCCTCTCCACCTGTAAAGTGTCAGAAAAATGAGGCCTGTAACTAGCTAACTCATCTCCACCATCACCCTCATCCTCTCCACCCCTCCATCCCTCACCTCCTACCCACCCTATCTCCATGAGAACCCACTGCTGCACCCACCAAGCCATAAACCCTCCTCTATCCCACATCATCATCAATAATCCCCTCCACCTCTCCTATAGCTCTCCTACCTCCTCATCAGACCTCACCTCATCTACTACTGGCATGGGTAAGTCTCTCTCAAATCATCAAACCGATATACTACTGGCTCACTAGGAATAACTGAGGAAATCCAAACTGCCGTCGCATTTGAGGAAATTAAACTACCTCTATCATCTATGGTCTCCTCCCCACACCCACCTCACCTACCTCAATCCATCTAGCTTTTCATCCATCCCTAGCCATGCATGGTACCTCACATAATGTCTCCAACACTACATCATCTGTGGACAAAACCTTGTAATCAATTAGCAGTAATAGGTCTGGTCTCTCTCAACCCATCATCCCTCATCCAATCAAAAATCCATCTCAAAATCCCAACTACATACTTTTTGGATCACCTACCCTCCATGGTAGCCCTGGTGGCCTCACAATGACTATATGCTCATAGGCCCAACAATGTAATAGAAACCCCACATCCAACCCAAATCTCCTCCCTGTAACAAACATCCATAACTCATGGTAAACCTGGGCCAAAAGTGCACAAGCCCAAGCATACATAGTTTGATGCTCCATGATCTCTGCAACAACACCGCAAGTGTCCATGGAAACCTATGTCACCCCCTAAGTCTAGTAAGCACATAACATGATATCACCAACATAATATTGACATTAATTTCATTTACCCAACACATCTGCATCATAATAGGACTCAATATGGAACCCCCATGTGTATATCTTATCTCAAGCAACATCATCACCATATAACCTCCTCATAGTATCAAGACGATGCTCTCTGGTGATAGTACCATGTTCTCACCCTAAGATCGGTAATCTTGAGGATCATGTACACATCCTCCAAATTGATCATCATCTCACCAGATACATAACCATATGGTCCTTTGTACTCAGATCCCATCTATCAATCAAGATATCATTCAGTCCCTGCATCCCAAGGAATCCACTGGTAATGTGGAAAAATCCTCCTAATCCAACATGTCCATGACAAATGGGCCCACTCTGCATCAGTAACATAGGTTTGGATCCTCTCAAACATCTTTGGCACTTTGTCCGCAGAGATAAATAGTGTCCCTCACCTGCAAAACACACAAAAAAAGATAAATTAGTTAGCAACTTTGACAAAAATTACACTAATCACCATGATTGCTAATCTTGAAAACCGATTGCATTAACATAATCAATCAATGATCCCACGCAATCACTTCCAATTATACAATCGTAACCAATCAGGTGTTCCCACCCCAACTTCAAAAAGAAAAAAAAAAGAAACTAAAACTTAAAAAAAACAAATTCAAATCTTACTTACCCCTCTCCTGGTCCTCTACCTCTTCCTACGACTACCACTTTCCTCCATCTCTTAAAAACAACTCAAAAATCACAACTCAGAGCTCTCAAATTGTACCCAGACAAATCATCAAATGAACTATTTGCATGACCATTTGGCTTATATATTTTCATATTTTTGGAATCACAGATGACCCTTGTAAATCATCGTTGACCCCTGTCCCAAACGCCAACGATCCATAATTGCCACCAATTTTAGGCTTTCTTTACACAAACTTTTCAAATTTTGGTCACCTAGACCTTTTTCAATCACATCACAACTTCATCAAAAATCTTCATGCCTTTTCTTTGATGCTCAACATCTTGTCAAAAAATCTATTTTTGACCATATATCAAGCTTACACACCTTGCGTATGTTGTCCTCCAACCCCTTGGTCCCATGGCTTCACACATCCCCATGAGATCAATCCCATTTGACCCTCTCCATGTAGTATTCTTCCCACAACACACATCTTTAGGTGGTCCATGTTATACGTCCCCTACCAAGTGTTTCCAATATTACTACCATTATGAACTCCTCCAGCATGGTCATTTTAGACTACAACAAAAATTTTGGAGCATCTTAAAGAAACCCTATCCAAATAATCAACTCTCTTTAATCTAATGACCAATATAGTCACTCATTGGATTGAGGGGGGGAACAATATCACAATATCCTTATCACAAAACTGGGGCATCCTTGCTAGTTTTTGTCTCGCATCCCTAGTACCTACAGACAACTCAACAAAAATGGGAAAATGTAGACACCCCGTTTTTCACCCCTAGGTGACCTGATAAACATTAATTAAATTATCATTACCTATCAATATCATCTCTATCCTAAGTATCATATAATTTACTATTCGTAAACATTATTTACCTATGTAAAACACTTATTTACCCTCCCCTAACCACTTAAAACAACCTAAGATCTATTTAATCTTACCATATCCTAACCCTTCTAACCTCTCATAACCTGAATCCTTAACATCCCATCATCCATCCAACAACCTAACATCTCATATGGCAACTGGTTTTAACAATTTTCCATCTTTTCCTTTTGTTGGTTTGTAAGCTCTTGGAACAAATTGACGGTAATCCGCAATCACTGATTATTATTGCAAATGTCATCGATCCTATTTAGCCAACTTTTTCTCCCTTGCTCTGCTATTTAGAATCTTTGTGTGAGGAAAAATTACTATACTGAAAAACAACATTACTGTATTCCAGATCTATCAACACACCCCTGCCAAATCTATCAAGAGCCTCATCAGATCATTAATATGTTGTTGGAGAGATTCATCACCTTTAGATGATCCATCAAGGTTGGTACCCCCTCTTTTGTCATATTGTAAACTTGTTTTACATTAGTTATAATCTACAGTGTGTCATTGATATCATCTTGCATAGCCTTCTTAACATTTTCTTATTATTCATTCATTATCCAACATTTTGAATATTTTTCAATATCCACAAAGATTGTCATTAATTGTTCCCTTGATCTCCTTTCCCTTCATTACCCTTCTAAACACTCCCATATCTCCATTTTTGAAGTCTTACGGGTCCTTAGACTCCTTCCAGTTTATCTCTACACTTTCAAATCCTTTTTTCATCAATCAGTACCTATTTTACTACCTTTTATCAAAGTAAGAAATTTTCATCGATCGGTACCCCTAGCCCCTTGTTTTATTGTTAGCCTTAAAAACACATTTGAATGTCTATTTTCTGAGTTTTGTGGACATATAGATTCTTTATAGTTTTAATTACCATCATCATTCCCTTTTTTGCACTTATTATTGTCTATTTTATTCATACTTTCATAAAAAAATAAACATATTGCTTCTTATCGTCGTTGATTCTAGATCATCATCAGTCCCTATCATTCTAATCATTGTTAGCATTATCATATTTAAAACTATATAATTCTGGTCTAACAAGTTATTTGCAAGATGGATCTTCTGTAGATGATTATTCTGGGTTCGTCTCACCCAGTTACTAGCATATACAATCTTCCGATCATCCAATAATCTGTTCGTGTGGGAATAATTTGACATTGTCCATGAACTCATCTTATGTACTATCACACTCTCACCCCAACATCATAGAGGATATCGAGGATTAGATAGAAATCATCCAAGAAGAGCGAGAAGCAACTGAAGAGTTTTGGCACAACTACTTTGAGGACTTCGAGCTTGCCACCACCCTTGCTTGGGCCACTTACAAAGCTGAAGAGGGTCTCACTACCCCCTTGAATTCTATCTTTGTTATCATTTATCATCTATCTTATCATTATCAAAATGACTTAATTGTATCAAATGAGTTGACACCCTTTAAGGAAGTTCCTTTAGATTCATGGGAACGGCCTTGCTGAGAAACTCGCTATCATATTTATCTAATATATTTTTTCTAGTTGTCTTTGCTTACATGTCTTCTCACTTGGCGAAAGGAGGAGCATTTTAACATTGTCCATGCTCGATCATCTCGATATTGGGATTTTCGGCGTAGGTATCGGTAAACCATGCTTATTTTTTTATGAATAAGATTTTATATTATATTAACAAGTAAAATGATACAAGATAATTCAACAAAAAAACGGGCGGTATGGAAGCATGACCCGAAGCCACACGATCAAACTAGGCCTAACCTAGGAGAGTCAACTATAATAGAGTTGTAAAAAACACAGAGGTAATGATATTAAGTCGCTGTTGTAAAAAACACAGAGGTAATGATATTAATTTTTTGGCAAATTTGTGTCGTTTTGGTCCGCAAAGTTCAATTGAATCAATTTGGGATCTCAATTTGTAAATTTGAAGTACTCTTGAAGTGGATTTTGCTCGGGCTCGTGTAAAAATGGAAAATTCCAGATCCAAAAATTGTAAAGTAAAATTTCAGAGGGAAAAAGAATGAAATGATGAAAGTGCAGGTGCAAAAGGTGAAAAGGACGTTGTCTCGAGAGTAAAATGGATTACTTGTCAAAGTCCTGCTTTGCAGAGGCTCCGAAAAATAATTAAAAAGGGGATTTATCGCATGACATAATCAGAATGATTAAAGGGACTCCTGAAAAGTTGTGGCATGGTATCCTAGTCATTATTCAAACACCCAAGAAACGTGATCTATTCATAGTTGGTCCACCTGGTAGATTTCAAATCTGAATTTGTTAAATGTCTCTGTCTGAAAAAAATTGGTAACAAGCAAAGGTCCCTCAAATATTCTTCTCTTGTGAGGGGAAAAGGTGTTGCAGGCACCAAGGATGAAGAATATGCCTCCAGTTAGAACAATGATGCAAATATTTACAATGATTCACCTTTTTTGAAAACACATGGCAACTTTTTTATGAATTTGTTGAATGTCATTTCTACAAATCATGATCTGATATGTGCAACAAAGGTGCTTTGAATATTCCTCTTTGGGGGGGGGGGGGGGGTAATTGGATGTAAAGGGTGTATTATAAATGAATGAGATTACTCTTGAAAATGGTCGGAGTATGAATTCTTGAGAATTTTTCTGAGAAAGTTGTCTTCTCGAGAGGCGAAAGTTGAGATTACCTGTTATTTTCTTGTGTTAGATTTTATGTCGTATCAAGTTGGTTGCAGCTATATAGCCATTGAAAAACACTGAGATTGCTCTGGAAGCTTTCCCCTGCTGATGAATCTAAGCAATTTTGGAATTAATCTGTGTCTAATCTCTAGCAATTTTGTGTTTGCTTTATTTTTAGAATGTCTACAAATAGTTTCTTTCATTCCTGTTGCAATCTTATACTGAAATTTTTTTGAAATCACACAGGATCTTGTCCTTGTGACAGTCTAATGGTATTTGTAATTTCATTTCAAGAAGAGCCTTCATCTTGGATGAGATAAACAAATTTAAAATCAATTCAATATCATTTGTTGATAAAGATTGTTTGTAAGTCTTCAGGTGTACCTTAGACATGATTAATAAGAAACTTTAGTGTTTAATTGAGTCTTTAAATTCAAGCCTTCATGTTAGAGTCTCAAAGATTATGTAAAAACGTATTGATCTGGGCCTCCATTGAAGCACACCTTTTGGTTGAAGGAACGTCTTGACTGCTCTGGAGCTTTCTGTTACGAATCTATTCATTATTGTGAAGTCCCTCCAAAGATCCAATATAATCATCTTTATCTTGCTTCATCTCCCACCAAAATCATGTAAAAACCATTGATCCATCCTGAACTACCCCTATTTACCCTGTGTATCAACAAAGGAACAAAATCTACTTGCAAAAGTATGCAGAACAATTAGGATCTCTTAATGTCTTTAGTAACCTTTGCCTTGTATTGAAAATATCTCTATAATCTGGAAGTGACAACTCATGAGAGTCAAATTTGGTGTGTTGATCATATTTTCCTAAGGATTTCTTTATAAAATTTATGCAAAAGAAAGGTATCTGCATATTCTTTAATAACATAGGTTACAAAATAGGTTCTCTTACCTTGGTTGAAAGGCACAACCTAAAATAGTTAGGATAAGATCAAATCCTTTTAAGGTGCTACCCACTTCTTCAAGGTTTGAGTGCTAAACCCCGGCTACAAAATGACATACATAATCATTTATATACTTTTGAGTGTCATGTCAAATCCATGATGATGCTCGGTTTGTGAAGAAGAGTAAATCCGGGTACCAACATGTTTCTAGCGCCGTTGTCGGGGACTGATTTGTATTGTTGAGACTGATTTGTTGATTTATTGTTGGTTCGTATCCATTTGGCCCATCAACAATGCTTATGGCATTGCTGCTGTGGACATGTTGAAAATATTTGAAATATTTGGATATGTATCAAACCCTAGTAATGTTTCTTACAAATTCTGTGTGCAAATACATTGTTAAGAAGTCATTCTATATGCAGATTTGTGAGATTTGTTTGAAGTTATATGCTTTGTCTGCAATTTTTCTAGTTTCCAACAGTTGTTGTACTTCGCTTGCATTGTGATTGATAAATTTGGGTAAAAGAAGATCAGATCTGATAAGATTTGCAATATTCCAGTACTGACAGACATTTGAAAGATTATCTTTTAGTGCATTTTTGCACATTTGAGGTGAAAATCCTTAGTGGCGACTCCGTGTTGATTTATTTTGATAAATGCCAGTGTCTTAACCTCTATCAATGTAAATTTGTTACTAATATTTGCAAAGTTGGAAGGAAGAATATCTTTCTTCACCACAGACCCTAGTAGAAGGTTGTTTCCAGAGTTTGGAAAGTCTAATTCAGAAGGAGGAAGAATTTGGAAGGTTGTTGGAGATCAAGCATCAAGAAAAAAGATCTCCATTGGTGAAACTGATAGACACGTGATTGAAGATTGCAATGCTTCCTCAACTGCTTCTGAATCAGGTAGTCTCTTTATAAATATGAATTTTCCATCTGGAGAGGGGCCTTCTCATTCTACCCTTGTATTTAAAATATTTGCATCTCTTTCTACCCATGTATTTTCAAAATCTGATAGTGTCTACCGTGAAAAAGAGCCATTAGGGGATAGTCATTCTAAAAATTGTATCCCTGTACCACGGAGACCCCTCACTCCTCATCACTTTGTTTCTCTTGTAAGATCACCTCCTCTGAATAACATGGCTCAGCCTCCACCTAGACCTCCATTTTTCATTAATACTTTTGGTCCCATCAGTTTTATAGGTATGGATGGCTATCTGAATGCTATGCCAGAGGATGTAAGAAACAAGTTGCCTAAGTTTCAAGGAAATAATGTAATAACTGGTGATCAACATTTGAAACTCTTTGTCAATATGATGGAGGATTTCGAAATAGATTTTGAAGATGTATACATTAAATTATTTATTCATACATTAGAAGAGGATGCAAGGGACCGGTGTAAAGCTCTGCCTGATAACTCTATTGATTCTTGGACTGAAATGAGGAATGCATTTAGATTGCAGTATGGTGAAAAAACAGACCCTAGGTTTCTTTTGTCAGAATTTGAGAATATTAAAAAGAATCCTAATGAATCAGTGCATGACTTTAATATGAGATTCAATAAGACATTGAGAAGATTGCCAGTGAATTTGAGGCCGTGTGATGAATCTTTTCTTATAAAGTATGTTGGTTTGAGGCATAAAAAACCTGAAACTTTGAGGCAGGCCTTTACCATGGCTCTGCAAATTGAGAACAACATAAAAGTATTTGGAAAACCTTATAAGAGGGAGGGTGTTAAATTGATAAACACAGAAAATCCTCAAGCAAGCAAGAGTGTGGATCTTGAGGAGGCTGTTAAAACTTTGGCAGGGGCTGTCAAAGAAATCTCTTACAAACTAGCTCGGGTAGAGAAAGGAATTGGGAAGAGTTCACAAGGTCAGTAAAAGGCACAAAATCATGATAGATTTGGAAATCATCCTAGGGGTGATCAGAGGTCAGATGACAGAGGTAAAGGACCCATGGGATCTGCAAATAGACATCGCCAAGCACGAGAAAGTAGAATGGTGTTTGATCCTCTGACTGCCCGGGTTGTTGCTATTGATGAAGCCAATATGATTTATTGGTGTGATAGATGCTTTTTACCCCATCCTCCATGTGAATTAAATCAGCAAGAAGAAGAATCTGATAATGATGATGGTACTGATGATGATGTTTGCATGATGGGTTGTTCTTCAAGATCACAACAAGGAGCAACTTCAACCAAAGTGATAAGTGCTCGAATTGCTGTAACTTTTTGGGATTACATTCACCAGGTACCACTTCTTCCTCCTTCTCATACTTTTGAAGTAGATACAGTGCAAGTTTTTGAAATACCTAATAATGACTAAGTATTTAAGAGCTTTAATGATAAATAAGTATGATGGAGGAATCCCTTCGGAGGAAGATAGGCAGTTATTGATTAATGTTTTTATTGCTCAAGAAAAGGATTATAATGCTAGGAGTAGAGTTGTCAAAGGAGCAGGGCCTCAAGCTAAACCCAAAACTCCATTGCTTACTAGTATTCCTAAGGAGGCTCCTAAGAAAGATACACCTTCCAAAGGACTTGCTGTCCCAAAAAAGATTCATACTTCTCCTCATGCCCAAACTGTCAAGAATCCCATGCCATCTGATGAGTTTTCTAATCTTCCTTCCAATGCTGCCTTGCCAAAGAATGTTCCACATGACATTGCCCAAGTTTTGAGTCAAATCAAAGTTAGTGTTCCAATTTTAGAGTTACTTAGGATTCTTGAGCACAAGAAGAGAGCATTTGAGTACTTGGGATTGAAAGAAGAAAAGAGCACCCCAAGAAGAAATGTAAACATTGTAGAAACTCCTCCTCCAACCATTGCAGACCTTGAAACACCACCAACATTGGAAGAGCTTGGAGAAGCACTTGAGGTTTACTTGGGGACATCTTTGGTTGAATCCCAATTAAATGTTGATCCATTTTTTACAACTTTGATCATTAAGGACAGACTGTTGCACAATTGCATGTTTGATTCTAGAGCACCATGCAATGTTATGCCTCTTGAGGTCATGAACGAGTTGGTTATCAAAGTGACAATAGCATATGGAAGAGGCAGTGCCATGGACTCTAGAGAGGTGCCTGTTGTTGGATGTGTGAAAGGATTGGTGGTACAACTTGCAGCTTATCCAGGTAAGAACCTGAAACTTGATGTTGTCATTGTTGATTGCCCTGCCAAATGGGGCATGTTGTTATCAAGAAAGTGGGCTGCAAGTGTCGGTGGAAGTGTTCAGATGGATATGTATTTTGCCACTATTCCAATTGAAGGCAACCTTGTAAAGATGTATGGAGAGAAGAAAATGTTGCACCTCATTGAGGATCCAAATAATGATTCTTATGAAGTGTTATATGTTGATGTGGATGCAGATAACTTTGTGGGGTTTTCTCATGACAGGGACCACAAGATTGATCAGTATGAATGTCTTGAATAGGCTGGTTTACCTTGGACCTTGTTATTTGATGGAGCTTGTTCCAAATTTGGAAATGGTGCTGGCATTGTTCTGATCTCCCCAAGCCAAGAAGAGTTTGTATTTTCTTTCAAAATTAAATTTGAATGTAATAATAACATTGTTGAGTATGAAGCTTTATTATTAGGTTTGAGAATTTCTTGGAAGTATCATATTAAAGATATCATTGTCAAAGGAGACTCAGAACTGATTGTCAAACAAATTAGAAAACTGTATGCTACTAGAAATTAGAGAATGAAACAATACAAGCATGCAGTTTGGGATTTGATTGAAATGTTTGACTCATTTAATATTGTGCATCATGATAGAAAGTTCAATGCTGTTGCTGACCGGCTTCTAGTCTTGGGATCTTGGTTTGATGTTTTTTCAATGTCCCCCAATTGTGAATATAATGTTGAATTACTAACAAGGCCATCCATCCCTAACAACATAAAAAATTGGCAAGTATTTGATGATGATGCCCATATGAAATGATTTCTTCATAAAAATGGGAGTTTACTGATTAGTGTATTGATTGGGAGCCAATGGTGTGCGCATCAAAGGGAAACGAAACTTTGTTTGGCAAATATATCATCCAATTGAAAACTAATACCATTCCTAGAGGGTTGGTTGCTCTTGAATCAAACTTTGATAATGTTGATTGCATTATTAACAGACATGTAGTATCCTCAAGGGATGTTGAAGAGCACGACCTTGGCACAAAGGAAAAACCAAGGAAGATCTCTGGTCGGGAAGCAATCTAAACAAAGAAGACAAACAATCCTATGTCTAATTGTTAAAGAAATATCAGGACTGCCTTGCTTTTTCCTATTCTGAACTGAAAGCATACAGAGATGACTTGTTTCAACATGAGATTCCCTTTGGAATCTAATGCAAAACCATTCAGACAAAAGTAGAGGCCGATTAATCCACTCCTCTCCATGAAAATGCAAGATGAACTGAAGAAACTAAGAGATGGAGGGATCATTCAGCCAATAAGGTATTCTTCTTGGGTTACAAAATTAGTGCCAGTCAGAAAAAAGAATGGTGATATCAGGCTATGCGTGGATTTTTGAAATCTGAATAGAGCATCAATGAAAGATAATTATCCTCTGCCAAACATGGAGAATATGCTGCAATTAATGACTAGATCCGAGTTGCTTTCTACTTTGGATGGTTTCTTTGGACACAATTAAGTTGTTTTGAAGGATTTAGAAAGAATAAAGACCGCCTTTACCACTCCATGGGGCACATATGTTTATGTCAATATGCCATTCGGTCTGATGAATGCTAGAGCTACCTTCCAAAGAGCAATGGATGTTGCTTTTGTTGGTTACATTAATGATTTTATTGTTGTTTACCAAGATGATGTGACTGTGTTTTCCAGAAAGAGAAGTGATCACTTGAAGCACTTGAAAAAAATGTTGATAAGATTCAGAGTATGGCATTTCACTCAATCTAAAGAAGTGCCATTTTGGAGTGCAAAAGGCTAAGTTTCTTGGTCACATTGTATCAAAGGATGGTGTCATGATCGATCCCGAAAGGGTAGAGGCTATCGGCAAGGTTCCAATTCCAAGAACCAAGAAGGGAATCCAATCCTTCTTTGGACAGATCAATTTCATTAGAAGATTTGTGTCTAACTTTGCTGAGTTGATTCTCCCCATCACTTGCATGTTGAAGAAAGACTAGATTATCAAGTGGGAAGAAGCAGCCATTTAGGATTTTAATGGGATCAAAGAAGCACTAAAGCACGCCCCTATTTTGGCAGCCCCAAATTACAAGAAACCTTTTCAAGTATTTTAGTTTTCTTCAGAAAACACCATTTCCTTTGTTTTATTACAGAAGGATGATGAAGGGGCTGAGAGACCAATTGCCTTTTTTAGTAAGGCATTGCAGGGTGCTGAGTTAAAATACACCATCATGGAGATTGGTCCTCTTTTAGGGCTGCATTCTCCTATCCGCGACGTCGTATGCACCCGCAAAGAGGGGGGTATCATTTGGGGTTTACACACAACCCCAATACAATTAATTTTTCAATTTTTGTCGAAGACACAGTGGGTTATACGACAAGTGAGTTTAGACCAGTATACGAACTTCGTACACAACGAATTTTACATGACATATTTTCCTTAGCATTATGGGGAGCAGTTACAGGTTGGAGGAACATAAGACTTTCCTCCCTAAAATTCTTCGGCCAGTGGTGTCAGATCACACAAAAAACCAGACAATAAAATATCTCTTCATACACTCTCAGGGAAGCAGTTACAAGTTGGAGGATATAATGGACTTTCCTCCTTCAACTTCTTCGACCACAATGGCATGAGATCTCCCAAAAAACTTGCACTTCATCTACAGTTAAAGGATATCCTTTCTACACCCTTTTTCTCATCATGGATCAGGTGCACATGTTCCTTTTTCATTTTCGTACTTTCATTTACAATCTTTTTACTATATAGATGTGTTTTTACACATATACATGCGTATTTGACTTCTTGATCGTCTTCTCTTTTACATGTCCATCCGTATGGAAAGAAAGCAGTTAAAAACAAAAACTACATCGATTTGCGTCACACATAACATACTAACCATGCAGGTACACTACAAACATTCACATCTACAAACGTGCTTTTGCCTTAGGTTCACTTTTTACAATTTGTGCATCTTTAGTCAACACTCTCCATGTTTTTATCACTCCATGCTTTGTCTAGTCCTACGACACGCATTATACATCACTCTTCATAGATTATCATACACACTTATCTATCTACTTTATACTACCGAGCTTTTTTCTCACCAACATAAAGTGGGGGCAAATGTAGACACAAAATCATGCACTTTGAGTCGTTATTTAGTTCCATTCTCATACTACTATTCATATGGTTCTTAAGTGAAAAGAGTAATAACTAACCCATGTCTTTGGCCATTTTTACATTGTTTAATATCTTATTTTCGATCTTACACTTGCACTTTCCCAGTCTGTATTGTCATTCTACATTTTTCCTATTTCTAACTGGGGTGCCTAGCCAGGAATGGGGCGCCCTGATCCTCTTTGTAATTTACTCTCACCTTTTGGGAAATTTCTAGCCATTTAAGATTTATATATTTTTAGTCGTCGGCCTTTTCAAGGTTAATTATGAAATTAGAACAAGAGAACCATATAAATATAAAGTTATGTGACCATAATGAGGGACCAAACACTAAGCATCTACTATCACCATCTAGAGTTACATCCATAAAAAGAATCTAAAGCTACATTTGCATCCATCTAACTCCATCACAAGGAAAACAAGGATGGTTCATCTGCATCACACTTCATAGGAGGGTATTCTATTTTTTCCATGCACACATTTACTACATTCTACATCTAGTTATTTGTTCGCTACTTCACAAAGGGCGACTGGCACAAGAGCACCTAGGGCACAATATTCACACACACACACACACACACACACACACACACCTAGAACTACATTAGGTCTGAGATGTAGTGCAACACTCATTTAGTAAGCCCACCATTATGGTCGTTGAGGACATTTTGACCCTTTCATATGCATCTTTCTTTTTTTATGGTTTTGATGTTTTTCTTGGGGTTTTGCAGGTGATTCTTCCATCTCCTATTCACAGAAAAATCTGGCGCAGTTCAGTGAAATTAGTGTGACAAGAAGTGAACACAGGAAAACATCCAACAACACTCAAGAGGAGGTTCCCTAGTCATTTCTACATACCAGGGAACCCCAGGCACCCCTATCCTTCTCCAGACACCCCAATCTGCTCAAATAGCTCGAATCTATATCTTCTTGGGCTTATGTGTGACTGTTTCCTCCTCCTATTCAGCTAGTCTTATCTGTGACACATTACCACACCAAATTAACTTCTTAACCCTCTTTGCACATTAAGGTTTCACATTTTATTGCTTAGGTTTCTTCAGTATATTTGCTAAATTTTATTGGTCATTTATTCATTTATTTTATTACTCATATATCATTTAGACTACACTAGAATATTTCTATTTTAGTTAATCACCTAAAATTTTTTAGAACATATCTCTTTGCCCATAGAAATTTATTCACCTTTAAGCTTCAAAACTAGCCCTTTTCCTACTAGCCCTCCTAACGTACAAATTATTGTGTCTAGGACAATCCGCAAACATTCAATATGAAGTAATTATTGTTTAAGATACTCATTAAGCTCTTCTTTCTTTAGGGTTAATTTCAAGTTATAGCTCCTTGTAAAGTTTACCCAACTCCAACTTCCTCCTTTTCTCAACTAGTCAATTATGCCTTCTTAAGGTTTGATGATCTTTTTAGGGTCTCACTCCTTGTCAAAAAACTTCAACCACTAAAGCTAATTTTTCCACCTTTTCTCAACTTTTTCAAACTATTAACACCATACTTTTACCTTCTTAGCACCATCTTCTCATTTTTTCATGTTTTGGCCTATTTAGACTTCTTTCTCTTCTTAACAAACCTCTACCATGTTTTGATCTCATCTTGGGTTTCAAAGTTCCTAAACACTATATAATGCACTATTACTTATTATTCCACTCACCATTCACTTAATTCAATCATTAAATCTCATCAAGACATCTCTTATCTTTCTAAGTCACCTAATCCTTAAAGGATCCTCCAACATACAGTCCAAAACAAGCATGTCTTGACTAAGTTAATGACTTCAACTAGGTTTTTTTTTTCCTCTTCAAGGTATTAACACTCTTCTATAACCTCCTTAAACAATTTTTCATCAAACTCCTTTACAACATTGGTTACCAAGGTCATTGTCATACTAAACCATTCTATATTGTCCCAAGTTTTAGACTTTAATGTTTGTACTCATGATATTTCCTCAAACATTCAATAACCAAATGTCATACTATGTTCTTGAAGTCTCTTTTCACCTTTATAATTCTTTGCACAAATTTGGTTACAACCACTTAGGTCTCATGCATTCAAGGTACTTACTTCTAAGTAGCTCTGTCACATAATTATAACAAGATTGCATAGGTGTCTTTTTCTCTTTTCAACTTCCTTAGTGCTATGAGATTATCTAGGGTTTGTTACCATTAGACTGCATTTATTCCCATGTCTCAAGCTTCACAAAAAATTCTTAGGATTCAAGATCATAAAATAAGTCATATTACCCTTAATGTCTTTTTCCTCAACTTCTCAAGACTGTATAATCATAGCCAAATACACGCTTCTACTACCTTTTTCCAACATTTAATCTTTCTGATTTATTCAATGCCTCCTTATCCCCTTAAACACTTTAAAAGTTTGATATAATATTCCATAATCTTTCAAAACTTGGAATAAAGCATTCATATTAAAAACATTCTCTTCTAATCCTTTATTCTGGTTCAACACAATTTTACCTGATTTTCCACTTTTTTTGAGTATAAACCCTATTACAAAAGTCTCAATACCTTGAGTACTATGTCTTCTAACTAAAATTATTTCTACTAACCTTCTCAAGTCTCTACAACCATCAAGTGTTTGAAATTAAAACAATACATTACGTTTCTCAAATCCTCATTAACTCATAAACATGGTAACATAAGCTGAGTGAGAATTTCTCATTCCTTAACACTTTATTTGAGTTCTCTTAGAATTTTATGACTGATATTTCTTCCTTTAATGCCCTAAGTAACAAAGTTTTTATTATTTTCACATATTTAATCATTCAAATCCTCTCACAAAGACTGTATAGTCATAATTCATAACTTTAAACATTCTCAAATTATAAGAGTGTATTCATTATATAAACATTCTTAACAGAGTATAAATGTGTATTTCATTAGTGTGGGATTTTCTAACAAGATCTCAATTATTCATTCACCATTATTTTTCTTTCTCTTACCTTAATAATCATAGTTATATGATTATTCCCTTGTCTAATTCAACTTCATAGACCACCTTTATGGCCTCCTTGTGACTATTCCACCTTCATACACCTGCAAATATGTTACTACAACATTTTCCAAGGGAAATAATTGACAAGTTCATAATCATTTCATAAAAATAGCAGCATAATAATTCATACACAATTTGCATTACAAAAAAGAAGCTTCCTTATTGATATACAACAATATTTTACATAGCTTCCTGAGCCCTTAGGATCTGATACAAAGGTTCTTCCTCGCAACTACCTACTTTACTTCTCCTCCAAAGTTAACTTCCTTTTCCATTTGAATTCCTCCTTTCTTATCAAAGGAGGAGGTAGTTACATGAGCAACCAACCATGCTTTATGATGACATATGGTCAAGATAACCTAAGACTAAGGTTAAGACTCCTTTAATACCCGCCATGAGGTATTAAATGACCTTTTCCAACATCGATAACCCTTATTCTTTACATTGACCCCTTCAATCAAACTTTCAAATTTTCAAATATTACATTTGGAGGGAAAAATCATATCTTCACATTTACATTTCCAAATTTAATTCCTCAAGGAATCAAAACACACTGAAACACCTAAATGACTTCCTGACACCTAGATCAACCCAAAAACAAATCTTTATTCATCTATACAATTGATGCTCTTGCATCATTGTTCTAACCGTCGATTCCAATCTCCGTGTTTCATTTTTTTTTCGTTTAAGGTTGAGAATTTGTGTGGTCTTGTTTAGTTTTAGGGGTACCTAACCCATTCATTCGGAAAAAATGAATTGGTGATAGGAAGCTTGGAGTAATGAATTTATACAACCTACCCCAAAAAATTTAGCAATAAACAATATTATTTAAAAAGGTGAGCAAAGACAGGGACTGAAAAATTTGTGTCAGAAGAATATTTCTATCTAACCAGGGCATGGGAAGGCATGTAAGCAAGACTTTGAATTGCAGGAAAGGTTGCAACTGGTAAATCATTTTAAAATTTTAAAAATGACATCGAAGCTAGGGCCACTTGGTCAATTTCCACCGGAGAAATTGACAAATTCAAGGTAAGATTTATCTAATTGGTTGTTGTAAATACATAATTTGTTACTTAGTACTTATTAGTTAAAGTGGTATATAGGTACTGATTTTCTAGGAGGCTAAGAAGCAGACAACTTTAGTTTGTTGTTTATTATACTAGTGGCTACAAGATACATTCGTAACTAGCTATGGATAATCATTTCTTGCTATCAGAATGCACAGAACAAGCGTCAAATCCAGTCTAAAATTATTCACTTTGAGTAAGTGGATAGGGATGGAACCTGATATATATCGATATTTTCAATGAAATGATGATTAAATTTCCTGCACCACATCTTTATCTAAAAATTTATTAATGGTATATATAATGTAGTGGTGCAAGGATGACTATATTCTCATATACACCTTGTTATTTGTCCCACTACATCCATTCATTCCAGGTTCCTAAAATCTTCCTCTCATATTGGTATGTTATTCCATGTTGGACCATAAAAATTTGTATATTACTGGGTGCATAGAGCTCTCCATTATCACTTATTGTATAATCTTTACCGTTCGTATAATCATGTGTCTTTCGTCCCACATAGCCAACTCGCCAACCAAATCTCCTCATTGTCAGCCATCCCAATAAATCCATCAAACACTCTACATGTTAAGCGGTCCCAAGACTAATTGGAAGAGCGGTTAATCATCAATATTCAAAGACCAACCAACATACCAAAGCAATCCTTGAGACCAGTTTAAATGCAGTGCCAAGGGACAGTTTAAATAACCCACCAAACCAAGTGCGTATGTCGGTTATCGTGGGGTGGAGCGACTAATCAATTTGCATAAAAGACGGTCTTTGACCGAACTGAAAGCACACGTAGTTAACATATTAAAACCTATCTTACATTATAGCACATTAAAAATTTTCACCAAGGTATATAACATCCCATATGTGACTATTCTAATATTTAAGGATGTAATACATTATTCGATATATCAACGTATAGACATAGATAATTAATTCACATCTAGAAATATTTCTTTTACTCATTTCTAAAAAAAAGTATTCTAATAATTGCATCCCTTGTAGCATGGTTGATTACAAAATTTATCTAGTGCCATCACATAATATTTCTTATGATACTAGTAGTTAACATGATTGGACCACTCCAAGTCTCAAAGGATATATATATATATATTAAGAAAGGGATTGTATTTCACCCGAGAGAGATGTGTGTGAAATCATATGGGGTCTGACTTATATAGCCCAGATAGGTTTTAACTACCCAACCATTCAACAGTTGTATTTATTTAATAAATACAACCTAAATAATTTTTAACTTAACATTGAGTTTTCCCCCAAAGTGTGGGACTTCACAGGTGGGGAAAAATCTCCAGATTAAGGTTGGTTCCTACTCCTCTGTTTAGGTGTATGCATGAAATCGCAGAGGATCTATCCTAAATCCTACTCTAAGTTTTCCAAGGAGACAAAGTTAAAGAAGGGATGTAAAGAAAATAAAACTTAAGCTACAAGGTGATACACCAAAGGAGTGATGAACAATTGTTTTACTGGTAGACACAAACTAAAAGAATACAACACAAAAACATGCACAAATAACCAAAGTTGTAATGAAGGATCAAAAGACAATAATTAACATAGAAAGGGATGAAGATCACCCACAGAACATGTATTATTGGTCTCATGGCTTGATACGATGCATTACAATAGTAACAAGGAAAATTTACGTTTGCAGTCTATATGGGAGGTTTGAAAATTCCATGAATTCACTCGTCGAGGGGAAGAGGGGAGCCTACAAAACAAAAGAATGTCCAACCCTTTACAATGAGTCTCGACCCTATATTTATAGATTCAATCAGAGAGAAGAAAGAAAGAGAGAGAAGCAGGAAAAGCAGGTCGAAGCTCAACCACTGCTATTAATGCCTCCTACAAAATCTGCCCCCAAATCTTCCTTGACTACATCAACCACTGGTTCGGAACCTTGAAGGAGGAGGAAACGACGGAAGTAGATCGAATCTGATCTAGTTGTTGAGGCAGATAGATCCGCATTAATGGACCTGAAGATGTTTTCTCCATTTTTCTTTACCTAACCTCCCCAAACTTAAAGTTTTAGATCTCCATGGTGTGGGCGAGGCCGAGATCTTTCCAACAGTGTCAGATTTGTAATATTTTGAGCCCTGAGTCGAAAGATATGCCCCTTCGAAGTTTGTATCGGGTCCATACAACAAGGGCGGGAAAACCAGTTTGAAAAACGGGCCCCCTTTTTAATATGGGACATGTGGATGGCTATCGCTTGTCTGAAGGTGGCCTCTATATTTTCCTCTTGGAATGATGTGGGACTGACACGTGGCTTCCTCCATTGCCCTGATCAATTTCTTGTTTCTTGACTAAGTTCTTTTCCTAGCGGGGTCATATTTCTTGACCGGGGACACGCAGCAGTCTAGCGCTTGTCTGAAAACCCTCTCTCTATTCGACCCTCGAGTTAGCACCATTTACACACTTGGCACTCTCCGCTGGCCTGCCATCACGCATTGACTATTCAACCCAACTCTGTCCCCCATTTTCGAGACTGGAACACGTGGAGGCTTGCGCTTGCTTAAAACTCTCGATCAAAATTTTCCCTTGAAGGAGCATCGAGTTGACACTTGGAAGCCTCTGCAGGTCTTTGGACTTTTCAATGACCTCTCCCTTACCTTTTGGGAGCCTGGGCTACATGGAAAACTGGCGCTTGTTTGAGCCTCCACTTTTGGATCTACCCTTAGAGATGCATCACTTGGACACTTGGCAGTCCCCGCCAGTACTTCTATACTTAGCATTTTTTAAGGCCCACCCTTTCCACCTTTTGACCTTTGTTGACCATTTGCTATGTGGAGGGTTGGCACGAGTTTGAGTCTTCACCTTGGGCTCCCATTTTGGATTTGCGTCGAGCTAGACACCTGACACCTGTCCTATAGTCGAAGACTTTTAAACGGCCATGCAACTTTTGGGGCTCTAGACACGTGGAAGCCTGGTGCTTGTTTGAACTTCCTTTTTGGAATCAACTTTGGAGAAGCGTCATTCCAACACGTGGCTCTCTCCCCTGCCTCCTCCATACTTAGCCAATTTTTGGACTTGTTCTGAACTGTTTTGAACCCGAAGACTTTGGATCTTCTTTGTCGTTTCTTCCTTTTCTTGCTCCTAGCTTCTCTGAGACATTGCTCCTCCTCCTCTGACCCTGTTATTCTATTTCCAAGCCCACCTGTAACCTGTATAATGGATTCAATGGCTAGATCCACTCAATAGAGCCGTTTTCTCAATTTCTCCTACACAGGGTTGTTTGATCTTCACAAGCCCTGCCACTTCCATTATAGAGTCCCCTCTACAATCTGTTTGCAGGATCTGAACGTGATTTCTCAGGTTCTTTTAGTGCGGGGTCATTCTGATCCAATATTTTTCCCAGGGGGCAAAATATGGATAACAATTTGGTGACTCACAGGGGTATCTGCCTGCTAGATGAAAAGACCAATTGCCTTGTCGTATCCATTGGGCATGGAGTCGAGAATGATGGTCTGATACTGATTCTGCCTCTGATTCACGATCCTGACTTTTTGCACTCTCAATTTTCATAAGAAATCCTGAAACGATGGTTTCTGAGAGTAGAAAATTGTTTTGACCCGGGGCTTCATTTGTTTCTGAATGATTTGTGCAAGAGCAACAAAACAACACCACAACTATATACAAAATTTGAAATCATACATGTTCCAAGTAGAACATGTAGAGTGTGCAAAGCACTTAGGAGAAAAGCAACCTAAACTACAACAAGACAATGTGCACAAGCACTTAGAGGAATGAGAAACTAAACTAATATATACAAGGTGAGAACTTTCCTTCTAGTAGTAGTGTTTAAGATAGATTCCATTCACTGGAATCTGCAACTCTTCACCATCCAATGTAGACAATTGGAAAGCATTGCTACTTTTACATTTTGTGACCATGTAAGGGCCACTCCAAATGGCATTAAACTTGGAATGCCTTCTTGGTTTTTCCCGATCTGCATCCCATTTCAAAACTAGGTCTCCTTCCTAGAAGGTCCTTGTTCTTGCCTTCTTGTCAAAGCATCTCTTGATTGAGGCCTGATCCTTCTCTATTTCTTGAAGTGCATGCTCTCTGGTTTCTTCCAATTCCATCAGCTCTGCATACCTGGCCTCCATTGGTTCAAACTCAGACATCTCCAGCTACTTCATGAGTTCCAATGCTGGAAACTCAAGTGATATAGGCAACACTGCCTCTTTCCCATAGACAAGTTTGAATGGAGAGTTTCCTGTAGACCTTTTGGGTGTTGTCCTATCAGCCCATAAGGCTGATTTGATTTTCGTATGCCAAGTTCTCTTATTTTCATCTAGAGTTCTTCTGACAATCCTCAGCAGATTCTTATTTGTGGACTCAACTTGGCCATTACCTTGAGGGTAATAATTTGATGAAGTTCTCAAGTAAATCCCATTCCTCATGGCCCATCCTGTGATTTTGGAACCTATGAATTCCAATGCATTTTCTGATATAATGGTGGCTGGCACTCCAAATCTGGTCACTATCCCTTCATATAAATCTAGTATGCTAGACTCATTAGCTTCTTTGAGTGCCACTGCCTCGGTCCACTTGGTAAAATAGTTTGTTGCTATCAAAATCCATTTGTGGCCTTGGCTCAAATTTGGATTGATGACCACGATGAAATCCAATCCCCATTGCATGAATGGTTGGTCAACTGAAATTGGGTGCAATGGGAGTGTTGCTAGCCTCTCTTTTCCTCTGAAGAACACACAGTTCTTACACTTTTTGATCCATGCATAACAGTCACTAAACACCCTGGGCCAATAATAACCCACCTTCATGATCTTGAGTGTTGTCACCTGTGGAGCAAAATGGCCTCCAGCTGCTTCATCATGGAACTCTTGTAACACTCTCTCAACCTGATTTATCCCAATGCACCTTAACAGAATGCCATTGATGTCCCCCTTGAACAAGATGCCATCAATAAGCACATATGGGATGGTCTGTAGTCTAAAGTGTCTCCTTTTTTGTTTTATTCATTTCTAGAGGACACATAGCCTATTTGTAGGAAGTGCATAATGCTCTGAGTCCAACAAGGAGTGGGCACATCCTCATTTTCTTCCTCTTGACTATCCTGCAGGACAAAAACAACTTCTTTTTCATCACTTGCTTCTTCTTGTTGACTCAAGGCAGCTATTCACACAATCCCTTCCCATGGACCAGCTTAGTGATCTTGATCTTAATGTCATACTCCATGACATGAGTGATCCATCCTGCACGTTTTTCATTCAGATCCTTTCTGAGAAGGAAGTCTTTAACCCCTGCATGGGAGACTAACAATTGGATTTTATTGTTTGAAACCAAATGCTTAAACTTCTTCAATCCTCTTATCACTACCAGGACCTTGTTTTCAATGAAAGAGTATCTCACTTCATAATCTTCCAGACCCTGGCTAAAGAAAGCAATTGGCTGCTCTGTATCCTCTTTGTTCTATTGTACTAGGATTGAAGAGATTGTGTCACTACCACTAAAGGCATATAATATGAAATCCTTAGAAAAATATGGATTCACGAGAGTTGGGGCTTGTGATATAGCTTCTTTGATGGCCTCAAAACTTGCTTTTCCTTCAGATGTCCACCTGAACACCAACCTCTTCTTCAACATCAACGATATTGGCTTGAGAAGGGCAACAAAGTTTGGTACAAACCTGTGAACAAAATTGATTTTTCCTAAGAATCTTTGAAGAGCCTTCTTATGGCTTGGAAATGACAATGCTCTTATTGCTTCAACTCTCTCTGGGTCAATTGCCAAACCTTCCTTTGACACAATGTGGCCTAGAAGCCTGCCCTCATGGGCCAAGAATATGCATTTTTTAGGGTTCAATGATACCCCAAATCTCCTACACCTTTGAAACACCTTGCCTTAGATGAAAAAGGTGGTCTGCTACATTTCTGGAGAACACAGTAATGTCATCCAGATAGATCAATACTATTTTGTTGATCATCCCTTTGAATTCCATATCCATTGCCCTTTGGAAAGTGGCTCCAGTATTAGACAATCCAAATGGCATTTTTCTATAGGCATAGGTGCCCCATTTGGTGGTGAAAGCTGTTTTGAACTGATCATCTTCTTTCACCATGATCTGGTTGTACCCTGAGTAGCCATCTAGGAGAGAGAATCTCTCTGATCCAGACACCACCTGCAAGATTTTCTCCATTGAGGGGAGTGGGTAGTGGTCTTTGAGGGAAGCTCTGTTCAAGTCACGAAAGTCAACACACAACCTAATCTATCCATTCTTCTTCCTGACTGGGACCAAGTTTGCAACCCTCTTGAGTGTTTGATTGGAAATATGATACTTGCCTCTATCAACTTATTCAGCTCTTTCTTCTCAAGGCTCAATATGTGGATTGACTGGTCTTTGCTTTTTCCTGATGGGCTTAGCAACTAGATCTAGTTCAATTATGTGTTGAGCTAACTTCGGATTGAACCCTCTTAGGTCTTCATAGCTCTAAGAAAATACATCTGGAAACTCTTGGAAAAGTTGCATGAATTCATATTTTTCTTGCTCGGTGGCCACTTTGCCAATTTGTAGTGTTTTGCCTTCCCCAACTAGAATTGACTCTGAATCTTCTCCTTTGATCTATATATTAGCCTTTTCTTTTCGAAACTTATCATTATGATTGAAGATATACTCCAATGTCACTAAGCCTTTGGGAAGCTTGTTTGTATGCAGCTACACTACTTGATCTCCATATTACTGCTCTAGTCTGCTTTGATTTCTAGCTGAGAATTCAGCTTCTTCTTGAAAAAAATTAATGATATGCTAATCATTCTTGAACACATACCAGCATGTGGTATTATCTCGCACTACTGGCCTCACAACTACATGGATATGTGGTTGTCCTTTGTCCCTTTTGATGCTGTCAAATACTTCAAATGTTTCTCTAACTGCTGCAAGCCTATCTGCAAGTTTATTCTCCTTTCTGGGTATGGAAACAATGTTTAAAGCTTCAAAATCCTCAATGAGATCCCATACCCTATTCTTGTAGTTTTTTGAGTAGGTCATTCTTTATAGCATTTTGTCCTTTGACTTGATTGGACAACTAGTTCACTATCACCAAACACCTGCAGGTTCTTGATTCCTCGTCTTCTAGCCCAATGCAATCCATGAACCAAAGCCTCATAATCTACAGTGTTATTTGAGCAGGAAAACTAAAATCTAAAGGTTGAATAATATTTCATACCTTGGGGGGACACAATCATAGCCCCTCCTCTGGCTCCCTGTCTGCTCCTCGAGCCATCAAAGAACAATTGCCACACTTCATTTTCATCCTTATATTCTGGCTTAATGATGTTAAGAAGAGGATGAGGCTCCTCATGTAGGCATTAGACTCCTAGTTCATATTCTTCCATCTCCTTATAGGGATCAAAATCATGTCTTTTGACTGCCCATTCGTCGAGATTCAGGTCCGGGATACACCTTACCTTGGTGTCTGCCTCAAAAGTGTTTAGGAGGTCCTCCTGATCAAAAGCTAAATAATTTGCATTGATTGGGTTAGGCACATAGGACTCAATGTGATAATCCACTATGGCTTGGATCTGATTGTGGCCTTCCTTCCATACCTTGTTCTAAAGAGCATATGTGACCAGTCAGTAAACAAATAGCCTCCAATTTTGGCAGTGAAGTCCCTGGACAAACACAATGCAAAATGTGGTGGCAAGTCTATGACTGATACGTTCTACAATATAGTCACATTAGGGCAGGCATGTAGAGTGAGACTCAGATCCTTGATGACTCCAATAGTGGTCACTACTGTCCCATCCAATTGTACTACTCCTCTAGAGATGAATTCATACTGGAGACCTAGTTGATCAGCTATTTGTTTGGGCATTACAAAACTACTTGCCCCCGAATCAATCATGCAATTATGCACCAATTTTTCTCCAATGATTAATGAAACATAAAATGGAGGAGGTTTCATATTCTTACCTTGTTATTCTCCATGGTTTCTCTCAGGTTGAGCCGTATTGGTTAGCCCTTTCTCTTGTTGGCTAGGGGGTTGATTTGAGCTTAACCAATTTTGTATGGCAGTCTACAATAGATCCCTCTGCCCTAGGATGGTCAGTGACCCCCATAGAGAAATTTTCATGCTTGCAATCTTCATTTTCTTAATGATATTAAATGATATGTATTTCTGTTGCCCCTTCCCTAGCACATTTTTCTATTGTGCATGGGCTGTTACAACTGGTGCCTGAGCAGATTTGGAAGGTGGCTTGGATTGGCTCTGCATATTGGGGGTTGTATTTTGAATGCCAATACTTTGTGGAGAAATGGAGGATTGAGGGTCACCTGAGTTTGGTGAATTTCCTTCTCCAATATTTCTCTTCTTGGACTGTGTATTGGCAGCTATACTTTGAGAAGGAGTCTGATTCATTCCACAGAAGTCTTCAGCCTGCCAATTGACAAGCATAGTTTCACTTAGGGGTCCCTCTTGCTAAGCTCCTTGCTGCTGATTTTCTTCTTGGCTAGGTTCTTGTGACACACCAATGGTTTACACCATCAAAGCCTGATTTAATGCACCATTGAAGCACATTGATTGATTATGTGGTTGATTGCATGGGAAACACCAATCATATTCTTGTGTCATGTTATTCTGTGCTAGAACCAATGCTCTTGATGTTGAAGCTGTGTTTGGATCATATGACCTGAAAGGTCTAGCAGCTTGAGGTTGCCCTTGGTGTTGACTCTGATTTACAGCTTAAACTGGTGGTCTATTTTGCTGATACGGGGGTCTAGCCTGATATTGAGCTTGAGGCTGATATGGCCTAGAACTATGAGCCTATTGTCTTTTGATGGTTACTAACTCATTTCCCAGGTTTTGCAGTTGTTTCATCACTTCCTGAAGCTCCTTTGAGGTGTTAGATGATGAAGTAGAGGCTTGAGCTGAACTTTGACTCCTGGGGGTGGGTATAGGAGCTAATGTGGGTGTTTGGTTGGTACCTGGGTTTCCTAACTCAGGTATAGAGGCATGGATGGCCTAGGAGCAATTTTGTCAGCCTGAATCAAATGATTCTCAGCTCCTATGGAAAGGCTATAGGCTATAGGTAAGGTTGTGCCCCCCATGGACTAAATCATTAAAGAAATATCAGAATTTAAAGCTCTAAGGAAGCGTATAAGAAGGCACCTTCATTATTGGGATTTACTGCGATTGGAATCATGTCCCAGGTACATTGAAATCTGAGGTTGAAATCTATCAGCTGCTTATTCGAGGATCTCTTGATTATTGTCAATTACTCCAACAAGAATAAGTTATCTCCCTTTTGTCCAAACTAGTCATGAAGAGTTGTGCATAGTTGGTCCCAATTTCAAAGAGAGCTTGCTTCAAGGCTCCTAAACCATTGTGAAGCTTTACCTTTGAGTGAAGAGGCTAGTAACTTGGTTGCAATGTCCATCTCAGTGATCTCATGGATTGTACAGACATTTGCAATATCTTGGATGTGGTCACCAGGAGAAGTCTGGTTTTCCCTAGTGAAATATGGGATGCTCTTTAATGCTGCTACTCGGGACTGGGTTTTGTGCATTCAGAGTGAGTGGGATGTTGCCAGTGAAATTGACATAAGGATTTGGTTTTTGGTGTGCCATCTTGATCGGCTTGAGCACCCTTCTTGATTGAAAGAATGGACCTACTAGGAGGAGGTGTTGATAAGGCTCTGTTTGGAGGAGATAGAGACCTCTGGGCTCTTCTTCGTCTTCTCCCTCCATCTGGGGATAAGTCTAGATAGTACAAAATACTCCCTCCTCTCTGGTTCTTGACCGTGTTTGTATTCTTTTCATGAACTTGGCAAGCTTGGACTGCTGAAACCAGTGGATTCTATCTTTTTTGGGGTCACCAGATGTGTAGTTCTTTTCTTAAAAGCTAGAATCATAGCAAGTGCACATCAATCTTACTGTAATAAAGATGGATACCTCTTACTCTCACCAGGCGTGCCAAAACTGTTAGGGAAAAATCACAGCACCCCCAAATGAGTTGTCAGATCTAATTTTCTAAGGCATATTCATTTGGTGTGATTTTCATAACATTGAGTTTTTCCCCCAAAGTGTGGGACTTCGCGGGTGAGAAAAACTCTCCAGATTAAGGTTGTTTCCTACTCCTCTGTTTAGGTGTATGCATGAAATCGCAAAGGATCTATCCTAAATCCTACTCTAGTTTGTACCAAGGAAACAGAGTTAAAGAAGGGATGTAAAGAAAATAAAACTTAAGCTACCAGGTGATACACCAAAGGAGTGATGAACAATTGTTTTGCTAGTAGACACAAACCAGAAGAATGCAACACAAAAATATGCACAAATAACCAAAGTTGTAATGAAGGATCAGAAGACAACAATTAACACAGAAAGGGATGAAGATCACCCACATAACATGTATTATTGCTCTCATGGCTTGATACGATGCATTACAATAGTAACAAGGAAAATTTTCATTTACAGTACATATGGGAGGTCTGAAACTCCATGATTTCCTTTACCATAAGGAAAGGGGAGCCTACAAAACAGAAGAATGTCCAACCCTTTACAATGAGTCCCGAACCTGCATTTATAGATTCAATCAGAGAGAAGAAAGAAAGAGAGAGAAGCGAGAAAATTAGGTTGAAGCTCAACCACTGCTATTAATGCCTCCTATAAAATCTACCCCCAAATCTGCCTTGACTGCATCAACCACTAGTTCGGCGCCTTAAAGGAGGAGGAAACGACAGCATAGATTGAATCTGATCTAGTTGTTGAGGCAGATAGATCCCGCATTAATGGCCCTGAAGACATTTTCTCCATTTTTTTTACCTAACCTCCCCAAACTTAAAGTTTCACATCTCCATGGCATGGGCAAGGCCAAGATCTTTCCAACGGTGTCAGATTTGCAATATTTTGAGCCTTGAGTCGAAAGATATGCCCCTTCAAATTTTGTATCAGGTCTGTACAAAAGGGCGAAAAAACCAATTCAAAAATAGGACCCCTTTTTTTAGACTGGCACACGTGGTTGGCTCGTGCATGTCTGAGGGTGGCCTCTTTTTTTTTCTCTTGGAATGGTAAGGGGCTGACATGTGGCTTCCTCCGCCGGCCTACTTAATTTCTTTGTTTCTCGGCTAAGTCCTTTGCTTGGCGGGGTCATATTTCTTGACTGGGGACACACAACGGTCTGGCGCATGTCTAAAAACACTCTCTTTATTCGACCCTTGAGTTAGCACCATTTGGACACTTGGCACTCTTCGTCGGCCTACCACCATGCATTGACTATTCAACCCAACTTTTTCCCCCAAATCGAGACTAGACGCATGGAGGCTCCGCGCTTGCTGAAACTCCCGATCAAGATTTTCCCTTGAAGGAGCATCGAGTTGACACTTGGAAGCCTCCGCAGGTCTTTGGACTTTTCAACGACCTCCTTCCTACCTTTTCGGGCCTTGGGCTACGTGGCGAACTGGCGCTTGTTTGAGCCTCCGCTTTTGGATCTACCCTTGGAGATGCGCCGCTTGGACACTTGGCAGTCCCCACCAGTACTTTTATACTTAGCCTTTTTTGAGGCCCGCCCTTTCCTCCTTTTGACCTCTGTTGACCATTTGCTACGTGGAGTGCTGACATGAGTTTGGGTCTTCGCCTTGGGCTCCTATTTTAGATTTGTGTCGAGTTGACACCTGGCACCTTCCTGTCCAGTCGAAGAATTTTCAACGGACGTGTAACTTTTGGGGCTCTAGACACGTGGAATCATGGCACTTGTTTGAACTTCCTTTCTTAGATTCAACTTTGGAGAAGTGTCATTCTGACATGTGGCTCTCTCCGCTGCCTCCTCCATACTTAGTTGATTTTTAGACTCGTTTTGAATTGTTTTGAGTCCGAAGACTTCAGATCTTTTTTGTTTCTTTTTTTTCTTGCTCCTGGATTCTCTGTGACACTGCTCCTCCTCCTTTGACCCTACTATTCTATTTATGAGCCCACTTGTAACCTGTAGAATGGATTTAAGGCCCAGATTCACTCGACAGAGCTGTTTTCTGAATTTCTCCTACACAGGGTTGTTTGATCTTCGCAGGCCCCGTCACTTCCATTATAGAGTCTCCCTGCAATCTGTTTGCAGGAACTGAATGTGATTTCTCAGGTTCTTTCAGTGTGGGGTCATTCTAATCCAATATTTTGCCTAGGGGGAAAAATATGGATAACATTAACTAAATAGTTGAAATTAAAATATAATACAATACATTCAAAAATAGAAATAATAGATAATGTGATTAACATGGAAAACCACAAAGGTTAAAAACCCACGAACAAAGGTAATATTTCCATTTAGAGTGAGAAACAAAATTACAGTGCCATAATCATTCCATTTAGAGTGAGAAATAGAATTACAATGTTGTAATCATTCCTTCACCTCACTCCTCTCCATATATTAAATTCAATGCACTTAAATGAATTGATTTTTCACTTGATCTCGCGGGTCGTTATAAATGGTTCAAATGGGTGTGTCTTCTCGAAAAGCACCCTGACTATTAATTAATTTATTATAAAAATCAATTTAAACATAAACCTAAATTTTAAATTAAATAAATTAAAATATTATATATTCTAATTTATTTTATTATAAACTATAGGTTTTTATATATATATATATATATATATATATATATATATATATATATATATAATACTTAATATTAATGTTCTAACAAGATTTGGATTATACGGCCTTCATTTCCTAACTCACGCTATTTTGCAGAGTCCTTTGTTTGTCACAAATTTCACCTTATACTCTAAATTTCCATGTTTCCCTTTGCACCACATAACTACAACCTTCTGCAAGTTTAAATTTCTTCGCAGACTTTTCCTTTGTACTATGGATTTTGTTTTCTTCTTCTATGTTTTGATCATTTATTTCACTCTATGGATTTGTTGACTTTTTGCGGTCTATATCTCCATGGATTTTGCTTTATTTTACAAATTATTTTATTTTTAAGACACACTATTTCCTTCATCCGTGGCATGTTGTGTTTTTCCATTATTTTACAGCTCTTCAACCTAAATTCGTCTAAGTGTAGAATTTGAATCAAGTTATCTAAATAAACATGAATGTTTAATGGGAAACAATATCATTGTTGGAGAGGTCTCTAGTTCAAATTTGTCGTGCTCCTGATGAGTGCAAGTCCTAAACAAGCCAACAACTACCAAAGGAAGCATGTACAATAATAAAATAATAATATGATGACCTATGAAAAAATATTGTTAATATGATAATACAACTAAGTTGCGGTTACAAAAAAAATTAACGGTGAAGGCTAAAAATTCCCACCAAGGGCTTAGGAGAGGCATTTAAATAATTTAATTATGGAGATAAAACACGATACGTCAAAGTAATTAAGTTGATTTAAATAAAAGTAATTTAAATATGGGAATAATATAAAGGTTATAAAAAGGCCCAAAAGGTTATCAAATTTGGGCATGGGTCCAATTTGGTCACCCAAATGGACCCATGCCCCTTTTAATTTATTTCTAAGTTAGGATTAAAATTATTTCCTAACAAATAAAAACATAAGGGGGCAAAATTAAACATTTCAAAAAGCAAATAACCAGGATTAAAGGAGATCCCTTAGATCAAAGGGCCCTCCACTGTAGGATCTTAGGGCATCTAAGGAAGTCCTAATTTTCTTATGGGTTCCTCACAAAAGCTAAAATGTTTTCATTTTATTCTCATTTTGTTTATTTTCTTTGGGTTAAGGCCTGAGGAGGAGGAGGAATTTCATGGAAGCACAAGCCATTTGGATTCTCATTCGTTCATTATTTAGTTTCCATTTAAATTGGATATCTATTCAGGGTTTGAAATCAAGTTTTTTTTATTGTAGATTTGTAATCTTCTTCTATATTATCATCTTATTCAAAATATTTGTTTGTGGAAGGAAGGATTCCATAACCATGGTTTCCATGGGAGTTATTATTTCATTTTTTGTTATGAATAGTCTGCAAGCTTAAATCTCTTACTAATAAAGATTTATATTTGTTTATATTATTTTTATATATGTTTTTTACATGCACACACACATGCACACGTGCGCGTGCGCACAAACACACACACACACACACACACACACACACACACACACACACACACACACACACACACACACACACACACATTAATGGCCGAAGCCCAAATGGGTATGCAAAAGAGAAACCATGGCCATACGGTCAAGCCCTTAATGGGTTGTTGTAAAGGTATAAGTGGGGGATATGGTAATATTTCCATGGTCGTAGCAATACTGCCACAACTGTGGCTATGACAGAATGGATGGCAGTCATGACACAGCCATGGTTATGGTGTATGAAGAGCAGGGGGTTGGGAAATTCAGTCGTCCAACCCTCCCCAAATTTATATTAAATACCTTTCAAAAAATTAACATATATATATAACAAGATGACCATGAATTTTATAGTATTTACTATGTTGGTTTTTTTTTCTTTCAAACAATTTATCATCATTATCAAATTTCTGGGATTTAGCTCCAATAATTTATATTCATATAACTATATGGTTATAAAATTACACACACACACACACACACACATGCACATGCATACGCACACGCACACGCACACACACACATGCGTGCACGCACACGCACACGCACACGCATGCATGCACACACACACGCACACATGCACGCACACACCCATGCATGCACGCACGCACACACACACACATGAGTATTTTCAGGTTTAATTTCGCATTGTAAACCTATCAACAAATTCAATTACAAATCGGTAATATTTCATAACAAAAACAGATGAAGCAATACAAATAGCGTCAGATCTGATGCATAAAAGATGCACATGAGTTGAAAGAGTGAATATCAACTCTAATATGTGTCACGTAGAGAATTCACCAAGTTGCATCACAATAAATTTGTATTCATATAGTTTGCACATGAACATATTGCTCTTGATATTCAACACCTTTAATATAACTATGTATACACCTACACACTTTCATAATCAAGGCAATAAAATATTGGTCTTCCCTTGATAAATACCTGAAACAAAATACTTCCATTGCATAAATAAAAACATTTTTCTCTCATAACCTAGCTCTAATACCAAATGTAACTTTAGATCATATTATAATCCAAAATAACATAATAATATTCTCTAAAGAATAATAATTCATCACCACATAAAAAAACTTTATACAAATATATAGGCTTTTAGATCTCTTTAATAGAAGGAATCAATTCCTATAATCAAACAACTCATTACATTATTTACATGATTTTTTATAACTCACATAACCATATAAAAATGATAATATGCTTACACAAACTAACAAATATATCCCAACGCACATAATTCAATGTTTGCACTAATATTTCTTAACATACCTAATGAAACAAGTAAAAATATGATGCAATGACTTCACATGTGCCATCATTCTTCATATTGTGCCAAGCTTGGAGCATTAGGAATGGGTATGGAAATCCATCAAAAATAATTGAAATTTATTTTTATATGTTGTAGTTGCAAATTCCTTGATATAAATGTATGCAAAAAGGGAAGCATGCCAATTGTTTGATAAAATAAACAATGCAAATTCGGTATCATAGACCGAGAAGATTGTATGATATGCACAAAATGGTGCTCTTCATGATTCTTTAAGGATTTACAAAAATTACTCAACTAAATGTGGTTCCATGGAACTCCCTCGTTGTTGTACATCCTCAAAATGAGCTTGTTGAAAATTCCTTGTATATTTTAATCAAATGTAATTGGTTAGTGTAAAACCGAACTCGACAACCTTTCTAGCATACTACTAACATGTATAAAAATGGGAGCTTTGGGAATGGAGAATGGAGATCCATTAAAGAATACTTGAAATTAAATTTTTATCATATGTTGTTATTGCAAATACCCTCATAGCCATGAATGCAAAATGTGGAAAACTACAAGAGGCAAATGAGTTGCTTGACAAAATGCCTCAATAAAAGGTAGTGTCATAAAATTCATTGATTGTTGGATATGCACAAAATGGTCATTAGTTGTTGTGTCATTATCACCAATTTTGAAAATGGATTTTCTATTATTTTTGGGTTACTTGTACCCTATTTTATCTCTAGATAGGTTGATCATCACTAAATATAAAATAAATCATGAAACAATGCATATGATTGAATCCTTTATGGATAATTTTTTCATTGAACTTGATGTTTCTTTGATCAAGATTCACGGAAAAATACTAATTTTTAAATGAACCTTAAGATTTGACTATAAATAAAAAAAGTGAGATCGTATCTAGTTTTGATTTGTAAGAATATATTATAAAATAACTAACTCGTCGTTATAAATGTCATACATTCCTTTATTTCACTTCTTAAGAAATGATAACTTGAGATACCTACCCACGACAAAATTCTAGTAGACTAAGTGCATGAAACTCTTTAAATTATAATGCTAACAAAGAAACCACTTAGCAATATGAATGGTGTCATCAAGACAATTTATTTGGTGTGAATTAGAGAGTGACTTCGCTCGAAAAATTATGTGATGGATTCAAAATTTGGACAAGACATATGTTTACCTAAATTATTAATTTGTTGAAGATTGGGAAACCTTTTTTGTGATTCTTATACTAGAAGTAAAATATGGTAGGGCATTATATATAGTGCTCAGACCTCTACCTTTAGATTTTAAATGTAGTATTGTTAGAGTTATAAAACCCCTTTGCATCTATTTGGTTCATATATGGTTGCAATATATTACTAACTTAAGTGATAAAGTCTTAATTAACTAATGAGAATTGATTAATAAAATGGTCCTAGAGATGTTTGATATATTTAGCAGGATAACCAGGTTTGAGGGTATATTTCTTAGGAGATGAGACCTAGAGTTATGTCAACCCAGTGTTCCCCAAATATTATGATCAAGTTCTGGAATGAAAACTTGTTCCTTCCTCGATCAACTCGGATAATTAGAGGTTTATAAAAAAAAAAAATTCAGTGTGAGACTTACCTTAATATAATATGAGGTAGGGTTCTTGTTGCAATCAATTACTAGAGAAATGTTATGGATTTGACACTCCTGTGTGGTTGTGATTTTATCATAGGAATACTATAAAAATATCTTAGTATGATCATCTTGTAATATAAACCTTCATTTTGGATCTCTGGCTAGTCAATTTTATGAAACAAGAAGTCAATGCTCTTTGTTGCTAGTGATATTATAAGGATAAATAACATTAGGAAAATTTTGGGCCAATTTTAGAATCCTTTCAATGTCAATCTAATTGTGAATTAGTAATACTTGGTTCACTCTTAATTGTAATTAAAGTGATGGTATATATGTTTAAACCTATTGTTGAGTATGTTTATCACCAAGGTCTTATACTTTTGTCTAATAAGTAAACTTAGGGCTTGTTTTGATAGAGCCAAAAACATTGTAGGTTTTACATGGTTTTTTGATCAAAACTTTTTGACATGACATTCAGTATCAAAGAAGAGTTTCAACTTTGGAACCTATGCAACAAAATTAATTATTTCCCTAAGTGAATGTGATGTAGGGGTGGTTAAATCTTTGCTACAAACTCACCCAGAATATAACACGAAACACAAAATTCTATTAAATTTGAAATCCTTCATGGCATCTACTAGTATCTTCTCACTAAATGTGATATTACAGTACTCATGCAACAACTAAGGGTGGTATTTTCACTCATGGACTTCCTATCTCGCACTAACTTTTGCTTGATTCACGCCTAAAATCAAACATTAGTACTCAAATATTTGATCCTAGCAACTCTTTTCTCATCCCTCAACATCCTTTAACAGCCTTTCATCAACCTCCTAAAATAGGGTGTGAATATGTCCTTTTATAAGTGTGTTGAAACTTCCTCCAAAACCTTCCTACATGTTTCATTCAGACTCTACATTAATTGCATCAAACTACCCTAATATAATAGTTGAGAAAACATTATGAAGCATCCATGTTAGTTGATTATCTAGTTATTTTTTCCTCCTTTAGCCACACACACTATCTACCAAGTTCCACCTACCTTCTTTGTCATTTTCATATTTTTTCCTCTAGTGCCTTCAATATTCTATGCAAAATTTGCATGTCATCTTTTTGCCTTCCCAAAATTCCTACGTGCCCATATTATGATAAAAAAAAGTTCTCACTATTGCATGTGCACCATATCTTTCACACACTTCACAATTCATAACTTAGCACAAAAAAATTTCATGCTCACGCAATAACAAAAACATTTTGCCACTCTACCTTTACATAGTTAACCCTTTTAAACCTTACACGCATAAAACAAACCAAGTTAAACATAGTTAATTCTAAAAGACATGAAATCTCCAAATCCTCCTGTGATTTTCATGCATCAAACAACCCAAGTTAAACAAAAGTGGGCTCCATCTCACAAATTAAAGTCTTATGGAGTATGGCCCAAATAAGAAAGCTCCTTCACATATACCCATGTCACATCCTCTTTTTTACAATTCTTCCACTTCACCAAGTACATCATGTATTCCTTTCTGCCATCTTCTTGACTACCCTTGAGTCCAAAATGGCTTCAATCTACTTTATTTCCTTCTTTGGTAACTGACTTCTCCAATATACGGTTTCCTTCAATTTTTCGTGTGCTCTCATTTTTTTCCTCTGTGCATTCATCCCTTTCCTCTTGCGCACTATTTTATCCTTAATGGAACTCATACAAATCTACAACATTGAATATGGGTGAGATATCCAATTATTCAAGAAACTCTATCCTATATGCGTTTGGTCCCATTTTGCACAACACCTTGCATGGTCCAATATTTTTTAGCTTCATCTTGTTATAGATTCCTTTAGGAAATATATTCTTACACAAATGTGTCAATACCTAATCTATGACCTTGAACTCCTTTACTTTGTGCCTCTGGTCTGTGCACTCCTTATAACCTTGGTTGTTTTGTTCCAACCTTTCGTGCACCTCTTCACTCATCTTGCACATATACCTTACATAGTCCTCTTCTACACTCCTATTATCCATTGTTACAAAAAATTATGTGACTCCTCTTGTACGTGTCCCATGGATAATTTGAAATAGAAGCTTCCATGTGATTCTATTCACTAAGTCATTATAGGCAAATTTGGCTTGCGCTAACACCATATTCCAATATTTTTGGTTTGTCTCACACCAAGCTATGTAATAAATTTCCAAGACTTATATTAACAAATTTAATTTATCCATCAGTATGTGGGTGATACACTAAATTGAAATTCAACCTTGTTCCCTTATTCTTCCATAAGGTCCTCCAAAAATGGCCTAGGAACTTTTATCCTTGTTTGACATTATGCTCAATGGAAATCCATCCAACTTACTATCTCTTTGAAGAATAGATTTATTATGATCGTTTCATCACTAGTATTCTTGTATGTTATAAAATATTCCATCTTTGAAAATCCATCGAATACCAAAAATATGGATTATTTCTCTCTCTACGTCCTTATAAATCACAGAAAAAAATTCATGTTGATGTTCACTCATGGCATCCTGGGTACATGTAATAACTAATATAACCCTATATCCTACTTGTTCCCTTTCAATAACTGGAAATATATACACCCTTGCACATATTTTCCCACATTTGTGTTCATCCTCATCTAGTAGTAACACTCCTACAACTGCACTAAATTTTTTCACCTCTAAAGTGACCTCCTAATCCTCCAGTATGTTTTTCTCTAACTAGATTTTCACTCATTAAACCCTTACATTTACGCAATTACACTCCCCTAACCAACATATATTCCTAGATGAAATAGTCTAATCACAGTGCTTCATCTACACATGTCAGTTTCATGCATGTCTTTCATGCTTCCTTAAAATCTTCATCTTGTGTATATAGTTCCTTTATGGTTTCAAACCCCATGATTTAATTGCACATTTCCGTCAACAACAACACTCTCCTACTTAATGCATTTGTAAATTTGTTGGACTTCCCACTTCGATGCTTTATCATAAATGAGTAAATTTGTAGATATTCTACCTACTTCATGTGCCTCTAGATCATATTTGTCTGACTATTAATAAACTGCAATTCCTGATTATCAGTGTACAAGACAAGCTGACTTAAAAACAAGTAATGTATGAACTTCTTCAATGTTTGCACAATTGCAAACAACCTTTGATCATAGGTTGAGTATATCCTCTTGGGTTCATTCACTTTCTCATTGAAATAGGCTATGAGACTCCCTTATTCGATCAACATTGCACCTATTGTTTCTCCACTTATATCGTAATTAACCCGAGTTAAAAAAAGTGAGCTCCATCTCACAAGTTAAAGTCTTCAAAAGTATGACCCAACTGAGCAAGATCCTGTCGACACTAAAATTTTCCTTCGTAATTTCTATTTCATTAATGTATGTATTAGGAATAGGATGTTGTTAAGTATAATTAGTAGTAGCGTCTGATAGAAGATAACGGCGTCGTCAGTACGGTGCCGCCAATAATGTGGAGTACGGTAACAGTCAAAGTACAATAGGAATGTTGTAAAAAGTAAATATTTGTCGTAAGTGGTCCGGTAATGTTAAAATGTCAAAGTTTGGGTAATTAGAGAAGTAGGGTCTACATGATTAGGAATTAGAAATATTATATTGGTAATAAAGACAAGGAGTGAGGTCATAAATATTTTGTGTATTTTATTTGTAAAAAGTCTAAAAATGTGGAACCCATGTGAAATGATAAGGTTTATCGTATCTTAACAGATAAGCTTACATGTACAGATAAGAGTTAAGGTATGGAATATGATTCGTTAGAGTGGATTTTTTATCCTATCTTAGAGATAAGGTGGATAAGCCTGGAAGTTCTATAAATAGAGAGGCCACCCCCCCTCATTTAGCATAGAAGGAAGTAGTGAGAAATAATGTAGGAAGTGTGCGAAGGAAGCCATCAGTTTAAAGGTGTGTTGAAGAAGCCATTAAGAGGTGTAATTGTAAAGTTTCTCCCATAGTCTTGGTGAAAGGCAAGTGAAGTCAATAACACTTGAAATACCTCATGGGTGAGATTGTAACAGTTTCATGTTAATATTATAATTTACTTTGATATTTCATATTTGTCATCATTCCGTCTTATCATAGTCGATGGTATTCTTATGTTATGTTGTTGTTTTGTTTCCAGATTACATCCACAAAACTAAAGGCTGTGCATTAGTAAATAATCATAGCATGAGGAGTTCCCGGTGAAGAATTATCATAGTGCCAGATTGGTGATGACATTTTGGTTCCGTTGCCGGGACCATTCCTCGTTGGTCGATTTTTTGGAGAGATATTCCCACTTAGTCAAAAATCAATTAGAGGGTAACCTTGTTTTTACTGTGCATAATAGTTACCATGGTAAATTCATTTTTGCCATGAATAGTAGTTACCATGGTAAATTCAATTTTGCTGGAATAGTATTTACCGCAGTAAAGTCACTTTTTACCGTGAATAGTATGTACCGCAGTAACTTCACTTTTTACCATGAATAGTGTTTACCATAGTAAAGTCAGTTTTTACCGCAGTAAGTCAAGTTTTACCATAGTTTACCATGGTCATTTCTATTTTACTGTAGAAAGGTGTAAAGTCACTTTCTAGTATAGTGATTCCAATTATTTGTACACATAAGTCTTGTTGATTGTACTTGTGAGTTGGTATTTCACGGTGGTTACTTTTGAAAATGGGAAAGATTCCTATTTTTTCAGCTCAATCTAATGAAGATGCTTCTTCTTTCATTCAAGAGTTTAAGCGATCTTGTATTTGTAATGGCCTTATAAAAGGGAACAATGGACTGAATTTTTTCCTACCTTTTTGGATGATTCAGCACTTAGGTGGTTTGAAACACTAGATGATAATGTGAAAAATTCATGGGATTTATTAACTGAAAGTTTTCTTGAAGAATTTGGTGAACAACAGAAATATGCAGATCTCATGATCGAGATCACAAAGCTATCCCAAGGAGAGAAGGAGAAGATAAGGGATTATCATGCTCGTGTTCTAGAGCTAAGGAGGAAGCTCGATGCCCAGATCCGGAAGGAAGGACTAGCGGATGGGTTGATGAATGGCATGGATAATCTCCTCTGTAAGCACTTCATTCTTGGGATGAAGCCAGAGATCAGACAACGAGTGAAGTATGACCGCCCAACTATTATTGAACAAGCAAAGGAGATTGCAAGAAGAAAGCATGGAAGAGGAGCCCAAAGAAATTGTTGCTAAAGTAGAGCCTACACCAGCACCTTTGGTCCAGAATCCACAACCACTCCCGGTGAGCACAAATATTTCTCCTAGTACATCTACTGAGTATGAAGATCTGCTCAAAAAGATGGGTCAGTTAACTATTAATCTTCTTCAAGGAAAGGAATTTAGTTCTCAGGGAGGAGATAGAGGTCCAAAAAGAAATATTTCTGAAGTTGTTTGTTATGGTTGTTATAAAAAGGGTCATTATAAGTATAATTGTCCAGATAGAGCTTCTACATCTGATAAAGGAGATAATGATAAAGGAAAAGCACCTGTGAATTCTTTTGATGTAGTAGATAAGAGCAGAAATAATGAAGTAGATGTGTTTGTAACAAAAAGAAAGAAAGAAAAAGATAATCAAGATGGAAATGATCCTAAGAAGATGAAAGAAGAAACTAGTAAGAAACATAGGAGAAGAAAGTTGGGTGTGCAGGATTTTCTGATTTCACAGGGGCAAGGACCATACTCCATCTTGGAAGATCTGTCCAAAAGGCCTGCAAATATTACATATGGTCAACTCTTGGCTATGTCTTCTGAGAAGAGGCGGGAGTTGCGAGGTGGACTCAATGCTCGAAGAAGGAAGGAGGTTGAGGTCCCTATTTTGGAGGCAGAGGTAGATCCCTATGCTCCACAAGCTGAGGTATTATGTAATGGTATTTCAATTCATGATGTCTTAGTTGATGGAGGTGCTGCAGTTAATGTAATGACCGAGTCTGTAATGAATATGTTGGGTTTAAAAATTGATCTCCCTTCAACACTTATGTTAAGGTCATTAAATAAGGGAAAAACTAAACCAGAAGGTGTAGTTTTAAATGTGGCAATATCTGTTATGGGTGTTGTATGTGTGGTAGACTTTCAGGTGATGAAAAATGGTATTGTTGCATACCCAATGTTGCTGGGAAGACCATGGCTAAGGAGAGTTCATGCAAGAAACTACTGGAATGAAGGTTTCATGACACTTGGACGTGGTAGAGAGAGGGTGAAGATAAATGTGATCCCTCGACATCATAAGGCAGAACCTGTGGATTCAAGTGATGAAACTGATGATTGGACATCCTCTGATTACTCTAGTACCAATGAAGTGGACACTGAAGATGAAGAAAGTGAGGTGGATGTTTCAGTCATGGATATCCTTCCAGTCACACCAACTCATGACCCCATAAAATTATCTGAAGAAGAAGTTGATGATCTTCTCCAACAAATAAAGATTGGTGATGCTATGATGGAGAGTGAGAAGGAATCCTACCTCCAGCTCTTTTGAAGGTACATACACCTATTCACTTTTGATTACAAGGAACTCCGTCAAGTAAGTTGGGTAGAACATTCTATTGAGCTGGTAGATGGTGCTAAGCCCATAAAGCAAATGCCATATAGAATGAATCCTAATTTTTCCAAGACTATAAAAGAAGAAATAGATAAGTTGCTTGATGCAGGATTCATATTTGCTGTGGAGAGTTCAGAATGGGTTTCTCCCATTGTGATCTCAATAAAAAAGAATGGGAAGCTACGCATTTGTGTTGATTATAGGAAGCTCAATAAGACAACAAAGAAGGATCATTACCCTCTTCCATTTTCAGATCAGATCTTGGACGAAGTAGCTGGCCAGGAGTGCTATAGTTTTGCTGATGGATATAGCGGCTACAACCAAGTTCGTATAGCAGAGAAAGATCAGCTGAAGACCACGTTCACCACTCCTTGGGGAAATTTTTTCTTATAGAGTTATGCCTTTTGGGTTGTGTAATGCTCCAACAACATTCCTGCGTTTGATGAATAGGGTGTTCGAACCCTACATTGGGACCTTCATCAGAGTATTTCTGGATGATTTTTACATCTATGGGAGCAAGTTGGATCACCTGCACCAAATGGAGACAGCATTTCAAAGGTTAGATGAAGCACAAGCCTCACTAAACCCTACAAAGTGTGTCTTTGGATGTTCTAAAAGCATTTTGTTAGGGCATGTTGTATCCAGAGATGGTATTGGTACTGATCCTGATAAAAGGATTCATGCAGCATTGTGGGCATATAGGGCAACATCAAAGTCAGCAACAGGATACTCCCCATTTCAGTTGGCCTATGACATTGATCCAGTTCTTCCTATTGAGTTTGATATTCCCACTGTGAGAGTTATGAAAAACAAAAGGATGGATGAAAGTGATTCAGTAAAAGAAAGGTTGGTACATCTTCATTTGCTGGAGGAAATGAGAGAAATAGCAAAGGATACAAGCCATAAGAAGAAAATGAAGCAGAAGGAATACTTTGATCAAAAGATCCGGTCGTCTCCATTTCATGTGAATGACTTGGTTCTAGTATATGATTCCAGATATAAAAAAAGAAGACAGAGAAAATTTCTTCCAAAATGGATGGGGCCCTACAAAATAGTAGCTGTGCATGAAAATGGTACGTACCGACTGGAGGAATTGGATGGCACTCCCATTACAAAATGGGTCAACCACGACAAGTTGAAGATTTTCCAAGCACCAGAAGAGTCTACTCCGAGGACGGAGTAGAAGCTAGGAAGGGGGAAGATGTCGACACTAAAATTTTCCTCCGTAATTTCTATTTCATTAATGTATGTATTAGGAATAGGATGTTGTTAAGTATAATTAGTAGTAGCGTCTGATAGAAGATAATGGCGTCATCAGTACGGTGCCGCTAATAATGTGGAGTACGGTAACAGTCAAAGTACAATAGGAATGTTGTAAAAAGTAAATATTTGTCGTAAGTGGTCCGGTAATGTTAAAATGTCAAAGTTTGGGTAATTAGAGAATTAGGGTCTACATGATTAGGAATTAGAAATATTATATTGGTAATAAAGACAAGGAGTGAGGTCATAAATATTTTGTGTATTTTATTTGTAAAAAGTCTAAAAATGTGGAACCCATGTAAAATGATAAGGTTTATCTTATCTTAACAGATAAGCTTACATGTACAGATAAGAGTTAAGGTATGGAATATGATTCGTCAGAGTGGATTTCTTATCCTATCTTAGAGATAAAATGGATAAGCCTGGAAGTTCTATAAATAGAGAGGCCACCCCCCTCATTTATCATAGAAGGAAGTAGTGAGAAATGTTGTAGGAAGTGTGCGAAGGAAGCCATTAGTTTAAAGGTGTGTTGAAGAAGCCATTAAGAGGTGTAATTGTAAAGTTTCTCCCATAGTCTTGGTGAAAGGCAAGTTAAGTCAATAACACTTGAAATACCTCATGGGTGAGATTGTAACAGTTTCATGTTAATATTATAATTTACTTTGATATTTGAGATTTGTTATCATTCCGTCTTATCATAGTCGATGGTATTCTTGTGTTATGTTGTTGTTTTGTTTCCAGATTACATCCACCAAACTAAAGGCTGTGCATTAGTAAATAATCATAGCATGAGGAGTTCCCGGTGAAGAATTATCATAGTGCCGGATTGGTGATGACAATCCTTCACACTTATCCATGTCATATCCTCTTTTGTAAAATTCCTCCACTTTACCAAGTACTTCGTGTATTCATTTCTACACATCTTCTTGACTACCCTTAATTCAAAATGGCTTCAATGTATTTTATTTCCTTCTCTGGTAACTATCTTATCTAATATAAGGTCTCCTTCAATTTTCCTGTGATCTTATTTTTTTCCTTTGCACACTCATCCCTTTCCTCTTATGCATTATTCCTCCATATAACTCCTACAAATATACAACATTGAAATTCTTTAGGAAACTCTATTCTATAGGCATTTGGTCCCATTTTGCACAACACCTTGCATGGTCCATTTTTTTCAGCTTCATCCTATTATAAGTCCTTTTAGGAAATCTATCCATACACAAATGTGTCAATACCTAATCTCTAACCTCAAATTCCTTTACTTTGTTCCTCTGGTCCATGCACTCCTTGTAACATTGGTTACTTTTTTCCAACCTTTTGTGTACCTCTTCACGCATCTTCTGCATATACCCTACATAGTCATCCTCTTCTGCACTCATGTTATCCACTGCTTCACACAATTATGTGACTCCTCTTGGACATGTCTCATAAACAATTTGAAATAGAATATTCCATTTAATTATATTCACTAAGTCATTATAGGAGAATTTGGTTTGTGCTAACACCATATTCCATTGTTTTGGCTTGTCTCCCACCAAGCTATGCAATAAATTTCCCATACTTCTATTAACAACTTTTGTCAATCCATCAGTATGTGGGTGATACACTAAACTTAAATTCATCCTTGTTGTCATATCCTTCCAATAGGTCCTCCAAAAATTACCTAGGAACTCCTATCCTTGTTTGACATTATGCTCAATGGAAACCCATGCAACTTACTATCTCTTTGAAGAATAAATTTGTTATGCCCATTTCATCACTAGTCTTCTTACATGCTATAAAAATGTGTTATATTTGAAAATCCATCGACTACCACAAATATGGAGTAGTTCTTTCTCTATTTCCTTTGTAATCATAACACAAAATCCATGTTGATGTTTTCCCATGGCCTCCTAGGTAATGGCTAATGTAACCCTATATTCTACTTGTGCCCTTTAGCTAACTAGAAATTTCTACACCCATGCACATATTTTCCCACATATGTGCTCATCCTCAGCCACTAGTAATACTCCTCCAACTGCACTAAATTTTTTTCAACTCCAAAGTGACCTCCTAATCCTCCACTATGTTTTTCTCTAACTAATTTTTCACACATTGAAACCTTACATATATACAATTGCACTCCACTAACCAACATATCTTCCTAGATGAAATAATCTAGCCATGGCAGTTCATCTGCACATGTTAGTTCCACGCATATCTTCCATGCTTCCTTAAAATTTTCATCTCACATATATAGTTCCTTCATGGTTTCAAACCCCGTGACTTAATTGCACATTTCTGTCAACAACAACACTCTCCAGTGTAATGCATCTATAAAAATTTTGGACTTCTCACTTTGATGCTTCAACATAAATGAGTAACTTTATAGAAAGACTACTACTTCATGTGCCTCTAGTTAACCTTTGTCTGAATATTAATAAAATACAATGTTTGATGATCACTATACAAGACAAACTCACTCAACAACAAGTAATGTTTGCACAATTATGTAAAAATTTTGATCATAGACTAAGTATAGCCTTTAGGCGTCATTCAATTTCTCATTGAAATAGGCTATGAGATTCCCTTTTCGGATCAACATTTCACCTATGGTTGTTGCACTTATATGGTAATCAAATTGAAAAAGCTAGAAATGGTTATGTTGTAATCCTCTACTTCAATTCCTAATAGTTGTGTTTTGCCTCTTTTTTCCACAAAAATTCCTTGTGATTTCCATTTTTAGTCTGTGTGATTTCTACGCACGCTCCACTAATTTTTTTATGAACTTCCTATAGGATCTCATCAATCCATGAAAACTTCACATCTTGGTTACATTCTTTGGTGATGGCCACTCCATTATTGTGCACACATTCTTTGGGTCCATTCACAATACGTCCTGCAATATTACAAATCCCAAGTATTCTAACTCTTTCCACACAAAACTAAACTTATTTATGTTCACTGACAATTTATCCACTTGTAAGCGCTTCATCACCTTCCCAAATGTTCTAGATGATAGTTCTTTATCTTGTTAATAGATAGGCAATCATAAATTTTCTAAGTAATGGCTTCAAAACTTCATTCATGAATCTCATGAATGTGCTCATGGGATTTGTTAACTCGAATGGCATAACCAACCAATCATACAAGCCTTCCTTTATCTTTAACTTTAGTTTTCCACTCATCTCCTTCTATTATAGGGATTTTTGATAGCCACTTTTTAATTCAATATTTGAAAAGTACCACAAGTCACTCATGAAATCCATCTAATCATCCATCCTAGGAAATCAGAACTTGTACTTGATTGTGATCTTATTGATGGCTCGAGGATCAACACACATGTGTAATTCTCCTCCCTTCTTCGGTGCCAATATAACATGAACTACACATATGCTCAAACTTTCATGCACTAGACCTTTGTCTAGTAGCTCTTGGACTTATATGTGTGCCTCTGGATTCTCCTCTAGAGTCACCTATACAATGCTTTGTTTGGAAAACTCAATATTAGTATCAAATCAATTTGATGACTAATAGTGCACACTAGCAGTAATCCTTGCAGTAGGTATTATGTTACTATGTCCACAAACTATGGAAGCATTCCCCACACTTCACTTGGGATCTCCTCATACTTTTCAAACTCTTCACATAATTCTTTTAGCAAAAGTGCGTAACAAGATTTTTCCTCTTCTACTTCTTATAGGAATTCCTTTCTTGACACAACCAAAACTCTTATGTAAACTCCACTATGCAATTCACCTTCATCTTTATCCCTTAACGATGAAAATTTAAACTTCCTTCCATGATTTTCTATGTGAATAACATCTATGTGCCCATCCTGAAAATATTTCTCGTCATAATTTTATGTCCTACCTAACAACAAATGACAAGCATCCCTTTGCATCACATAGCACAACACTTCATCCCAATAATTTACAATCTAGAAATTGACAAGACTTTTCTCATTCACCAATACTTGGTGTGCTCTTTGAAACCATGAAACTCTAAAAGTATTAGGATGCACAATATTCTTCATCCCTAGATCTTCCACCATTTTTTTAGAAACATTATTATTCATGTTATCATTATCAACAACCACCTTACAACAATTTCCTCCCAACTTGCATATAGTTTGGGATAAAATTTTCCTTTGCGCATGATCATTTCCCTTTCACACATACTTAAACAACACTTCCCTTATCATCAAATATTCTGTGCTTTGGGCCTTTATAATTATCCTTTAATCATGTCAATTCTACATCTACATGTGCTACATGTACGTCATTTTCCTTGTGCCTACCATTCACTTCACTTTGCACATTCAAAAACTCAAATGTAAAATTCCCAACTATTCCATATTTGAAACATATTCTAGAGAATCCTCTTCCCCTTCCTCAGCCAAATCTTCCATGCCCCCTCGATGAGTAATACACTCCATCATCCTGCACACTACTCAGTGTACACATTTACACATTGTTTCTCATCTTCTTGTGGATTTCTATATCCATGACCACTTCCTCCTCTACCGCACACATTGTGGCTTCCTCTATGAGTTATACTTTGAAATTTGCATGCCAACATTTCCTCCACCTTCAAGGGTAACTTGTAAACCTCCTCCATAATTTGGATACACATCAAACTTACCTCTTCTTAGACTCAAAATATCAAACCAATGATATATCTTGTGACCTTATCTTAAGCGACTTCAGTAGGACATGATCTAATCATGATCTGGTAAAATTCCTTGGTGTAATATTTAACCGAAATTTCCTTCTGCTTAAAATTTTGAAACTTCTTAAACAAACACATTCAGTACTCAGAGGGTAGAAACTTACTTTTCATCTTAACAACAATCTAATCTCATCGCACTATATTTTTTATCTCTTCTTCAGCGCTCATGTTAAGTCTCCTTCCACCACAATGTTGTGTGTTCCTTCAAATTAGTTTGAGCCACCTTGACGTGTTGTGGGTCTATTATCTCTTTAAACTCAAAAGTATTTTTCTGAAGTCATGAGATAATCTATAAATTATTTTGGCTCTAGTCTTCTAGAAAATTATGGGACATCCATTTGCAGTCCTCGACCCATTCTTTAGATAGCTCTCAAGATTCATACTTCTCCAACATCTATGGCTTCTTCTTCTTGTTATTCTTCACCTCTAGTCGCCCTTTCATTTCTTGCACCTCATGCCACTCCATCATCACTCCCAACATCTTACACTAAAAATCCTCTTTATCAATCATCTTGACGGCCTCGAGCCTAGTCCTTACACCCCTTAACTCAGTCATAAATGTTTCTATCGCACCCTTCATGGTTGTGTTTGTTGTATTTTTTGCACCTCCATGTATAACTCTCCTCAGTGACATATATTCTTCTCAACTAGTTTCCTCACAATCAACATTCTACTCATATTTGTTCTCCTCACAACCTTCTTTTCCAAGGTTTGTAGTGATGCTCTGATACTAATTTATGTAGGGGTGGTTAAACCCCAATAGATAACACGTAACACTGAATTCTATTAACCTTCAAATCCTTAATGACATCTACAAATATCTCCCACTAAGGGGGCTCTTATAATACTTAAGCAATGACTAAAGGTGGTATTTACACTCATGGAGTCCCTGGTTCGCACTAATTCTGGATAGATTCATTCCTAAGCTTAAACCTTATTACTTAGCTCTCTCTTCTCCTAGCATCTTTTTTGTCACCCCTCAACAACCTTTTAGTAGCCTCCAAAATGTGGCACAGACCTTCCCTTTTATAGGCATGTCGAAACTTCCTCCAAAACCTTCATACCTGCTTCACTTAGACTATGAATTAATTGAATCAAACTACCCTAATCTAATATTTGAGAATATATTCTAAAGCATCTATGTCAATTGATTGTTTGGTGATTTCATCATCCTTTCTTACGACACATGTTTCCTACCAAATTCCACTTACCTTCTTTTTCGTTTTCCAGTTTTTTCATCTAGTGCCTTCAATCTTCTACACATTATTTGCATGCCACCTTTACGCCTTCCCAAGATTCCTGAGTACCCATATTCTGACAAAACGTCAAACATTATTGCACACTCCTCTTCTCACAAGCTTTTCATGCACCATCTCTGTCGCGGAATTTATAATTCATAAATTTGTGCAAAAAATCAACACATGCTCACACAGTTGCAAAAAAATGTGTTTTGCCTCCTTTGGATAGTTGACTCTTGTAAACCTTGTGCAAACTCCAACACTTAGCCAAAATTTCAAAATACATGTAGTCTCCAAATTATCCCACAATTCTCAATATCAAATTGCTTGTGCGGTTTTTTAATTATGATATATGAATTATGTTTCTGGACTACCAATTTTTTATGTGATAAGCATGTATGTATGATGGTGTGGATGTAATTGTAATGTATCCCAACCAATGTTATATTTTATGTGAATGTATAACAAAACTTATCAATTTGTGTTGTGTGTGAATTCTCTCCTATATGATTGTATGGTTTCTTCCTTGTGCACTCTAGCATCATTTTCCATCTTGTACAATATTGAGCACAAGATACATGTGTGAGGGAGGAGAAGATGTACCATTATCGAGATAAATAGTTTTAAGGAAATTTCGGGGCAATTTTAGAATCCTTCTAATGTCGATAGAATTGTGAATCAGTTAAAACTTGGTTTGTTCTTAATTGTATTTAAAGTGACGGTATATGTGTTTAAACCTCTTGTCTAGTATGGAGATCACCCAGGTCTTATCACTTTTTTCTAGTAAGTAACCTTATGGATTTTTGTTATAAACCCAAAAAAATTGTATGGTTTTTACTTGATTTTTTGGTCAAAAGTTTCCTATCATGAAATTTAGTATAAAAGTAGAGGTTCAACTCTTATATTTGGATGTGTGGTCATTTAATTATAATTTTTGAATTATATTTGTGGATTAACAATTATTTATGTGATAATCATGTACATATCATTGTGTAGATGTAGTTATAATGTGTCACAACCTATGTTGCATTATACCTGCATGTATAACACACTATCAATTTTTATTGTGTGTCAATTATCCCCTATGTGATTATATGATGGTATGATTATTGTGGAATCTAGCTTCATTTTCCCTCTCATACAAGATTTCACACAAGATGCATGTGTGAGGGAGGAGATAATTCATGTCATGTCCATAGGATTGTTGGACCACCGATAAGGGTTGGGAAGTGGAACCAAGGAAATATTTAAAATGGATGTCTCCCCTTGCATGCCTTCGCTCTTGTTAGGATATTTTATTATGTGACCATATTCACGATTAGTTGAGGCTACTTCTATCCCCATATCACTTTTTAGGGACAATATTTTTGTTGGGCATCCATCATATTAAGCCTTTTGGAAACCCTAAAAAAGTACATTTTTGGAGCTTATGGAAAATATGGTGATTCTTTTATGGATATTATGTTCATAGAAACATAAGTCATGCTCACTTTAGGATAAGTTTTAATGCCTAGATGGTTTCGATAAATGCACTAGATGAAATTATTGCAAGATTACTTACCCCGCTCAAGTGGTCGTCAAAAGCTATATAATGCATGTGTTATGGATCATTTTATCTTTTTAATTTGAGAATTTGAATCGTTTCTAGAACTAACAATGCTTATTTGAATTTTTTTTCTTTTGAGCTTTGAGGTTTTATTTGATTTTTTTATCCTTGTTATGATTGAATGAGGTTATTTAACCATTTCTTATTAGTTGTCAAGGGTTATTTGATTTCATTTTTTTATTAACTTAAATCTTCAGATTTCAGGGCCACTTGGCATTTATCTTTGATCTGTAAATGTGGATTTCTTGAATTGTTTTTATAAGTTGGTCATGAAATATTTGTATGTTCATATTGTTTACCCTAGGGCCTCCTTAGCTAGACCAATCCTTGTGAGGTTATGAGGGATTTGTCAAATGTCTTTCTTTTGAAAGGTGTCAAGGTTCATTGTGTATGGGATCATAGAGTGACCTAACCTTGCTATGATATTATGTTTCACAGTGGATTTTTTTGCAACTATAATCAGCTAGGAAGGCTTATGGTGAATTTTGGGGATGGTTTAGTGATATGTGTAACCTTGCTTGTGGCATCTTGATACTAGCCTATAAATTTCTATTGATATATGAATAAATTTTTCTCTTCTTAAAAAAAAGACCCATCTCGTCTTGTTCCACTACTTCAATCACACTCTCTTAAGCACATTTGATTGTTATATCTCTAGATACAACATTATCGATTCTTTCAACCCAGTTATCTTCATCCTCTTTCAACTCATGCATTGATGCATCAAACCCTTTTCAAAATTCTAAATAAATATACAATCTAACCTTTATTTTACTCTACATATTTACCTCATTCAACCTTTCTAGTCATGACATTCTTGGAAATCACATATCTATCAGTGCTTACTTCTTTAATTGACTTTTCTTATTAGTGAAAAATAGTCTTGAGTATTTATCCCAATTCTCTATTGGAAAGTAAATGAGATGCTCTTTTTTTCTTGATCTAATTATTTTATTACTCCTTGGGGGAATAATCTAAGCACTTTGATGTTTAAATGTTCTTACCTTGTTGATTATAATGGCTCCTTTAGATTTAGACATTTTGATACAATTTTAGAGTGTCTGAACTACATTGTTTAAGACTTGAGAGATATAAATGTTTGATTCAGGGGATGGGTTGCTATTAAGGATATTACTGTTTGGGGCTATTTGAGCCCCCTCCTTAGCCTTTTGTGAAAAATTAAATGTATATTACTATGATGATTCATTTTTATGGTGTCATCTTATGTTTCATCTATGGAACTCTACCCTCATTATTTATTATCTTGGCCTTTTGTGCTACAAGATCATATATATGCACCTCCTCTCTATCTTATGTGTTGGGTGCCCGAGTTTGTGAGAAATTAGTTTTTTTAATGTCGTAAATAGTGTTATATGGATTTGGTCATGTTTTTGTGTTGTTGGGCATAATGTGATGTTCCTTCACCTTGAGTGTGTATTATAATTTTATGAACATTGATGCTTCTTAACACATAGTGTCACTATAAGATTTTGAATTTTATCGCCATTTGAACATTAGAAATGAATTTTTTGATGTTTATGATGCCAATTTGTGTTAGTTTTTTTCTAAAGAAAAATACATCAACATTTAGCAAAAGAAAACACTAAAATTGGTGGTAAATTTTTTTGATGAAATTAGCGTCATATTTAATTTATGATGCAAATTTGATTCATTTTTTTACATCATAACACAACTTGATCGATTTTTGAAACACACTAAATGTTGATTTGAATAGGTTGACATTAATATGATGTAATTACATAAAAACTAGTGTCAAGTCTACATGTGGTGTCGACCCATACAAAAAATGCTAAAAAATTTCATTACTTATTATTGGTGAAGAAGAAGCTATATGATCTCATCATTTGTATAAGGTATATTTCCAATCCCAATTTCTCAAAATCCCACTTAATTTGTGTGTTCAATATATTATAATGATGAAATTAAGAAAATATTATAAAAACAATGAATTTGGCTATGGGGATTGAGATTTTTTTAATTTCAAAAATAGTTAAATAAAATTTTCATTTTGTTTACATATTAGCACTCTCATTACATAATGTTAGAGTAGGTATTTACCTTAGCTCATGTTCACCTAGGTACTTTATTTACCTTTATTGTATTTATCATCACCCACTTATGTGTGTTTATTTATTTTATCTTATTTAGATATTAGGAAGATATTATCTAGTTGTTAGGTATAGTTCTTTCCTTGATCTATGGTATTGACTAGATCTTTGATGACTAGTTCTTTCCTAAATCTATGGTCTTGACTAGTTCTTTGATGACTAGTTCTTTCCTTGATTTATCGTTTGATCTACAACCTTGACTAGTTCTTAGATCGAGATTCCTTTCCTATACAAGAAAGGTCCATTCTCATTGTACTCATATAAGAGTTCCATAATAATATATGATAGTATTGTTCTTTGTTAGCAAATTCTTTTGTAAAGTTATATTGGTGAATTTTTTTCAGCTTATCAAATGTGTTGTGATATGATCATCTGAGATCTTCATGGCTTTGAATGATATTTGTATTGTTCCTTTCATGGTATCAGAACAATAGATGATGTAGACATCCATCTGTAAGTTTTTCTTTGCAAGCAAGGGTTTATTGTTTTCACGTATTCGGAATTTGTTAGTACTTTTCTACAACATGCATTTTATGCAAAACAAAGTGCGCCATTGAATTTGGAAGGTGCCAAAACCCTATAATCGACTGTAAACTTAACCGTGTTCTGAGACAGTCAAATATAGACATTTTAAAGGGTTTTTTCACATTTCTCAAAAAATCCGTACAATTATGTACAAACAATTTTTTTGACACAAAAATTATATCATCTTTCTGGGTTTTTCAAGAAAATTTCTAGGTTTCTCTCTGTATTTTTGATACAAGTGCAAGAGAAAGACATATTTGCAGTCTAAATTTGTATTAACAATTGTACTTTTTGGATGCATTCTTTTATCCACTTGACGCAGATCTAAACTTTATAGGTGCATTTTTTTATCCATTGGATATAAGCGTATACATTCTGGATGCATTCTTTTACCCTCTTGATATTTATTTTTTGGATGTAGTCTTTTATCCATTTGACACAAATTTTTACCCTTTGGTTGCATTCTTTTATCCATTAGATATAAATGTGTACCTTCTAAATGCATTTCTTTTACCCTCTAGATATTTGTGTTTTGGATGCAGTCTTTTATCCACTGGACACAGATTTGTACCCTCCGGGTGCATTCTTTTATCCATTAGATATAGACATGTACCTTCTAGATGCATTTTCTTGCCCTCTGGATATTTCTATTTTGGATGCAGTCTTTTATCCACTATACGCATATTTGTACCTTTTGGGTGCATTCTTTTATCCATTGGATATAGACATGTACCCTCTAGATGCAATGATTTACCCTCTGGACATTTAGGTTTTAGACGTAGTCTTTTATCCTTTGGTCACAAGTCTTTATCATGTGAATGCACTCTTTTACCCTCTAGATATTTGGGTGTCACATGTACCTTTCAAAAAAATATCAACACTAAAATATTATTTTTGTATAGCAAAACCTTCTAAAGCTCATAACTTTTGATCCATGGCTCAAATTAAGGTGATTATTTTTTTGAAATTGGGTATTTTTTTGAGATTTCCACATTGGTGACAATTTTATACACATATTTCAAATGTAAAAGATAATTTTACTCATTGTAATATTTACACACACTCAATTATAAAGTGCCAAATTTAGGGGGAGGGGGGGGGGGGGGGGGGGTCGCGGGGCGTTGTAATCACTTGTGGATGCAATTTTGGTTGAGCCCAATGTTCTAAACTTTTGGGTGTTGTATTCTTGTATCTATCATGGATTCTGAGAACGATATACTTTTCTCCAAAGTGTGCGGACTTCCAGGGGATATATTCAAATTTGTGGAACAAAATAGATCATTTAAAAAGTAAAACTCTCTTCTTCATAACCTTATTTATGAGAAGGATACAATAATACACTCCCTACAGAAGACATTTTCTCACGTACAACATCAAACTCATGTTTTGGACAGTCATATCCATGCTCCAAGTCCACTTGTAGATATTGCTACTGTACCCGTTGACCTTGATCTATCAATTATTGAGCCCACTCCTACTCCTGATGCTCCTAAGTCTATTAGGCTTGTTATTACACGTTCTTTTGCATATGTGTGATCAGGGGATCATTTTTCATATCAAAAGTTTGCTAAACATCCATAAATTGTGTCATTACTGAAGATATCTTTGATAGCTTTCCATCGACTATGAGAATGCGACAAACAGACATTGGGAGCTCTAGTTATGTCTGGTCAAAGTTCAGTAAACAGAAAAGCCAACTTTGGTCAACAGGTCAATAGTGGACCAATAACACTGCAATATGTAACAAAAAGGTGTTGGAAAAATTAGAGGGTTTTTACCGCCGGTCTTCGACGATCCTAAAATGATATAGCTCGTGGGAGCAAGAGGCTAAACTTTATTTACAGAGGGGAGCCCGGCCGCCATGAGGACTATGATATTATCACCGACGTGGTGGGTCCTCAAGCCACCACATGGCTTGCCACCACGAATTGAATACGATTGATTTTCCTATTGAGAGTCGACAAGTGAACTATGTGTTGATCAAGTTACTGATTGAGTTATGGATTGAGTTACACATCAAACTATTCACCGAGTTGATTACATTCTATGCCACAATGTATGGGTCGAATTTGTATTATTTCGATGAGACCACTTACAACTCGGTGATCAAACATTACCACATTGCCACCCACGTGGCTAGACATCCCGACCGTGCAGCTCGGCCCACACCTCATCCCACTACCATCTCAGCGTATATGTAATATCCCTTATGGGATACTACTTAAAAATGCACAAAATATTGAAAATTTGCAGCCAGATAAAATACTAATTTTTACAGATTTTTACAATAAGGACAGTGGACTAAAGAAAATTAAAATCTCCCAAAATATCCACTCGAATTACATGAAAATTTTAAAAAGAGCTTGATATTATTATAAAGGACATAATAACATTGTTTTTGGAGTTTTACAAAAATTAAAATGATGCCAGAAAAAGCACAGCGTGCCCCAAATAGCTGGAAAACTTCAGAGGTTTGTAACTCTCCAAATAAAAGAGCAAAAATTAAGGGTCTTTAGAAATAACATTAATAGGTATAGGAAATGACATTTCAACCTTTAGATCCAAAGGGGACCAAGTAAAAAACCCTCCAAATAAAGGTTGCAAGTCGCCTAGTTGGGAAAAGGGTCAGAAATTGATGAAGATGCCTTCAATGTGTTGCCACGCCCTGCCCAAAGACTGTCGTGAATCTGATCCAAAATCCCTCTATTATCTTCCCGAAATGCCCCAAAAAATCCTCAAACCCTTCCTTTGAACCCTTTTTTATTATCTCTGTGACACAGCCCTGAGAGCGTCTCCAAAAATGATAGACTAGGGTAGATCTCCCACTATTGAAGAATGTCCTACTAGCTAGGGATAGGTCTCTCGCCACCAAAGCTAGGGTCCATGTGGGATTTCACTCCACAAGTTATAGATGCGCAACAATAGTTGCATGTGAAGGAGGCTTAAATGTATGTGACAAAAAGTTCTTCTCCTTTCTCTCCCAGTGCCTTATATACATTCCAAGGCAAAAGAGCCCAAATAAACCTAGACACATTTCATTCCACAAAAGGGTCGATAAAATAAAAGTAACTAAAGTTAATTTTTCCTATTTAAATAGCCAAAGTCCAAAGTGACCCCCAAACGCCAAACTTGATTATTAGCACCATATGGCCCCTTCCCAAAAGATCCCAGTGTCCACAGCCCCATGGGTATTACCACAACTTGGACTTGACTTGACCCTTAGGCCTTTGGTGTAAGAAAGGGGACAATATAGTCCTCCCGTCCCAAGAAATGCTTGACCCTGAGCATTATCATGTCATGTTGCAGAAGCTAAATTCCACGCCGTAAGTTTCTCCACCTTACCCTGCAGCCAACTAATGATCGGTGTGATGTGAAGTAACCAAGACACCCCATGTAGTGATCATGCTCTCCATGCCGTGTAGAGAAGAATGTTTCTCTTAAATTAGTATGATGCCCACATTGACTCTCCACTGGTACCCACACCGAAATTTCCAGTCTGTCCAATCCCTACCCATGCAAGGATATCATCATGTGATCACTCACTACCTCTCCAATCAACTCCTGGGTATGAAAGTTCATTCTGAATCCTATAGAATCCCCTAAATCATTATGTGAAACAACCTATTTACGTACAAATGGTGCTAACTCTCCCACATGACCTACACTCATGTGAGATCAAGGCTCCTCGTATTGTATCTCAATGTGTCCCGTGGAGGAAAAGTCCTAAGACTCTAGTAGACAGTCAGCCGGTAATATCAGCTCCACATAGTCCACCTCCTAGGTTGAATGTGAACCTACTAAATAACCATGAGTTAATTTTGTCTCTCCACTGACTAACATGTGGGTGAAGTGCTCATCGAGCATAGAAGCAGTAAAATGCATGAGTGTTATCCCATGTCAATTTAAAAAAAGATGAAAACGTAAGCTCTGACTTGTCATAGTGACAAACCGTGTATGCCTGTATAAAGTTGAGGATATCCTCCCTCAACCTATGCCATATGAACCTCTCTGACATGAGCCTATAGGTCTCATCGAAGCTCAAGTTCCCAGTCACGGAAGAACAATGCACATGTCACAATATCTTCATCCTCAACCATGAATCTAACACAAGGCTCCATCTTCCCTGAGATAAGATCATCTCATCCTCTAATCTATAGCTGTCATCCTGTATGTGGCCATCCAAAATCTCACAAGTGTGTTGGTTCTTGGAGTACTCAACAAGAAAATGAGATCTCCATTCTATTGAAACTTCAGATGACCAACATAATGATAAACTCGGATGATCTGAACCTGTAGTCCCAATCTCTGTAACTGTCTCATGTGCAACATTTCTGGTCACACCCACATCCATCATTCTCCACATCAATCCACAATAATAAAACTCCTCCCCTTCATCTCTATCGTCCTAAAGTTATTCTGAAACTCACCAAGAGAGTGAAGCCACTGCACTCCCAACACTATGTTGGGCACTCCCATACCAACAATGTAGAAATCATTGGTAACGGTATAGTTACCCATCTTGATGTTCACTTGGGGGAACCATTGTGTGCACCTCATAGAATCACCATTGGCTACAACCCCGTTGAAGCCCTCAAAATCCTCTGTCTGTAATCCTTGCCTCTCAACCAATGAGGCATCAATAAATTTGTGGGTTACCCCACTATCAACAAGAACCAGAACTCGTTGACCCTACATTACTCCTCTAATCCTAAATACCTGGTACATCAAAGTACTAGATAATGTGGCTATAATCTCCTAAGGAAAATTCTACTCCTCCTGCCCCTCATCAACACTATCCAACGCAACCCCATCTCCATCATCCATCTCTCAAGTCTCTAACTCCTCACCTCAGTCACCCTTTCTCTCCTCGAAGACCTCAATGAATTGGGCCTTCCCTCTACCTCTGCAATCATGTCCTAGAATCCAAGGTGTGTGGCAATCGAAACATAGTCTATTTCACCTCAACTCATCTCTGTCCTCTCACGAAATGATTGGCTTCTTAGCCACCTCCTGCCTCGATGGAGGCTCCCTCTACTGAAGTTTGTCTGATCCAGATGGAGGTTCCCTTTACTAAACGTGAGGTGGAACCCTCGACTTTGGAGTGGATAACTCCAAGTCTTCAGCTCTCCTAATAGCCTCGTGCAAAGAAGAAGGGTCAAATGCCTTTACAAACCCAGCGAAAGCACCTGTCAAACCTACTATGAACAGTAAAATCAACCTCATCTCCGTGACATCAGGTACCATGACTGATAATCTCTAAAAATCTGCGATGTACTAGTCCAAGGGAATAGTTTGTCTCCAATAAGTCCACTCCCTGAAATACTTGTCAGGGTCCCTCCTATCAAATATGCTCACCAACCTCTACGCAAACTCTGCATAAGTTGTAATGTGTATGTGTCCATGTGTAATCAACCCATGATATCACCAATCATGAGTGTCTCCCTCAAGATGTAAGATTGCAAACTTAATTGCATCTTCCTCACGTATAGGATTCAAGTTAGAGTATGTCTTCAACTTCTGAACATAAGATGATGTAGTACACTTCTTAGAACCATTGAAGTGTGGAATGGAAATCTATCTCAATCTCCTCTATAACTCTGGTACTTGAATATGATGATCTCTCTTGGGTCTACTATCAATCTTCATTTTGTAATATTCTTGGAATGGCATGTTGTTACGAAAGCCCTCACTCAAGGTTTGGTTCCTCTCCCAACAAGACTCCTCATCCAAAATATCTATTGGTTGTTGTACCTATGAAACTTCTGGATCCTTCAAGAAAACCCTCCAAATAAAGGCTGCAAGTCACCTAGGTGGGAAAAGGGTCAAAAATTAATGAAGATGCCTTCAACGTGTTGCCACGCCCTACCCAAATGGCTTCCTTGAATCTAATCCGAAAGCCCTCTGTTATCTTCCCCAAATGCCCCAAAAATCCTCAAACCCTTCCTCTGAACCCTCTGTTATTATCTCTGTGACACCGCCCTGAGAGCGGCTCCAAAAATGATAGACTAGGGTAGATCTCTCACTACCAAAGAATTTACTGCTAGCTAGGGACGGGTCTCTCACCACTGAAGCTAGGGTCCCTATGGGATTTCACTCCACAAGATGTAGATGTGCAACAACAGCTACACGTGAAGGAGGCTAAAATGTATGTGACAAAAAGTTCCTCTCCTTTCTCTCCCAACTCCTTATATACATTCCAAGGTAAAAGAGCCCTAATAGACCTAAACGCATTTCATTCCACGGAGGGGTCGATAAAATAAAAGTAACTAAAGTTACTTTTTACTGTTTAAGTCGCCAAAGTTCAAAGCGACCCCCAAACGCAAAACTTGATTATTAGCACCATGCGGCCCCTTCCCAAAATCTCCCAGCGTCCACAACCCCATGGGTATGACCACGGTTTGGACTTGACTTGAGCCTTAGGCCTTTGGCGTAACAAAAGGGGACATTACAGTATAAGAATCGACCATGTAAATCTGCCAAACCCCACACATATTCTAAGTTTCATGTGGTGGGTGAAGCGGTGGGGAAAAGGCCCATGCGTGGAAGGATCCACATGAAGTATGGGGGGATAAGGTTTTTAAAAACCTTATCAAAACTTAGGCACCGCCCAATGTGGGATTTAACCCACCTAAAAATACATGCCACCCATCATGGGATTTATCCCATCCAAATGCTACGCTGAGGCTAATATTAGCCTTAGGATAAAATATGTGACATTAATTTTAGGGGCCTCTTTTAATATAAATAGGGGACCCGTTTCATTGTAAAATGCATGACTTGTAAGCTCACATTAAGAGCTCGAGGAAGACTGAAGAGTTTAATTGAGGAGAGTTCTTTTTTTATACGAACTATTTAATAGGCTTATTATAAAGTTGTGAAGACCTATTTATTTAAATAGGCATTATTATGACTAGGAGTTTTAATACTACCTAGCAGGCCCATAGCACCATATTAAATTATTGTGAATCTTGGAGCATCAACCAGAGTGCCATAGGGCATTTCAAAGCGTTTGAAAGGTCGATCGAGATCCGGAGTATTCCATATAGCGGAGCTAGTTCCATAGAGCTTGTCGAATACACCAGGAAAGGGGAAGTCGGGTGCCATTTTTCACTCTTATCATCTGAAGGTCTGGATATTCTTCTAAGCAAGTTCTTAATAGTTTCCATTAGGTTTTATTTTGAAAGTACCATTATAACTTACAAGTTTTGACTAGTGGAATGGTTCGAAAGAACCCGGAGACATAGGCAATTGCCAAACTCCGTAATCAACCCTTTTGCAAAGTGTCATACTTATTGCATTATTTTAAGTTGATTTTAACGGGGTAAAAATTAAACAGTAATTTGATAAGACTACAAGGGTCTGAAGATTGAGTAGATAAAATTTTTGGTCTATTTTCAGATCATTGTGCCTATTGTATTTACACACTTGGAGTATCCCACATTAGCGCTCACATGCATGGCTCTTTTGAGAAGCATTCCATTGCATTCGGTTCTCGTATGCTCTGTTCTATGGGTTTCACTAGCGGAGATATTGATAGACATTCACAGGGCATTACTTCTCCTATTTCACGTGTTAAGTGAAATTATTTCCATGGCATTGGTTTTCGAGAAGGTACTTCATTGGGATCACACATTGACAGAGCTCCTATTTTTGTTCATTCGACTCTTTCTGAGGATCATGAGTTTTGCACCTTCACTCAGGCTTAAGAAACTTGAGATTTCAGTTGTTTTACATGATCGACCTGACACGCATTATGATATTCCTTTGCATGAACTCATTGTGTATTTACATCAAGTCATATACAAGCATCTTCTTCATCCATCTATGTTGATTTGAGGTGGATATCTGATCACTTGTGGAGGCAACATAAGCATTCGTTGAGAGGACTCTATAAGCGTAGCTCCTCAACCATTCAACATCTTGCTCCACTTTCCATATTTTTGCATTATAATGCTCCTTGTTTTGAGCATTTTATTTAGCATGTGTGGTATATTTCTCTTGTGTGTTGAAAGATTTTGTATCTATATTTTTGACACTTTTGACATGTTGACAATCTCTCTTGTGACGGATCTATTCTGGTGAAGCTCAGTGTTAGTTTGTCAATGTTTGAGTAGTTGTTTTGACAACTCATATAGATTTGTAGCATCACTCCGCTCATTCAGCAGTATGGGAGGGTGTAGTGTTGATCCTACTTCTTCAGGTTTTGTGTCCTTGCTTTATTACCTTGGATTTTCTTGGATCATAGCACTCCTATTTATTTGGATCTTGTGTCATTGTCGTGTTGTATTTGTTATTGTTCTTGGATTGTGGCACACCTATTTGTAGCAGTTGATCAAATTATGTTTGGTGTTTTTTACACTTTCGACATCACTCTGTTAACAATCTCCTTATATGGAGCTATTTTAGTGAAGCTCAGTGTCAATTATTTTTTAGTTTTGTGATCGAGCATTGGATTCAGACCTGTGCAGACCAAACTTCATTAACATTGTACGATTTTTTTGAGCCAAGCTTTTTGGGATGCCTTGCAGTGGGTTTTTGCTCTCTTTATTTTATTGTTACTAGTTTTGGGTACCTTGTCGTATTCCTTTTTCCCAATTATTGTACATGAGTACCTCGTCAGGCCTAGTTGTTGGGACTCATATTGTGGATATGCCACTTTTATTTTTGGACCCTACCTTCACTTGAGGGGGGTGTTAGAGTAGGTATTTACCTTATCTCATGTTCACATAGGTACTTTATTTACCTTTATTATATTTATCCTCACCCACTTATGTGTGTGGATATTTATTTTATCTTATTTAGATATTAGGAAGATATTATCTAGTTGTTAGGTATAGTTCTTTCCTTGATCTATGGTATTGACTAGATCTTTGATGACTAGTTATTTCCTAACTCTATGGTTTTGACTAGTTCTTTGATGACTAGTTATTTCCTTGATTTATGGTTTGATCTACGACCTTGACTGGTTCTTCTATTAATTTTTCTTTCCTATATAAGCAAGGTCCATTCTCATTGTAATCATATGAGAGTTTCGTAATAATAAATGATATTATTATTCTTTGTTTGCAAATTCTTTTATAAAGTTATTCTGATGAATTTCTTTTAGCTTATCAAATGTGGTGTGGTATGATCATCTGAGATCTTCATGGCTTGGAACAGTCTTCTTATCATTCCTTTCACATAATACTCTATAAATATGAGTAATGATATTACATAATGTTACTGAATAAGAATAATTGTGAAATAATAATTGTAATTTCATTTGCTCAACAAAATTTTTCCTAGTTATTAAATGTATTATGTTAATGCAAGGTAGAAAAGGAAGTAGTCAGAAGAAAGGAGAGACAATTGATTTAGGGTTTAACAAAAAAAACATGAGCAATATGTATGTTAGTAATGATATCAATAATGAATCGACATTGGCATGGATTGATGAGATAAGTATCAATGACACTTTAAATGTTCGAGTAAATATTTCTATAAAATGAATTATAATATCCAATTTGTGTATATGTTATTTACTTATGTTGTTGAAAACATTGCACTTGTATTAAATGGGGTATATGATGATCACCCAACTAACCTGTTACACCTTAAGAATATGAAAAGAACATGTTAACAGAAATATATCAAAACTCGTGCTATTAGTTACTGGAAGAAGTATAGGCAAATCAATAAGATTATTGATTATTTTGATTTACACCCTTTTTCGCTCCAACTAGAGCTACAAGAGAATGGAAAATATGTTCGTAGAATACTTCATTTCATAATGTGACAACATGGTCAATTATTTAATTAATGACAATGATTTTAAGATGGACAAAGACAGTAGAGAAACTTGTGTTGAAAATGTGAAGAGGATATTATGGTGGACGAACATGCAAAGTTTGACGACAAGGCCTATTGAACAACTAAACTCCATTATTTTTAGGCAACTCATGTAAGGACTATCTTTATTGTTTTTAGACATTTTAGGATTTTTAATAAGTACGATTACCAATTATATTATATAAGTACACTAAGAGGTAAATCAACGGAAATCCTAACATAAATAAATAAAGAAATACTTACATGAAATAAATAACACAGGTGACACAATATTATAGTGAAAACCCCAATAGGGTAAAAACACTTTTGAAAATACTTTTTATTCGAAAACTTATTTTGTTCATCTAGTAAGATTCACCTCCTCTTTGAAACTCTATTTACCAAGGGGTTAAAACTAAATCACTTGATTGCACACCTTTGATATATTTCTCGAATATATCAAATGAGGACCTAAGTCCTTTTTTATATAAAGTGATTGGTATGTCTCCGCGACCCATCTTTTCAACCTAAAATGGTTGACACATATACCTAGGTGAGTGTATTTAATAAATAGAAACATGAATGATTCACATTATTAAATACTTACCTAATGCATATTACCTAGGTATAAATATTTAATAATAGAAAAGTATTTCATATTATTAAATATTTAACCTATATAATAGTGATGGACCCATATTAATTAAGGGTTGGCCACACCACTTAATCATTATGTTCCAACATATTGTATGTTACTCTAACATTGTTAAACTTGAAAGTAAAGTATGGTTGGGAAGAGACAAGTTTTATTACACTATTAAGGTACAATATTTACACCAACACACACACACACACACACACACACACACACACACACACACACACACACATTACATAAAACCTCCATATATCATTTAAAATTTTATTCTTACCATCTTCTTTCATTTTCTCTAACAGCAACTCAAAAAAAACATTCTCACGCAACCTTTTGTATTTCAACACCTAACACTTAAGAACACCGACACAATGTAAGGCACCACACTTTGGTATCAACAACACTTCACCAAAAAAATGCACTTCCCACTCATTATTCCACATCATGGTTTAGCAAGAAACTTCAGTTGTTTAGTTCTTTTTTTCTCTACTAGAGTATCCACAAAGTTAATACAGTGTTCCACTCTACCCATGTGCTAGCCTATTTACTTTGCTCCAACTATTTTTCTGTTGCACAAGATCTCATGGCCAATTTATCAAGAATAGAATGAAATTGCATGAACATATTTAGTCTTCTTTGGAATATTCATTAATCAACTTCAAATCTTTTTATAAACCAAGCTCTAATAGTGGTGTCAACTGAAAACACTGGAAAATACGAGTTGATTAATTTACATTCCAGAGAATTCTAAGATAAATTACTCCCTCAAGCATCATGTTTGAGACTATCCACCAAAGCAATGAGAAGGAGGAACTCAACTAGAAGAGACAACTCTAAACTGTAATTAAAGATCCAACACTTTCACCAATAAAATTGTGACATTATAAAAAATTAAAATTATTGTGCCTCTTAGTACACTTTCATTTCCTTTGAACCTAACACATCTTACACTAAGCACATAGAAACAATGAAAAAAATTACAATATCTCTTCATGCTCTAATACTAAATTAAGGTTTGCAATAATCTCGTATCAGAGTATTGTTGGAAAAATATTTTTCAGGGACAAAATATGGGCTTCTTCAACGCTCGTGGGACTAGATCCCTCTACTTCAAAATGGAGCAGCTCCCATTTATTGAAAATTGGAAAGTATATACACTAATCTAACCTCTAGGGTGGTCATAGACCGAGGAATTGCAGAAAAAATCTTGTCATAACTACAACAATAGATAAGAAAAGGGGGAATTTGTAAGTTGGAGAAGAAAAAAGTGTAGGCAAAGAAGAGAAAATGAGAAGAGAATTATGCCAATGGGAGTATCATAGAATCCATTAACTAATAACTCAAATAAATATTCCATCTCAATAAAAATAAATGGGAAAACTCTTACAATTAAATTAAGAACATGAGAGAATAGCAGGAATTGACACAAATTTCAACCATTGATTTTCATTTCATTCCATAGGCACAAAGTCCTGAATTTCCTTACAAAATTGTTGTGTTTGGAAAGTATAAAGAGAGAATGGAAGAAAATATTTTTGCAAGAAGTGGAAGAACACAACATCCTTTTGAGAGAAAAATATAACCCTTATGATTGGAGAAGTCATCCCAATATATAGTCTTCCTGCATGACTTTTCAAATTCACCTATGACCCTTCACATTCCAAATAAAAAAAGTTACGTTTCCTTATTTTAAGAAAATAATTTTTATAATGGAGGAATATGACGTCATTTTAGTGGATAAGACAAAACTAGAAAGAGTGCATCAGCCAATGAATAAATTCTCCACTCAATCGTATAGATCCAAATCCGTGAACAATTGTCTTCTTAGTTCGTAAACACTTTCTTGCTTAGCAATAAACTAGAGTCGATGAGACTTATCTCTTGAATGGTCAACATGAGTCCCTTCCAATGATCAATTTCACCATTAAATGTGCTGAAGATACTTTGTACCTTTTCAATTGAAATGAAAACAATTTTGTGTATCTTGATCATCTTGGGGAGAAGATCGCATCATTTCTACAAGACGGAATCCATCCATACTTCAATCATATTTCCCATCTTTCCAAAGCGTTGGGCGTCTTAAATTGTATGCATATCAAACCTACTCAAATGAGTAATTAACTCAGAAGGAATGAGAGGGGAAGCCTTAGGATCCAAGAAGGCATGGACATGATGTAAGAGTTCACACATGTTCTTTAAATTGCTCCTAAGTCTCCTTTTCTTTTATTGTTCAAGCAACTAGCTTGGCAATTGTTTGTTCCAGGTTCTGAATGTATCCCATATAGCCTAGTTCTCCAAGAGGAATTCTAGTCATTTCATAGTCAACCATTTTCATCTTAGTTTCATTCTTATCAACCCTAGGCCAAGAAATTTAAATAGATTGAGACTTAGAAGCATCCATCATCAGTCGAGAAGTGGTTTTGTCCTTTCGAGGAGTACGGGTGAGGTGTAAAAGCTCTTGAGAAATATGGACCACGACGGTTTGTGCTTTGAATAGGGTCCGTTGTTGTTTACTTACGAGGTTTTGTACTTAAGAGTAGGTAGGTCTAACGGAAGCAGATGGAGCAAGAGTGGTAGGAATTGTTGTCAATGTATGAGGAATCATGGCTTGACTCGAGACTGGGGATAGTTCACGGCTGACAATTGAGTGAGATTGCAAGGAGGTTGTAGGGGATCAAAGTTGAGAATGAATTGGTGACCCAGAGGGCTTTTGGGTGACTTTTGGTTGGTGACTATTGGAGCTCAAATGTGCACCCATCCCAGATCATAAGAATATGGGGTTTGAGACAACATGGGATTGTCTCCAAGTTGTGGAACTCGAACTGAGACAAACCTCTGGAGAAGGCCGACTTCCTCTACTTACCTCTACTGCTAAAACTACTCCTAGAAATTAAAATGCAACTATTTAATCCTACTCTAACTTTCCAAGGGACCAGGGTGAGAAAGAGATGCACAAACAAAAATCATAATCTACAAAGGCGATAGAACCAGAAAATAAGGAGATGAATACATTTAGATAAGGGGAAAAAGAAGGAAATGATAATGAAGAGGACCGGATATGAGACACAGATCAAAATTACTCCCAGAATCCACTTTCACAATACACAGTAGACAAAGATTCATAAAATGAAACATACAACACACCTGCGAATGAAAGAAAGACAAGGAGTGCAATAAAATAAGAACAAGGGCAAAACGAGCCACAAGATTAAATTTTATTGCCTGAAATTTTCCACAGACTATTACAATCGCGAGACAAAGATGCGAGCATTCCCTGAATCAAGATCCAAGGCATGTGACCCTTAGGACATACACGCAGCACAAGAGAGAAGCCTTATATTACAAGATGTCCAAATTCTAAGAGTATCCAACCCATAAGAATGTGCTTTTCTCTCCAACATATAGAAAAATTGTGGAAGCGAGAAAAAGAAGAAATTAGAGGGAAATTTGAATTCCTCAACCAATCCCAACCACCTTCATTAATTTCTCTTAGGGAATAGGGTGCCACTCTGTTTATCCATTGATACATGCCTTCTTCAATGAGCATCCATACTACATTTAACACTGGTGGTTGTGCCACCTAGAACTGCACTTTTTGCGTGCTGGAGAAGTTTCCTTAACTCTTGCTCGTTTTCCTTTATTTGACTCATGAAATCAGATTTGATCGCATAGAGAACATAAAAATCTTATTTGTAACACCTCTAACATGGTTGATCTCTATGATGACTTCTGTTTTTGAAGTTTGACATGTGATTCTTGTTGAAGACAGTGTACTCTTGTGAATCAAGAAATCATATTTGTTGTAGATAATATGTTATCTACTAAAATAGATACAAGCATGTCATGTTTATGCTTAATTGAAAATAAAGTATTTCATTTCTTCTTATGTTGAATAATTCACTGCTTGGGAAAATAAGAAATTGGTTTTGATAAACTAGTTCATAAGTCTTTGTTGCACTCGAATTTGTGTTTTAGTATTCTTAACCTCGGATGCAAGATAGCTATACCTTGGATCAATTTCATTGATCCAAGGCATGCTTGCAATTTCATGACTTTGTGGTCATATTGACCGAGGTGGACAGGTTTTAGGATCTCTGAACCCTAACTGTCTTGAAGTCACGAGTGATCTCTGTTGTTCCCTGCTTCGTAAGTGATCTTGGATGGTTTTCTAATCCTTCTTTTGGTAAGTTGTATGATGTAATTCTTGATATTGCTAAAGGGACCTAATTAAACTATGTTCCTTAGATTGTAATCATATCCTACATTGTAACCTATCATAAGTTATTATGTTCTTTTATTAATGAGTGATGTTAATAATTAAAGGAAAGCCTAAGACTAAACCTTAAACATTACCTAAGGACTTATGTTAGTTCGTAAACTGATGTTGAATCTAACCTATTTTTTGCTAACCTAAAGGGGATGGATGGGACAACATGCAAGGGCAAGTCATTGGCACCATCCTCAAGGTATTTATGAGGCATTTGTGGGCATTGAAAACTTTTGTTTGGCCAAAATTGGTGAATGCATGAAAGAAGATAGGGGGGTTGAGTTGGCACCTCCGCCAAAGTGATTATTGCATGGAAATTTAAATTTAGATCTAGCCAAATACAAGTTAGTGATGGCAAGAGAAGGGGAAGGACTATCAGTCATGTTCGGCATTTAATATTTTTGGTAATGGCGAAGAAACCGCCTGGGAAGAAGGGAATTTGGAAATAAGAATGGTTTCGATTTTATTTGGTCATTTGGTTTTTGTGAGCTTAAGCTCTGCATGTGGATTTTCTCTTCAAACTCTCATTTCATATCGCTGCATGTTTATTTTTTCTTGCATGGCGGTGATAGTGAAGAAAATATCACTATGAAAGTTATAAGAAGGAAGTGAAGAAAGTTTTGATGATTTTGTTGGCATTTTCGTGGAAAGGATTAGCTATCGAAGCTCGGCTTGGAGATATTCTGCGAGAAAGTGAAGACATGAGCTCTATCATGCATGATAGGCCCTATCAATTAAGTCTTTTGCTTTTATTTAAATGCTTCATAAAAACAACTCTACTCTATTTGAAACCTTTTGTACTTATGATGTTTGTTCTTGCTTCAATAGTGTTTGTTTTGTTTCTTTGGATGCAACTGGTTCTTAATTGTTGAGAATGAAATTTGGAATTGTTGATTTGTGACTGTAATGATAGTTTGTTTGTATTCAAACCTTCATGATATTGAAGCAGGGTTGTGTGGTTCTTTGAATAAATAAAAACTTATGTTAAGGATGTATACACTTTAATAGTAGCTAGGTGTAGTAGAAATCCATAGATTTATATTTGCATGCTCTCATTGTTGTTTTCATTGGAACTAGCTTGAAGGAGTCTTCATTTTGGCATTTCACCATTGTTCAGGTTAATGCGGGTTCTGTGTTTTGGGTTATTTTGCTTGACAATGGTACTGGAAACTATTGTTCTGTTCAGCTTGTTTCATGGCTATAATTTCTTCTTGCAACGAATACCCAGTTCATTTTTTGATCTGAAAAACTCTTATTTGGTATTGCATTTGTCTTTTCTCATTTTGTTGAGCCTTGTCTTAGATAATTTGTACATAAGGAAGGAATACGAAATTTGTAAGGTTCTGTTTTTTGTATTTACTTCTTATTTTCGTAAACCCACTCTAGGATTTTGGTTACCTTGGCAGATCTTTTTAAATATTGGAAGTTCTCTCCAAATCGTTGGTTGTTGTTGAACTTTTGTGAAAGGAAGTTGTTCGAATGATCTTTCTCTCCTTCTTGTTTTGTTAATAGATAGTTCTTTGGGGAACTAGCTTGAACTGGGTATGAGTTACTCTCTTTTCCTTTTGTTCACTGAGATTTCTAAGTACTGAATTGATTCTTTGTTATTCGATTTGAATCGTAAGGAAAATGGTGATTTTACTTTTGTGGAGGAATGACAGACTGATTCACTCGTTGTATGATATTGTTTTCTGTTATGTTTCCTGGCTCGTTTATTTATTCTCAACTCTAAGCTATGTTGTTACCTTAGTTAAGATATTGTTTATCTTAAGTGGATTTCCCTTGTATGATTAAGCACTTGATGTGCGTTACTCTTAGGGAAGTCGATTCTATATCATTTCGTTCGTCTTTGCTTAGAGTGGATGTTTAGCCTGTGATATGAGATATGGTTGTGGCTTCCTCCTTAACGTGCTAGTAGCTCTGTATATAGGGAAGTTTGGCTACTTTTATTAATTCTCTTCACGAGTTGTTCCAACATTGAGGTTTGGGAAACTAGATCTATTTGATGTATAATTGTTTTCCTTTCTCTGTAACTGATACACTAGCTAGAATCTTTAAGATACTTTGATATCTTTGAGATTGTTGTGTTGAAGAGTCTCTCGAGGACGTGGTTGAAGTCTCTTTCTTCAATTTTGGAATGTTATTCATTCATTACCTTTGTAATCATTCATTTTAGATGAACTCTAACATAAGAAAAAGGGAATGATATTGTTTAAGTTTGGTTCTGAACTTGAACCATTCTGCCCTTTTTGGATTTGATAGTGGTTGGTTGAAACTTATGTGTGGTTCTGAATGGTAGCTCGTCTTTCTTTTGGCTTATGATTTCTATAAAAGTGTAGTTGTTAGGACTGCAGAGTGTTAGTTATGATTTTTCCTTTGAGTTGAACATGAAATGAACTCACTCAAGTCTTTTAGAGTATTTCTTTTGTGAGTTAACTTGTTTGTATCTATTTGATTAAGTCTTCTTTACCTAGAACATAGAGACATAATATTAATCAATTTTATTTAGCCTTTGTGTTGAGCTTGAAATATTCATGATTTTCTGATGGAATATAATTCATTTTTTTCTGTTAACTCCTTCATGTATCGATTTTGATGTTATCTTGATATAGCAAAACAATATGCATATTTAGATGGGTAGATATATGTATCTAGCATTACTTCTTAAAAATTTGGAATTGGTTGATTGGAGGATATTATTTTGGAAATTGAATGATATGGTAAAGTTAGGATGAAATATGAATTTCCTTTCTTTAATTTTGTTGTTTTATTCCAGCAAGTTAAAAAGAGTTTTATACTAAAAAGCTAGGGATGATATGTTGATTAATTAAACCTTATTTACACATTAGAAACTTTAAACTTATCTCTCTTTCTTAGTTGTCATATTTTGGGGAAAAGTATTTCTGTTTTCATTGTTGTGTTTTCATAACTCTTTCATAAACAACAGGGTTCTTTTTATGAAACAGTTAGATAAAAGCACAATTTTTTAATGATTTAGTGTTTATCATGTTGAATTCAAATGAACTAACTCGTGCTAACAATTTTGCAGATGGATTTCATAAAAGATGAAAGGAGAAAGACATATAGGAAGTTACATTTGTTTTACTAAAAGAATCGTATATTTATTACGATGCTTATGTGGCATCATTACTTAAGGTGTACTTTGTCGAAAAAGAAAGTTGTAATAAAACTAGTTTTTTATTGTTGTTATGACGCTTTGTAATCTCTGAGATACTTCTGTAATCAGTGAATGTATCACTCATTTTTTATGAATAAATGAAATGATGATTGTTAAATTCTACTTTATTGTAATACCTTCTTTGGCATGATTTGGGATGTATTATTAAGTATTATCCTAAATGAAGGAGAGCAGTTTATATACTTAAGTGTTATGAAATTTGGTTTGAGAGTCTAATATATTATTTGGTCTATTTTCACATAAAGAGATGCAACTAATATGTTGACACTCATAAGTAGATCCTTAAACATAATAAAAGGACTATGATTGAATTATATAGATGTATGTGTATGAATTCTTGATGTATTTAAACATATGTAATATGTTTTCATAAGTGGACATTAGTCCTTGAATCAGGGAAAAGGATAATTCCCTTGAAATCAATCATAGAGACATTATTTAAGATCTTGTTAAAGTGTTATGAACATTATAAGTGAATGGTTGAATGTGTTCTTCCTTAGGTAGATTTCTTAATCAAATTTGGTTTGCTTAATAAGGAATTAAATGGGAATTAGACTTCATCTTCATGAAGTCTAAAATAAATTTTTATAATAAGTTGATTTAAGAAAGGATATAACGAACACACCTTCATGACATTGAGATCAACCCTATTGTTATAAGATATAAGTTGTCATTAAGGACGGACTTAAGCATGTAATTAAAAGGGTTAGGAAGTAGATTTTACCTGCATGCCAACCTCACATGTAATTTCAACTTCTAACCTTATAGGTTAAATGATGTTAGTTGAATCTTTAAGACAATGATTAAATGGGTTGATAAATTATAATCTATGGAATGCTATTTCAGTTGAGGAAACTCACTTGGATTTGTAAGGAAAATATTATAGTGCTCTCATTATTAATAAGTACATATATTGTACTATTATTAATATGAGTTATATTATAACTCATTATTAATAATATAGGTTTGTTATATTGTTTCAACAATATATTTTTGTTATACCCGTAATGATATTAACGGGTTGGTTGGTTGTGTGACTTCCATACAACCCGTTATATTGTTTCTACAGTGATTAAGATGTTTCTAGCTTGTGGGAGTCCTGGTTGTGTCTATTTTGTGTTGTCGTTATCAGATCACTGTTTGCACATAGATTTATAATTTTAATCCAAAAGGTGCAAATTACAATGGTTTGTAAATACAGAATGAAGAGTTACATTTTTTTGGATCCATATGCTTGTAGAGGTCGTCAACCTTCTGACTCAAATTTGTGTTTTACGTATGGAATTTGGTGTACACGAGTTTTCTTTCTTGTAGAAATAAGAATTCACATGCCCAGCGTGGAATTGGATTGTGGAAAGCACTTGACATGAGCAATATCTTATTTGCACTATAGAAGATCCATTCCCAGCTATCTACACAGTCTATTCACATTTTTTAGAGTCTTGATTAAGCCTCCTTTCATGTGTAGAGATTGGTATTTACACGCATTCACGTGTGGTTCATTACATGCACAGCTTTGAGAAAATCTGCATCTACGCTAGCTTGAATTTTTACAGAGCTCATTACGGATCAATATCATTGAACAGTCGATACAGAGGTTCAAGCAATATTCTCAGCATTAAAATGTGTGGTCATTATTAGCAGAGGCCTAAATAAAGAAATTTTGGTTAGGCGATCTATATTCTAAAGCCCATCATTCCAAAATCTACCAGCTTATATTGGTGAGTCGGTGATCTACCAAGTTCTAATATATTTCCTTTATTAAAATCAAGTATCTCTATCAATATAAAGATTCTATTATTGTTTGGTTCAAGTTTCCCAATTTTGTGGAGTCTCAAAATGGAAAAGATAAATTTAATTGAAAGATTTGATGGTAGACTTACACACATGGCAAGTACGAACCCAATTACAATTGATTGACAAAGACTTATGGGACATTGTCAAAGGAAAAATTAAAAAACCAAATGATGCAGATGAAGCAGTGAAATGGGAAAGTAAGGATCGGAAAGCAATAGCAATTATCGGCCTTGGTCTATTCGATGCATATTTGCATCATATTGATCTAATCAAGTCATCTAATAACATTTGGGTGACATTGAACAAGTTATTTGAATCTCAAGCAAGTAGTGCAGCAATGGCGTTGAAGCAAAAACTTTTTGGGCTAAAGATGGGAGAAAATGACTATATGGTTCAACATACCAGTAAGTTTCGATCCATTTGAAATCAATTAGCAAGAATAAAAGTAAAGGTAGATGGAGAAGATGCTAAAGCAATCTTACTAAATAGTTTGCCAAAAGAATATTCGAGTATTGTTTTTACTCTTAGTAAGATCAATCCTAGTTTGGAAAATTTAATTTCCTCTTTGCTTGATGAAAAAGAAAAACTCAAAAGCTCTGTACCAGAAGAAGAAACTATCATGGTTGCAAAAAATAAATCATCATTCCATAAAGGTAAAAAAAGGTTTGTACCATCAAATAAATGTCTTTTGTGTCATTATGTAAACAACCAGGACATGGTTTTGTGAATTGTAAGAAAAGAGCTCAAGATTTCTTAGATGATAAGTTGGATCAAAAGGCTTTAGTTGCTAAAGAAGATTGGGATGATTATTCTAATCCTGTAAGTGACAATGAACCTATTAATTATTCAAGTGATGAAGATTATTTGTATTGAGCATCTATCCTCTTATTGGAGGATGGAGGCAATGGAGGCAGGAGGACAATCATCATCCTCGAGTTCATTACTACCTCATAGGCCACAAACTTCTTTAGTGACATCTTTGTGTTTTGTGTGATGAATAAGAACAGTGAGCATCCTTGTTCCTATGTGCAGTACAGTGCTTGTGTCTCCCCCATGATGATAATGATTTGTACCATTGATACTATTGCAGGAAGTGTTCTTCATCAGACTGATTTATTGGTTGATGTGAATTGGTTGAACGGTCTCAATTGATGGATTCATCTAATAGGTTGAACGGTCCCTGGATGATGTAGTTCCCACAATTAGTGTTAAGGATCGAGACAATGTGCAGGCTACAGAGCGGCATGCTTCTTGGTTGAAGATGGTGTTTTCCCCATGTTCACACTAAGGGGAGAATGTAAGGAAAATATTATAGTGCTCTCATTATTAATAAGTGCATATATTGTAATATTATTAATATGAGTTATATTATAACTCGTTATTAATAATATAGGTTAGTTATATTGTTTAAACAATATATTTTTGTTATACCCATAATGATATTAACAGGTTGTTTGGTTGTGTGACTTCCTGGTTTGTAGGAGGTTGGTTTTCTATTTCCATGGCTATTTATTAGCCTTAGTATTGATTGCAATTATGTTGGATATAATATAAAACTAATATTTTCGGTGTGACAAGCCTATTGTACCAACAAGATTTTGGTACACATCAACTACAATGTAGTACCTTCGTAATGACAAGGGTCATTATGAGGATACTATGATGGAGCCGATATGTCTCAAAACCCCACTTAGTTTGTTTAACTTGACTGACATAAATGTAAGACTGGATCACGGTTCTATCCTATACAGGGATAGAAACATGAACTAGTGTCGAGCTCAGCTCATGTTGACTTAGGATTACTAGACACACCCAATCGACGTAAATTGATTGAGTATGTTCATTTACCCTTAATCACCACGAGTAATCTTCTACACTAGTGCATGTTGTTGCCCTTGTCTAGTATGAAACCTTGAATCAGATTGGATTGACAGAAGTTAGGAAAGACCACTCTAGATAATAGAACAAGTGTGGTGAGGGACATATTCCATTTGACGAGTATGTCATCAAGGAATGTAAACATGATAAACATGTTTTAAAACTTTGGCCAAAGTATCGCAAGCTATTGGTTGCATTGTCATATGTCACCTAGTTTAAGAAGCAGGATTTCATATGAATATCGGTAACAAATATTCAGATAGGCCTCTTATACAGAAAATTTGAGTACCCCTAAAAGGGTAAAAGAACCAAGTATACATTGTCTACACATTACTGAGTTAACATGAGAGATCGGTTTAATACCGAGTCATGAAATGAGAGATCGGTATTTCACCGAGTCATTTACAGTTGCATATGGTTTTCTGTTATGAGATGGATTGGCATGGGAATGTGTGTTCTAAATTATGTTAATTTAGAATAGAGAACACTATGTATGATAAAAAAATCCTTGTTCCTAAAGTCTTAAAATGGGAATGTTACATTATTGAATTTGCAAAGATTTGATAATTGAATCGAAGATCAGTCGATTTCTAATTTCCATGAAGAATCGTCATTTTACTTTATTGTGTGGCTTCTCCACTCATTCTTGCACGGCTATTTAACATCTGTGGATCATTCATTTGTATTACGGCACCCTAGGTCTACGCGGCTTTTGAAAACTTTCAACGGATTTCCCTAATGATGTGACTTGCTTCCTTGTTACCTGGATTTTGCCTTTCATTATTGTCTTATCCCACGACACTATTTATAGTAGCGTGGATTTTAATATCTACCCACGGAGTCTTTTCTGCATTCCACAGAAATTTCTCATCGTCGCAGCTTCGCGTAAATCTTTCATGGCTATGTTCCTCCATCTGTGGCACACTCAAAACCTTCGTGGCATCTTCACATTCATCTCTGAATGTCCGCCAAGTCTAACACTTATGCAAGTTGCTCAAATTTTACAAGTGATGTAAAATTGGGCAACATTTTTTGGCGACCACAGGGGTCATCTGCCTACTAGATAGATGATCAGTATCCTTAGGCATCCATTGGGCATGGAGTTAGTTAATTTGATTTAGTTATTTTGCATTTGACTCCTTTACTTGATGGCAACTGATCATTGACACCATGGATTTCGTCATACAACAGCATCCTCTGAAAACATGGAACCTGTGCAACAAGATCCCCAAGAAAAAAAACATGTGCAAAGCACTTAGGGGAAGGAAACCTACACTACCAACAAGACAATGTGCTAAAAACACTTAGAGGAATTGAACATCTATTCTACTGTGTAAAAGGATGCAAAACAAATCCTAATGACAAAGTTTGAGATGAATCCCATTGATTGGGATTTGAAACATGTTCCCATCAAGATCATACAACTGAAATGAGTTAACCGCCTTGCAAGTAGTGATGAGATAAGGTCCACTCCAAATAGCATCAAATTTGGAGTGCCTTCCTAGTTTTGCTCGATTCGCATCCCATTTTAAAACAAGATCTCCAACCTTGAAGGTCTGATCTCTATCCTTCCTGTCAAACCATTGTTTGGTTAACGCATGATGTTGTTTCATCCTAACCATGGCAGCATTCATGTTTTCCTCTAGCTGCACCAATTCTGGGATTCTGATTTCCCTTTGATCCATGCCTTCAAATTCAAGTTGATGTGTTGATTCAAGTGAAGGAAACTCAAGTCACAAAGGAAGTCTAGCTTATTTGGTATACACCAATTTGTAGGGAGAAATGTCAATGGCCTTCTTTGTTGTTATCATGTCTACCCAAAGAGCATTCTTCACCTTTGTATGTCACTACCTTTGATTCATGTCCATGGTTTTCTTCATGATTATGATCTGATTTTTGTTAGTAGATTCTACAAATTCATTGCCTTGGGGGCAATAACTGGAGGAAGTCTTGAGATAAATCCCAAGTTGAAGAGCCCAATTAGAAATCTTTGATCCTAGGAAAGCTTTAGCATTATCATAAATGATGGTTTGAGGAACGCCGAAACTTGTAACAATTTCTTCAAGAAATTCCAAGATGGTTGATTTAGTAGCTTCCTTCAATGGCGCAGCTTCAATCCACCTGTTGAAGTAATATGTTGTTGTGAGAACCCATTTTTGACCCACACTAGATGGAGGATTGATCATCCCAATGAATTCAAGACCCCATTGTGTGAATGGTTGATTCGCCTGAATTGGATGAAGAGGTAAGGCCGTCAATCTTCTCTTTCCGGTAAAAAGAGCATACTCCTTACATTTCCTAACCCAATTGTGAGCATCCGCGAACAACGTAGGCTAGAAATATCTTGCTTTTATGATCTTCATAGTTATAGCCCTACAAGAGAAATGTCCGCCCGAGAAACAATCATGAAATTCAGCAAGGATCATATTACACTGTTCTCCTTCAATACATCTGAGAAATACGCCATCAATGTTCCTTTTAAATAGTATGCCATCAGCCAGCATATATGGAAAACACTGCAACCTTAAATGTTACCTCTTTTCTTTGCTGAGACGAAGAGGATATATACTAGAGGAGAGGAATGTTATCATTATCTTCATCTAGCTATCCGTAGCTATGTCTTCATTCTTATCAGGTTCTGCGTGGCTCTCCTCTTCTAGGAATAAAGTAGTCTTTGGGTCATTCTGCACATCTTCATCCAGCTATCTGCAGATAGCATAGCCTCTCACCAATTTTGTGGCCTTAATGGTCACATCATATTCCGTGATTTTAGACACCCATCTAGCTCCTTTCTCACTGATCTTTGTTCCTGTAGTGAAAACTCTGACGTTGAGATGTGATACCAGAACCTTTACGCGGCTAGCTATAATCATGCTTTTAAATTTCTTCAAGGCGTGCATGATTGCAAATACTTGCTTCATAATATGGATGTACTTAAGTTTATAATCCTTCAAGGTTTGGATAAAGAAGGCTATTGGTTGCTCCAAGTCTTGATCATTTGGCTGGGTTAAAACCACGGCAATGCAAGAATCAACTCCATACACATATAAGATAAAATCTTTGGAGTAATATGGATTAATCAATGTAGGAGCCTAAGCTATTTATTGTTTGATCTTTTCAAATCTATCCTTCTCCTCCACGGTTCATTTGAAAGCTGAATCTTTTTTAGCATAAGTGTGAGTGGGCTTACCAGACCCGCAAAGCCAGGTATAAAGCGCCTAACAAAGTTAACATTTCCAAGGAAAGAATGCAAAGCTTTTTGTGAGTTGGCAAGGAAAGAGCAAGGATGGCAAAGACTCTTTCTAGATCAATGGCAATGCCTTCTTTAGAAACAACGTGCCCCAAAAGCTTACCTCTACGGACTGCAAAATTACATTTCTTGGGGTTAAGAAATACCCCAAACTCCTCGCATATTTCAAATACCTTCTCAAGATGACTAATATGATCTTTGTTATGCTTTGAGAAAATAGTGATATCATCAAGATACACAAGGATTAATTGATTAATATATCCTTTGAAGGTGATATACATTGCTCTTTGGAAGGTGGCACCTGCATTTGATAAACCAAAAGGTATTTTTTGATATGCATGTGTTCCCCATTTGGTGGTGAACGCAGTCTTGTATTGATCCTGCTCCTTCACTTTTATTTGATTGAAGCCTGAATATCCATCAAGCATTGAAAATATCTCAGATCCAGCCACTTTCTGTAGAATTTTCTCCAATGAAGACAAAGGATAGTGATCCTTGAGAGAGGCCTTGTTTAGGTCCCTGAAGTCTACGTAGAGCCTGATTTCACCATTCTTATTTCTGATTGGAACCAAGTTCACCACCCAAGTGGAGTACTTAATGGGAAAAATAATCTTAGCCTCGATGAGTTTAGACAATTCTTTTCTCATGAGGGGCTCTATCTTGGGGTTTATGGGCCTTTGTTTTTGCCTAACTAGTTTGATATCAGGATCAAGATCAATAGAATGTTGGGCTGCAATTGGATTAAACTCTTTTAAATCTTCGTAGCCCCATGAGAACACATCACTGAACTTTTGACATAATGAAACAAAATTTTGATTTTCATGTTCATCACTTATCTTTTGAAGAAAAATTTCTTTTCATAGGGAAATTGCGAAAGGTTGACAGTCTTCTTGTTTTTCCACCATGCTCTTTTCTATACCTTTGAACTCATCATCTGGACTGAAAATTTGTTCTAGAGTGACCAATCCTTTTGGCAATTTATTTGTTTTGAGCTGAATAATTTGATCACCATAGATGTCCTGCAAATCAGACTATATTTTTGAAGAAAATTCAGCTTCATTCTGTATGAATTGGAAAATTTGTTCGTCACTATCAAATACTTGCCAGCTGGTTACATTATCAAGTATGGATGGCCTAACAACCATCTTGATATGTTGCATCTTGCCTTTAACCAAGTCTTCTGCAGGTGAAAATTGAGATCTGAGAGCCGCCATTTGATCTGCTTCCTTATTCAGCTTCCGCGGTACAACCTATAGGTTGAGAGCATCAAAACTCTCCAGCAAGTCCCAAACTCTATGTCTATAGGCCTTCAATAGCTTGTTCTTTGTAGCACATCTGTCATGAACTTGGTTAATGACTAGCTCGGTATCTTCAAATATTTGTAACTTCTTGATCTTTTTGTTTTCTGCAATCAGCAAGCCATGCACTAATGCCTCATATTCCGCCACATTATTGGAAAATGAAAACTACAATCTGTGGGCGAAGAAGAACTTCTCGTCCTTTGGAGAAATAAGTACAACACACGCCCCAACTCCATTTATGATTCTAGAACCATCAAAATACATCTGCTATAAGCCAGAGACTGACTCATTGTCTTTTTTGAATGCCAAGGGTATAATAGAATCTTCTTATAGGACAAAATAGGTGCCAAGACTAGTTTCATAATCTTTAAGCTCTTCAGAAAATGGATCAAATTTGTAATCTCTCTCAGCCCATTCATCAAACAACAAATCAGTCATGAGAGGAGGTGCAGACTATTCTTCTAGATTTGAAACTTGATCATGTTCTTCTTGTATTAAACAATTTGATTGGATAGGGGAAAGGTTCATATGGCTCTATGTAATAGGAAAAGGTAGGCTCAGCTTGGATTGTGAATCTTGTGCCATATTTGGTCCTTAAAAGCATGTGAGTCCAATATAAAGATAGATAACCCCCTACCTTAGCAGTAAAATCTCTATAGAAGCAAATTACAAACATGGGCGGTAAGTCTATGACTAATATATTGTGGGTTGTTGTGAGACTCAGACAAGCATGGAGGGTTAACTCTAAATATTTAATAACTCCTAATACACCCATTGTTGATCCATTAAGTTGCAAGACTCCCTTAGACACAGGACTATACTTGAGACCTAGGATGTTGGCAATTTTCTTTAGCATTACAGAAGTACTAGTCCCTAAACTAATCATGCAATTATGAACCAAGTGTTTACCCACAATTACTGACATGTAAAAGGGAGGAGTTTTAACAATTTTACTTACTTAGTCCTCTTTTTCTTGGCAGACATGAACCGCGGCATGAGATTTGTGCACTACTGGATCCATCGGAGGCAGTTGCTTGAGGGCTTCACACAGAAGATCTCGCTAAGATGGAATGGAAAGAGCATCCCACATTGAGACGTTGACATTAGTCTTCTTCATTTGCTCAACTATGTTGAATGGGAGACCTGCGGGTTTCTACATCTGCGACATGCTACTTTCTTTCTTTTGTTGCAACATTTCTTGAACATGTGGCTTTATTTGAACAACAACCTCCTGGCAAATTTATCAGGCACCACAAGCTGCTTTGACACATTTTCTACTTCATTCCATGGTTTTTCATACCCTTTTGTTTCTTCTTCAGTCTGTGGCTTTTCCTTATCCCTCCAATGTCTTTTCCTTTCCCTACAACATTTCTCTGATCCACGGGAGTTGCAACCTGAGCTTCCAACATTCTTTTCTTGTTCTACGTGTTGTCAACAACACTCATCTGAGGTCTATCGGAGCCGCCAGACACTTGATTGAGTGCACAGAAATCCTCAGCTCCGAAAAACATGAGGTTGACATCTGTGGAAGCCTATTGACCTTCATTCTCAACATTTGGTACTTCTAAAAGTGGTTCCTGATGACTGGAAGATCCTTGGATCATGTATGCTTTTAGATGCATTACCCTTTCACAACCAAGTTGATCATGTGGCAAATTACATGGAAAAAACATGTTTGTCTCATGCACCATATTCTTTTGTACTGGAACTAAGGCTTGACTAGAACTAGGGGTAGGGAGTGCCTATGGAGGAGGAATTGTTGCCAATGGAAGAGGAGCACTTTGACTTTTCCATCTATTATTTTGTTGGTTTTGTGCATATCTTTGATTAGACTATTGGTTTCTATATGGTTGATATCCCTGATTTGAAGATTGCCCTTGATTTTGATAATTTCTATATGACTGGGCTTGTTGTTTTTCTAGGGATATAACTTTGTTTGTCAAGTTTCTAATCAGAGATTTCATTTCCTTCCTCTTCCTTTTGTTGTGCGGGGGTTTGTGATGTGGAAGCAATGGGTTGTGGGTTTGGTTGGGAAATAGGAGCAATGGAAGGTTACGCGGCTTGTGGAAATTCAGTGGATAATGGCATAGGTGGCCTAGGAGCTAATTTTCCATCTTGAATTAAACAATTTTCAGCCCTAATGGCCAATGCATAAGCCGCGGGTAAGATTATTCCTCCCATTGATTGTATCATAACAGTAATATCAGAGTTAAGAGATTTTAGAAAATAAAGAAAGACACCTTCTATTATAGGCCTGACAAGAACTAGAATTATGTCCTAGGTTCACTGGAATATGGAGTTGAAATTCGCCATTTGTTCATTAGGTGTTATCTTGATTGTGGTCAATTTATCCAAAAGAGACAAGTTATCAGTTCTTTCCCCAAATTGATTGTACAAGGTTGTGCACAACTCGTTCCAATTCCTAATTGAGCCCGCAGTTAAGCTTCTAAACCATTACAGAGCCTTTCCTTTAAGAGATGAAGCCAGGAGTTTTACTGCCACGTCCATTTCAGCAATTTCATGAATTACACATAGTTGCAATGTCCTGAAATTGGTCAACTGGAGTAGTGTGATTTTCTCCGGTAAAATATGGAATTTTTTTCAAATCTGCTAATAGGAATAGGATTTTGGGCATTCAAGGCAAGTGGGTTGATGTACCTGTGAAGTTCACAAATGGATTTTGAGGTGATGGATGATATTGATGAGCCATTATGATAGGTCTGAGAACTCTTGTTGATTGCGGACAAGAAGGGCCTATGTCAGGTGGAGGTGTTGAGAGAGTTCGATTTGAAGGAGATGGAGATCTTTGAATTTGTCTTCCTCTTCTCTGTCTGCCTGGAGATATAGCTACAAATACTCAAATACACCTTCTTCTCTTGTTCTAGACCTTGTTTGTATCCTTCTCATGAATCAGGGACACTTGAATTATTAAAATCAATATATTTACTGCTTGGAGTCGTCAAATTTTTTATCACATAACCTCTGAAATGCTTGAATTTTATCAAGCACACACCAGAACTTGATAAATCTAGAAATATTTTGAATTCTCATCCCACCAGGCGTGCCAAAACTGTTGGAGCTCAAAATTGCACCCATCCCAGATAACAAAAATTTGGGGTTTGAGACAACATGGGACTGTCTCCAAGTTGTGGGACTCGAACTGAGATAGACCTCCAAAGAAAGTCGGCTTCCTCTACTTACCTCTACCGCTAAAACTACTCCTAGAAATTAAAATGCAACTATCTAATCCTACTCTAACTTTCTAAGGCACCAGGGTGAGAAAGAGACGCATAAATAGAAATCCTAATCCACAGAGGTGAAAACACCAGAAAATAAAAGGATGAATACATTTAAATAAGGGGAAAGGGAAGGCAATGATAATAAAGAGAACTGGATATGAGACACATATCAAAATCACTCCCAGAATCCACTTTCACAATACATAGTAGACAAAGATTCATAAAATAAAACATACAACACGCCTGCGAATGAAAGAAAGACAAGGAGTGCAATAAAATAAGAACAAGGGAAAACGAGCCACGAGATTAAATTTTATTCCATGAAATTTCGCACAAACTATTACAACCGTGAGAAGAAGATGCGTGCATTCACTGAATCAAGATCCAAAGCATGCAACCCTTAGGACATACACCCAGCACAAAAGAGAAGCCTTATATTACAAGAAGCCCAAATTCTAAGAGTATCCAACCAGTAAGAATGTGCATTGCTCTACAATATATAGAAAAATCATGGAAGGGAGAAAGAAAAGAAATTAGAGGGAAATTCAAATTCCTCAACCAATCCCAACCACCTTCTTTAATTTTGGTTAGGGCATAGGACACTGCTTTGTTTATCCATTGTTACACGCCTTCTTCAATGAACATTGATACTGGATTTAATGTTGGTGGTTGTGTCACCTGGAACTGTGTTTTTTACGTGTTGGATAAGTTTACTTGACTCTTGCTCATTTACCTTGATTTGACTCATGAAATCAGATTTGATCGCATAGAGAACAACAAAATCTTATTAAATTTGCAAAGATTTGATAACTGAATCGAAGATCGGTCGATTTCTAATTTCTGCAAAGAAATGTCATTTTAATTTATTACACGGCTTCTCCACTCAATCTTGTGCGGCTATTTGACATTCGCGGATCATTCCTTTGTATCGTGGCAACCTAGGTCTACGCGGCTTTTGAAAACCTTCCGCTTGCCCTAATGATGTGACTTGCTTCCTTATTACCCGCAGCCTACCTTTCACTGTTGTCTTAGCCCTCGACACTATTTATAGTTGCATGGCTTTGAATATCTACCCGTGGAGTCTTTTCTTCATTCCGCATAACTTTCTCATCGATGCGGCCTCTTTACATTCATCTCTGAATGTCCACTAAGTCTAGCACTTATGCAAGTTGCTCAAATTTTGAAAGTGATGCAAAATTGAGCAACAGTGACACAATGGAATCTCCGAGTTCAGGAGACCTTGGTTTATCTACCCTCCTAATTAGTAAATTCTACGAGGAGACTCGGGTTGAGTAATTAGTGGTGCAACTTTCTAAGGAACCCGCACTTTAGCATAAGTAACCTCATCTCTTAGGATACTTGTATCCTTGACGTAAACCTTATTCATAAACCTTTTAGGTTTCTTGTAGGAGGATGATGTTATTTGGTGAGCTTTTGGATTATGAACTCAACCAATTTCTTAAGAAACCACTTCTTTGATCTTTGTAATACAGTGGATGTTCGGATTAAAATATTTATAGTCTCTACCACTGACCAATCCATTGGTGTCAAAGGAGTGTGTCAGGCTGATTCCATGCAATCAATTTCAAATATGTCACTGAAATCATTTATTAGACATTTAGTTACCCATTCTAAGTGGTAGTCCCTCGTCTATTGAATTATCATTCTCATGAATTATCTTTATCACACTTTAATTTGATCTACACAATCTTCCCAATAATCCTCAATTTTTGGATGATGATAGATAGCAATCTTTTTACCTTATGCTCCCATGTGTTACTTACTATCAAATAGTTGTCTTGTAGTGTAATCCTGCAAGTTAAATGATCCCAAGGAAGCTTCAATGTTGTGAGCATTTTTTGTTTACTTACATGAGTATATTCCCAAGATGGTCGGGAATACCACTCATTTGATTTTCTTTTCTTTACATTTGAGTCAAACTCAAGATTATTGTCGGCACATTTCGATGAGCACAATCTTATCACCCAGGTACCATGGAAGCCGCAAAGGAGCATTATCAAAGCCACCGACCCGAATGTGGGGGAAGGTTTTGAACTGAATGAAATAACACTTGTATTTCATAACCAATTCACGGGCTTTTCTCGACAAACATTTTGTTCACATTCCCTTCAAATCTCCTGGCAAATAGCATAGAGAAAACATCATTTACCTTGGCGAAGTATTGTTTATACTCATGAAGAGTAAGTTGGGGATGAACATGGTATATCGGTGCTCCTGCAGGGATATTTCTCTCGGTGGAAAATCTCGACCAACTTTGCAAGGATGTGATGGCGTACACCAAGTAAGAAGTCATGGTGAACATCTTAGTCATCTCCAGATTGATCAATTGCAAATGCAAGTTATCACTTTTGACCTTAGTCCATCTTTTCAGTTCCCTCCATCACAATCAAAGTGAATTGAGCCATCCATGGGTGTTAATATTTGGTGGAGGTTTCTCCCATCAAGTGGTTCAACATGAGAAAACATCCCAATATATTTTCAATGAAGTCAGATCGAGGGAAAATCTTAGGAAGGCGAGCATACTTCTGAGAAAATTTCATCCAATGGCCAATTGTCAAGCCTTGCAAACATTATTCCCCTCTCATTCTATTAATGCATCCTTCTAACTCAAAATGACTGCATTTCTTGACTGCAGAATGCCAAGGCATCTGGAGATTCCTTCGGGAGTCAAGATGGCCACATTGGAGCCGTCATGTGCAGTAATTATTTGACTGTCAGGTTCGTAGTTATGAGCACAGCTATGAATGAGATCAGTATCTTGGAGAGACAACGAGAAACCCGCGGTTTGATACAAACCATTGTTAAGATTTTGTTTGCAAGTACACTTCAATTTCCTTCATCTACTTTTGTAGGTCATCAAAATTCATATGATCTACATTGTTATCCCTGATATTTGGATACTCGGTGACCAAAACAGAAATTGGCTCATAGCCCTCATATTTGAATTTCATGTTTGGAGCAAGTAACATGGTACAATTGGCTATGGAGAGTTGGCACCTAACAAGGCAAAATTTCAAGTTTTTGAGGGTTTTACAGGGGTTTAATGAAGTTTCAATCAACAATATGAATTTTATCAATCCATGAGAAATACTCAATCATAAAAAACATGAATGGATTCAAATGAAAGCTTTGGGGAAGCTGAAGTCATGCTCCAAATTTGATATAGTTCTTTTGTTAGAATCGACGGGAAAATGCAAAAAGGCTTATGGGCACAAATTGCTTGTTTTAATGGAGTTTGGGTTGAAAATTGAGTTTGATCATAAACAATGAAATCCTCAACCTCACCACTCATGAAAATATTCAAAATAAGGGTGTTTTCAAAGAGAAACTTTAATCAAATTTTCTAAGGATTTGCTCAATGGGATCTCCAGGAAAGAGCAAATGAATTTTGAACAAAGTTAGGGGAAAATGGACATTTCTAGCACCAAATTTATCACGGAGATAAAAAATAAATCATGTGATTACAGCCCATGAATGAGATATCATCTTAAAGGTGTTTTAGAGTAGAGGAATTTAGCAAACTTTCAATCTTTTTCACCCATGGAATCTCCGACAATGAACAAAAAATCATTTTTGGAGGCTAGGGCACGGAGCTGGTTTTAATGGCTTCCGTGGAGCAAGAATAGATGAAATGGTGCGCTTTCCCCTTTTTCTTTATCCATTTTTTTGTTGGGGTTCTTGGATGGAAAGTTGGAAGTTTTAAAGACAACTTAAGTGGGAGGGAGATTTGATGTGAAGAATGCAAAGCGAGAAATGCATGTACCAAGCCAAAAGTGTGCACCAATCAGGTGAGAGCACACTTTTGGAATGCTTCATGCATTCCAAATCTCTAGCCCAAATGCAAGCAAGCCTCCCAAAGTGAGCATTTTCCTAGAAGGGCATGTAAGGGAGTGTAAACATGAAGTGGAAGCATTAATTTTTACTTTTAGCCAACATTAACCAACCAATAGGAATGAGGCGCACTTTTGCAAGGGAGAATGCAAAGTTCAAAGGCAGAACAAATGCATGGAGACCTCTGAAAGTGTGCAACAATTAGGTTATTTCACTTGAGTTATATTGATGTCACCATCCCAATATAGAAACATAACAAAAGGTAACTTTTTGAGTTAGTTTTCGAGGGTTATAATATATGATTTTAACTAGAAACCACTTAACAAATTCATTAAAACCATTTTCAAGAGCTAATAATACCTCTTTTTTAAATTGTGAGCCAATTCACCCCTCTAGTGTAAGGAAGAGCAATAGTGAGTTGAGCTACCATAGGGACCTAATAGGAGTTGGAGCAAAACCAATACTTGTACCATGAAAAAGGATTCCATGAGCTTTAATTTGTCCATTTTCTTGCCTTTTGAATTGATGCAAGAGCATCATCATGGGAGCTTTGGAGTACAATGAAGTTTAAATAAGCCTTTGAAAGGCACTAGGCATATACAAGGAGTCGTCAAAGTTTTCTCTCTCCATTATATCATTGTTCAAGTTCAAATTTGAATGTGCATTGTAATAGTGAAAGTGAAAACATTGCAATAAGTGGTATTATGTCGACTTTGACAAGTAGGATAGGTTGAATAGGTGTGCATGAGTTTTCATATCTTCAACATCTACGTAGAAGGAGTGAAAAATTCTAAAAGATATTGTGTATGACCATTAAAGGTCATGTTTGACCAACAAACTCCTTAATATGTGTTTGTATAGTTAAGAGTATCACTCAAGATAGGGATTTAGGCCTAGATAAGGTCTACTACAGCTATGCCTAGCAATATACAAGAGATAAGCTCAAACTTCAACTGGAGAGATAGAGAAATATAGTGATTGGTGGAGAGGAAGTAGAGTTTTGGAGAAGAAGTGCAAAATTCAGCGTGGAACATTATGTGGAGAAGCATGTTTGAATATGGAATGAATGGACTTGAACATCTTGGCTTCATAGACCCCTAGATCTTCTCTCATAGCATGTGTATTATATGATTATAATGATATTTGCATGAAATATAGACGATCTAAGTAAATTTAGTAGGTTTTCAGAGGATTGTGCATGGAGGCTAAAACAAGACAGTGATTCTAAAACCCTCAATGGCATTTATATGTTGAATTTCTTTTGATTGCTAATGTGAAAGGATTCCACAGATGACATGGATCATATTCATAATTTTTGCAGGACTTGAAAATGTGAAGATTGGTTTTTATTGCAAATCATAGGCTCTCGAGCTCAAGCCAGGGCCTCCTAAGCTTTTAATTGCACCAATAGAATTAGCTCAATTTCTCATATTATCTTTGTCTTGGCATGAACTAGAGATCCTCCAAATTTCGTGGTGATTTGGTAAGCACAGTCAAAGATCTAGGTGACAATATTTTCGAGCAAGATTGGTAAAAACACATTGTATAGTTAGATGAAGGAAATGGACAAAATTCTCATTATGGCTTGAAATTTATGGTCTTAGACTTAGCATATAGATGGAAGGGAGGCTAGATGATGAGTTGGAAAGCTCTTAGGGAGAACTCAACAAAATAAAATGCCATCACCTTCGCAAAAGATTGATTGTGCATCAAAATTTGATCACTTAAAAGGCTACAATAAAAGGTGAGCTAGAAGAAATGCATTAGGAGCTAGTGCATGCAAGCTTGGAACACTATAAACATGGTGAGGGAAGTATATAGAGCATGGAAACCTTCCAATGGCATTTAAGGGCTTGAATTGGGAAAATAAGAGCCTTAGGAAGCTTAGGGCAGAGTACCACAGTCCAAACTGGAGATCATTGCTAGAACAATGGAAAGGGAGATTGACTCTCTAATATGATGCATTTAACATGTCTAATAGGTCTAGATAATATTGTGTTTTTATTTACAACATGACTTGTTAAGGAGAGCAAGCTCAGTTAAGAGGACTAGAAGGATATATGTGTTAATAACTTCAAGAATGGATAGAGGAGTATGGAATAGTCTTTGCATGGGAACATAAGGGGGCTAAAGCACTTATATGACCTTAACTTCAGTGACTATAACTTACCAAGGTGATGCCTAGTGACCTATACACCAATTTCTAGCATGATATGAGCTTAAGGAGTCAAATTTGAACTTAGTCTAGAGCAGGGCAGGTTTGATATATTGAAGGATGATCTGGTATTGTATACATGTGGATTGAACCTTATGAAGGTATATTGAATGCCTTCTCTCCATAGGATTGGGGTGATCTCATACACAATTCAGGTAAGGTATAACAAGGCTCTTGACCTCATAAGAGGGAGAGTTTTTGGATTAAATCTAATATGCAAGGATGGACTAGTTTCCTTGAACAATGTGATCAAAGGTGCATGATACAAGCTAATATACCTCTCAAGGGCTCCTAGTTCACATTGAGCCTACTGCGTTGAACACTACAACACAGAATCACTGATCAACCAATCAATCCATGGTTGAATGAAACCTTGAACAATGCATATGAAGGACTTATTGTGTTAGAAAGAATGATGTTGAGCTAAGATATTTGTATATCAGTTAAGACTAATGTTGTGTGAACAAGGATAAGGGTAAAGAGCTAAGAAGAAGCTTAAGGAGTCAAGTGTGGAGGTTTGAACTAATGGACTAGAAGAGAAAAGGGTAATAAGAACAATAGGGGGCAATCAAGATAGTGGAGAAGTTATCTAATGAATGAGATGTTTTGGAATCATTCAAAAGAGGTTGTGGTGTCAATTTAAGGAGTGGAAACAAGTTTTAGCCTTGTAAGCCTAGCAGAGAATCCCAATTACAGAATCTTGGAGTTGATTGCTAATTGTTGTAAGTAGTAGACTAAGTGTAGGGTTGAGGATGCACGATGAATCCACCTAGAGCTCCCGGAATGTTCAGTTGAAGATGACCTTTCACTGGAAACCAAAAACACCTTCACAAAAAGAGCGAATGAATGTGTTCCCAAGACTAGTCCAAGGATTTCATAATCTGACTTAAACCATATGAACATGAAGTGAACTTGGAGACCTTTCCAATGACTACAATCAAGATTCTCGAAACCACCCGAAGCTCACTCGACACTACCCAGAAGTTGACACTTGCAAAAGGGTAAAATTCACAATATTGATCAAGACTTCTAAAAGAGAAATTTTTCTTTGGGGTTACAAGTAAAATGACGAGACATTTTACATGCAAATAGGTATCTACTTCATTAATCAAAGTAATGCATAACTTATGTTGGTTATGATCATATAAATTAAGGATATAATTCTTCACTCATGTCTCTTATTCCTCAACCCATCATCATAACATATTTCTATTTTGAGTACATAGTAACAACTCGACCAACTACTAAATAATAGGTTAAATAAACTAAACCTCTATACTAAGCCTATATGTATTAAAAATACCTCCACTCGGTGAAAAATATAACAAAAATAAAATATCCACAAACTTTTAAACATGTGACATCCATATTATATATTTGTGGGCTATAGTCATATTGTGTCCAGTCTGACATCCTTTCAAATCTCTACGTGAGAGGGCCTTGAAAATGACAGGACACCTATTAAAAGGATACTGATTCACAACTTACAAAGAATTTAACACTTGGCTCACATATGTAAGTAAACAAATAATTTCGTTGTGGAAAAAAAATGTTCCAATTTGTCATATGGATGGTATTCTAGCAACGTGTAGGGAATATCCCTATATGGCCCCCCTCATTGTTAATTAACAACTAGGTGGTAAACAAATTTGCAATCGTTGTCATTTATCAAATAGTTGAATAGAGAATTTCCATCCTGTAGGGGTGTTGTCATGAGGGAGGCACTCCCCTGACGAAGAAGACCCTTAAAATCTTCCTCTACTTTGTCACCCCATTGTGTGCAGTAATTCCCCCACTTGGCAATGTGTTATATCCATCTCTTTTTTGTCAAATTGGGTGATGACCATAAACATCGTTGCTTTAAAGTGCTTAACATTTACTGAGTTGGAGATCACTTTTGTGGTTTTCCCGCTTTCTTATGAAATCATTGTACTCCATTAGCTTATAAACCCCCAATTAAATGATCATAGCCCGCATTAGGTGTTTATCATAGACACTAAATCTCACTTCCCACACTTTAATGATCATAGCCACTAAATCTCACTTTCAACACCTTAATGACATCTTCCTTCACTTCAATTGTGTGTTTATGAGTACCATGCTCCTCTTTCAGCTCCACGCCAAACATTGTGTGCATGCCTAGCATGACTACACATGTTTGCATCGCCATCTAAATAAGTATCTATGCATCAATTTACCTCTACCACAACCTTGAGCCATTTCTTAAGCATGTACAATCACGTGCCACTTTCATTTCATCTTCTTCAATGTTAGCAAAGCTAAGGTCAACTTCATTATATTTCATCATCTCATGCAATTCCACGAGCAATTTCATCTCGATTGAGGTAAGCTCAAATATAGAAGCAGAATTGTCTCAGCTCTAAGAGATTTGTTCCCAGTCATATTTCCATGTCTTGAACCCTTTCTCCTTCATTTTTTTAAAAAAAAATTCACACAAACTTGCCAAAGGCCATATCTTCCATGATAGTCTCGTGAACCATATCCTCTTATAATCTACCCCAACAGAATGCAACTATTTCTAGGAAATGGAACGTGGACTCGAATTAGCTCCTTAAGATATAGTTGTCGGGCTCTAGTTTTAGCTCACAACCCTTTATGGTCCTAGTCTAATGGTCTACATTCCATAATGTAAGCACTCTCAAGTAGTTTTCATTTTTGTTTAGAAGTGAGAGCTTGCCTTCATGTATATCAAGTTGGTTTTGATCAAAATCATTGGGAGTTGCTTCATGATAGGTAACTTCTCTCATGCTCGGTAACTTCTCTCATGCTCATTAGCTTGTCAATTATCAACTCCCTTGAGATTTGTTCAAATTTTTCTTTAGGTGGATGGCCTACTGTACTCTAGACTTGTGGGTAGACTTTCATTATGTACTTTTATAGAAAGTTTAACATGATTGTTGTGGAATTAGTTTGTCAAGTTTTGAATGTTGAAGTCATTAGTATGTGGAGAATCATGCGTGGTTTGCTTGGATTGTGTATTGTCTATGTCTTGTTTGTGAGGATGGGAGAGCTTGCAATTTTTGTTGTTATGTATGGATGAAACACAATGGTGAACAATTGTCTTGCATGCAACCTTTTTTGCTTCATTTGTTCTAGGAATTTTCACTCGCCTATAGATGTCTTTAGAGGTTTGCATATTTTGGGGAACTTGTGAAAAGCTTGCCCGAAATAAGATGTGCTCTTTCTTAGGGCAAGGCAATAATATGGTAAGAAATTTTTATATTGCTTCAATCTAACCGTGTAAGCACATTCACTTGCATAGTATAAAATACGAGGGATTGGACATTATAGGAGGCATTTTAAAAAGCATTATATTCAACATGTCATATGTTTCTCTCTTTTGAACATATAAAGATAAGCATTGTGTAAGGCCTAAGTTTTTAAGTGATGGAACACAAGTGTCATGTGCCTACTGGTCATAACGTTTACACATATACAAAAAACCACAAGTTTAAATGATGTGAGAGCATAACTTCCAGAGACCATAACTTTTGATCCAATAGTCGGATCATCTTAAACTATTACAAGGAGTTATATCGTGAAGACCACTTCATCGTGTCAGCTAAACCTAATCAATTGGATGTCGTTTCAACATTTTTTTGAGGCCAAATTCCTTCAACTAGGGATCTAAAATTGGCTCAGCGTTTTAATAACTTTTGCTTTGTTTTATAGAATAAGTCAAGGCTTGGTAGAATCCTTCATTTAGGGAGGTATTTCATGTGGGCAAAATTTGGGGCCATCTTAGGTGGTTAAGTTTCAAGGGTTTTTTTGCATTTTAGGACTTTTTAGATTTAGTGGGAAATAAAAATTGGATTGTAATGTTGAGGACTAGTGTGGATTCTGGAATGAGAAAGAAGTTGTTTTGAAGTTTCTTGAGTTTTAGCAAATTGTGTGAATGTTTTGGAGGCACTTCGACCTCTTGCAATTGGATACACGTCAATTGGTATCAGAGTAGGATTTATATCTTTGAGGGAACGGTGAACCTAATACTTATGCAACATTTATTTATGTGATTTATTACCTCTATTTTATATAAGCATTGGTTAGATGCAGGAGAGGAGGTTATGCCCATATGAATAGGCATATGCAGGAGCTACAGAGACAAGTTGACCTCACAGGAGAAGTTACTCACCTCAGACGGAGACTTGTAGATGGTGATGCAAGCCCAAACAATGATACTACATAATTACCTCGTTTAAGGAATGAAGGAAGCAATGAAGAAGAAAATGAGAGAGATGAATAAACATTATATGAGAGGTCGTTTGAGGAAAGATTGATCCAAACTTTCGAGGGGAAGAATAGCGGCATCAAGATTAATGTTCCTAATTATGGCAGAGGATTACAGCCAGAGGAGTTGAATTGCATGGAAAAATTCTAAGTGGAAAATCCTGTCAGATGAGAAGGTTAAGTTTGCATGCACTAAGTTGGCCAAACATGCATTGATCTGGTGGGATCCCCTATGAAATGAAAGACACAGGAAAGGAAAGGACAAGATCCAAAACTGGAATAAAATGGTGAAAAAGTTGAAAGAAAAATGTATTCCTATAGATTATGCGTAGACATTATTTCAAAGGTTTCGAAACCTAAGACAAAAGGATCATAGCATCAAAGAGTGTACCAATGAATTTTACAAACTATCAATCCGGGTGGGACAATGAGAGTTTGAAGCACAAAAGGCTACAAAGTATGTAAATGGGTTGATTATAACATACAAGATGAATTAAGTATGCTATAGATCCATAACGTAGATGATGCCTATCAACTCACATTAAAAGCAGAAGAAAAACACAAGAGCAATAATATTAGAAGAGAAGTGAAGAGAGGGCCATCATCATCTCCAAATAGAGGAAGAGGTGGATTTGATTCCCCAAAAGGTAAACCCTCTAATGCAAATGGGTAGGAATAATATTGTCAAGGTTACAATAGCTACCAAAGAGGTAGAGAATTTCAGATAGGTAGAGGATATGGTGGAGGATAGGGTTGGGATAGCCCCCATAGGCAATATACTTGTTATCGATATGGTGAAGAAAGGCACAAAGCTTTGAGTGTGTGCACTATCCTACATAGGAGAGATGGCAAAAGGAACAATTACGAGTAAATCTAGTTGAAGCTGAAGAATAAGAAGAAACATAGGTTGCAACAAACTTGAGTGAAACCCTCATGATGAGGACGATGATTGTCCTGAGGAAGGAGAAAGCACAAGATAGTGTTGGTGGTGATTCTTGGTTGCAAATAAATATCTTTTGAACAAGATTCACCTCTAGAGGGAAGGTATGTAAAATAATCATTTATGGTGGTCGTTGTGAAAATATGGTCTCAACTTTGATGGTTGATAAACTGAGCTTGAAATGTGAAAAACACTCATATCCCTATTACATATCGTGGTTCAAGAAAGGGAACGAGGTAACCATAAATAAAAGATGTCTAGTCAAATTCTCAATTAGGAATACCTATAAGGGCAAGGTGGGGTGTGATGTTATCTCGATAGACACATGCCATATAGTATTGAGGCCTTGGAAATATGACAGAAAGGTTACCCATGATGAAGGGAAGAATACTTAAACTTTTTGGAAGGACGATGTAAAAGTTCTCTTGTTATCCTTAAAAGAAGAAAAGAAGAGTGAGGGCTTGTTGGCTACAAAGGATTTTGTTGCAAAGATGGAAGACGTTGGTTGGTGGTATGCATTGACAGCAAAGAAGGCGAAAACAAAGGCGTTTGGTATACTTGCAACGGCAACAAAGGTACTAAAAGAATACTGATGTCATATCGGACGAGCTAATATATGGGTTGCCTTTGAAAAGGGATATACAACACCATAGTGATTTGATCCCAGGATCGGCCCTCTTGAATCAAGCAGCCTACAGGTTGAGCCTGACACAGAGTGATGAGCTAAACAGGCAAATGACATATTTGATAAAGAAATGACTAGTTAGAGAAAGCATGAGTCCCTGCACGACTCCAACACTATTGACTCCTAAGAAGGATGGAGAATGGAGAATGTGTGTGGACAATAAGGCAACAAATAAAATTGCAATTAAGCAGTGTTTCCCAATTCTGATATTCGATGATATGATGGATGTGCTAGCGAGAGCTTGATATTTTAGTAAGATTAACTTGTGGAGTGGGTACTACCATATTTGAATATGTGAAGGGGATTAATGTAAAATGACTTTCAAAACAAGAGATGAGTTGTATGAGTAGATGGTGATGTCATTCATGTTATCTAATGCACCTAGTACAATCATGAGGTTGGTGAACAAAGTACTACGAGAATACAATGGTTAGTTTGTGGTTATTTGTTTTGATTATATTTTGATATTCAATAAGACAATGGAGGAACACTTGTTGCATTTGAAATCAATGTTAGAATTGTTATGAGAAGAAAAATTGTATGCAAACTTAAAGAAGTGTAGATTTCTTCATAAAAGTCTAGTTTTGGGGGGTTCTTCCATCTCAGAGGATGAGGTGAGGATGGATGAGGAAAAAGTGAAGGCGATTTTGGAATGGCCTATTCCAAGGAATGTGACAGAGGTTCAAAGTTTTCATGGCTTGGCAACTTTTTATAGGAATTTCATCAGGAATTTCAATAGCATTGTTGTACCCATAACAGAGTGCACAAAGGGAAAAGAGTTTGTATGGACAAAAGTAACAACATATAGTTTTAAATTTTTGAATAAGAAAGTGCCAAATGCACCTATTTTGGTATTATCATATTTTAGCAAGGTATTTGTGATTAACTGTGATGCCTCACATGTGGGGATTGGAGTTGTATTGAGTCAAAAAGGATGACATGTAGGATTCTTCAGTAAAAAGTTGAATGAGCTCAAGAGGAAATACTCTACCTATGATGTGGAATTTTATGTTATTGTTCACATATTAAGACATTGGAGACATTACCTGGTAGCTTAGGAGTTTGTACTATTTATTAACCATGAAGCACTAAGATATGCTAACACACGGAAGAAACTAAATAGCAGGTATGTAAAGTGGGTTTCATATTTGCAAGAATATACTTTTGTCTTGAAGCACAAATCAAGTAAGTAGAATCAAGTTATTGATGCCTTGAGTAGGCATGTAGCATTGGCAATAACAATGAAAAAGGAAGTAATAGGGTTTGAGGTAGTTAAGGAGTTGTATCGAAGTGATCCAGATTTTGGTAATGTTGTGAGACAGTGTGAGGACATTATATTGGGTAGTGGTTCTTGTGATTATTTGATGCGAGATGGCTATTTATTCAAGGGAAAGCAGTTGTGCATCCTTATTAGTTCAATGAGATAAAACATTATAAGAGAATTGCACATCGGGGGTTTAGCTAGACACTTTAGTATTAGTAAGACAACTACTCTTGTGGTGGAGAAGTATTATTGGCCAAAGGTAAAGAGGGACATAAGTAGGATTGTACCAAGATGTAGAGTGTGTCAAATGGCTAAGGGCCATGCACATAATATTGGGTTGTCTATGCCATCACCAGTCCCTACATGGCCATGGGTTGATTTGAGTATAGATTCGGTGTTGGGACTTCATAACACATGAGGACATGATTCTATTTTTGGTGTGGTAGATAGATTTTCTAAAATGACACATTTCATTGCTTGCGGGACAACTAATGATGCTTCTAGAGTTGCAAATTTGTTTTTTCAAAAGTGGTTAGGTTACATGGAATTCCAAGAATGATCACTTCATATCGAGACACAATTTTTGAGTCACTTTTGAAAGACTTTATGGAGGAAAATGGGGACACAACTACAGTTCAGTAGTACATATCACCCCCAAACCGACGGATAGACAGAAGTACTAAACAAGAGTTTGGGCAATCTTCTACGATGCGTAGTTGGAGAAAAGCCGAAACAATGGGATTTGGCCTTACCATAGGCTGACTTCGCTTATAATAGCTCAGTAAACAGGTCGACATGAAGGTCTCCTTTCCAAATTGTCTATGGTAGGAACCCCAAGGGAGTGTTGGATCTGATTGAGTTGTCAGGTCAAGATAAAACCAGTGATGATGCAAAAGCATTTACTGAGCACATGTTGAAATTGCAGGAAGTGAAGGAGAAGCTGAAAGATAGTAATGCAAGATATAAAATAGTTGTGGATGCAAGCAGGGGAGTGAACACGTTTGAAAAAGAAGATATGGTGATGGTTCATTTCAAGAAGGAGAGTGTTCTTAAGGAGACATAATAAACTAAAGTATAAGAAAATTGGACCATGTAGGATTCTGAAGAAAATGAGTGATAATGCCTACAAGGTGGAGCTACCTGACGAATTTGCTATTTCACCAATATTTAGTGTATCTGACTTGTATAAGTTTCCAAGTCATGAGAAAAATCTCAAGGAAGAAGAAGTAAATTGGGAACAACATAAGTTGGAGAAGAAAAAGGAGACGATGTTGTGTCTTGGACAAAAAGAAAGTCACTACTAAGCACAAGAGTTGCAACATATATTTGATACAATGGGAAGGTTTGCAGCAAGAAGAAAATACTTGGATTCCTAAGTGGGAGTTGAAGAAGATCGACAGTGGAAGATTGGATGAATTCAATCAACTGAGTTCATAAGAGAAAATTTATTTTTAACCAGGGAAGAATGATACGGGAGCATAACTTCCAAAGACCATAACTTTTGATCTGACCATTGTACCATCTTGAAATCTTACAGGGAGTTAGATCATGAAGAGTAATTCGACATGCCAACCAAGCCTGATTGGTTAGATGTCGTTTCAGCATTTTTCAGGGCCAAATTCCTTTATTTAGGGATCTAAAATTGGCTTGGAACCTTTTTTTAAAGATTGTATCGAACTTAAAGAGTTTTAATAACTTTTACTCTGCTTTATTGAATAAGTCAAAACTTGGTAGAAGCCTTCACTTAGGGATGTATTTCATGTGGGCAAAATTTGGGGCCCATCTAAGGTGTCTTGGTGTTTTAAAGTTTTGTGTTTTAGGGATTTTTTAGAGTTAGTGGGAAATAAAAAGTGGATTGTAATGTTGGGGAGGATTAATGTTGATTCTGGAACAAAAAAATGTTGTTTTGAAGTCTCTTGAGTTTTGGCAAATTGTGTGCATGTTTTGGAGGCACTTTGACCTCTTCCAACTAGATCCACATCAATAAACTATAATTCAAATAAAAGTTTGGTTTTTTAAAGTCCACAACCTAGTACCTCATGCCACTATACTTAAGACTACATAATAGCATATAACAAAAAAATGTTGTTTTGAAGTTTCTTGAGTTTTGGCAAATTGCGTGCATGTTTTGGAGGCACTTTGACCTCTTCCAACTAGATCCACATCAATAAACTATAATTCAAATAAAAGTTTGGTTTTTTAAGCTCCACAACCTAGTACCTCATGCCATTATACTTAGACTACATAATAGCATATAACATATGATTTAGACCATTATGCACAAGGTACATAGCCTACCCCCTCACAATTTGAAGTGGTGCATCCCCTACTAGAACACAAACCTCATGTGAAAAGTGACACACTAGAATTTAATATTATAAATCTTCCTAAAATGAAGACTAAACAATCTTTAGCTATCAACTAATGTTTATCTCCATAAAGGTAAATTGGAGAGGAAATTTTAGATTCTACTAAAATTTTAGTTATAACGTTTTCACTGGTGTTTGTCCGTCAGATTTAGTATATAAAAAAAAAATGTAGCATAGTCCACCGCCCATGAAGAATCCACTAAGATGGAAATCTCCCTCACCAGGAAACATAGTGTAATAATTTTTATATCTGATTTTTACTTGTTTCAAAAATTTATTTTGCTATTTGATTCTTGATATATTTTATTTTATTTTTTCACATATTACAAGCTGTGCAAATCGTCTTTCCACGAAATTAGATGGCTTCAAGTATCATTAAGAACCCAAATTGTTCATGAAAAATAGGATTTTGCTAGAAGTCGGGGTGGTCCATTGAAAGTATTACAAATACTTGTATATTCCCCCATATACTCGGGGAAAAGTTTTGAAAACCAAGCCTTAACTGGTAGAAAGACTAAAACCTTAAAATATGTGTTTCGCATTTTGCATCTCAGAACTATTTGGGTTTAGCTTGAAAAAACACCTTTTTATACATCAAAACCTTGAAGCAACGGGTACTGAAGATCATTTCGTTCCTAATAACTAACAGTACCTTACAGCTTCCGCTCAAACATATTCCCATGGAAAGACCAACAAGTCCAAATCCTCCCTTGATTCGAATATATAAGATAGATATACATTGTCAAAGAAATATGATTAACATCATGAATGTATGCAACGAATTAAAACATACGAATTTTCGTATAGAATAAGTCCACAGAGTTACCAATCTGTTAACAGGATAATAAAAAATAAGATGCGTGCATGAAACTGAACCTGGAAAATTTTCGTAATTTCTGCAAAAAGGCCAGTAAAAGGGGGCAAGGTAATCGCACAAAAATGTAAATGAATTTTGAAGTTATGATTAACAACCATAAAAATTTCCTACCAGGGAAAAGCTAATACTTCAAGTTCAAACATCACCTATAATTGTCTTGTAAATCAGACTTCAACTTGCAAAATCCGTACCAGCACTTGCAACTAGCAATGCTGTCATTATATAAAACAGGGTTAGTTGCAGGAGCAAGCACCAGAAAGAAACCTGCTATACCGGCCAGAAACACCATAGTCGTTACTGCACAACATAAACCAACATAGGAAAATCATATGAAAACCCTTATGAAAAGGAAATTTTAGCCAGAGGTCGATTCAAATCAAATGAAATTTGACATATCATGTTTAGACCCAGCTCTGACAGGAAATATAAATCATTTGCCAAATAATTTATTTGATGTGTAGAGATCAAAAGAAACGGTAAAATAATTCAGTTCACTTCTTCACCTTGCATATTTGGATACTTGTATTTCTTTGATTTTAAAAAAGAAGGGCATGTGTCAAAACTCATATTTCTTTGGTTTTGAAAAAGAAGGGCATGGGTCGAAACTGTTGCATAAGTAAAAGGATACCTCTTCATTTGATGATAAAAAAAAATTAACTAACATATTATAAGGATGTCTCAAGACTTCTGCAAAATGGTTTTCAACATTGAAGTTGGTTCTGTTTTACTCATTGCTTAGGTTCAAGGTTAAATAATAGAAACAATTGTCCATCAGATCATGGTCGATGGTAAATTGGAGCATAACAATGATGTGTGTATATATATATATTGTTATATAGAGAGAGACAGAGAGAGAGTCCATAGTTAAAAGTTTATGGACATCCCTTAGACAACTTCTAATTAAAAATCTCGGACATCATTACCACCGTCCCTTATTGAGCTGCTAGCTTATCTCATTTTTTGCCACCATCCGTTTCCAGACTAAATATCTTTAACAGAAATCCTCAAATGGGCAGCAGTAAACTTAAGAAGAATATTACGTAGTCAAGACTTTATATGTGTCCACCCATTGTAGATTTCGTCCCATTTAAAACAACTCTTATTAAAGGAGAGAGAAGGATTACTTTCTTTCCACCTTAACAAACTCAACAACTCTTGTCTTATTAAATAATCATATTATTCTTGTTCACATTAACATATACAATATTAATCGGTGAAAAAAAATTACCGGTGGGGCAAATGCTAGTTATATTAAAAGCTAAAACTAAGTATGTCACAATACCAATTCATGATAAAATATTAAACTCTGAATCTTCAAAAAACTTAATTGAGTAGTACCAGTAACTACCTACCTATGTAAACAATGGACCAAAAATAAATAGAACAAATAATGATTTCTAAATATTCCATCACAAATTTTTATTATTGCCATCTAGATATCAAAAGCTGTTAAGTACCTTTTCCTCTTTGTACGCATGACATGCTTGGCAATCCCGTGATGTTACAGAATATATGGGCCATAATTGGAGCAACCAAATGCCCTAAAAAAAAAGCAAGCAACCAAACCTTGAAAAAACTCCAATATTTAAAACACAGGCTGAAACAATTACAATGCAAATCGTGGATCTTGATATTATATTTCGTTCTTTTCCATAACTTGATACAGTAGCATTTTATAGATAAATCAACCTTTGAAAGACATCATTCTAAGTAGATAATTGTAAGAGCTTACTAGGCATTCTTTTTTAACAGGTTATTCCAAAAGATAACTAAATATCAGTTCTCAATCCTTAAGAAAATGTTCATTGATGATCACGATGCAATGATATGCAAAGGCAGAATTATCATGGTAAAATTGATAACCTGTTTGAAGAGATTGCAAGTACACTTGGTTGTGCAACCAATGCCATCTTTAAGATTGTGTTCCAGTGATACTAGAATACATGAACTGGTATTGGTACGGGAGATGGGGTTGGCTACCAGTATGACATTTTCGATAAAATGAGAGAAAAATACAAGAAGACACCAGAATTTAAAAGATTATTTCAACGTATATGTAAAATTTGGGGGGAAAATACTAGCATACAATGAGTAAACAACTTTATAAAGATGGAATGTGTTAGAAGATGTGAACAGAGAGAATGAAGAGAAACTAGAAAGTACACCTAGGAGTTTGTGTGTCCATCATTTTATTATGCAAGAGATAATTACAAAATGGTTGAGAAGGTTACAACCGAACATTAGTTAATACATAACTAATAGTTCGTTAACAGTTAATGAATATTTAAAGAATATATTTTACTACCCCACCTTAGTGACTAAACCGTAGACATGTTTGTCCCAAAATTTTACAAGTACAATCGTTGTCACTTAGGAGAAAACCTTGCAAATTTTGTGGCGGATGGAGCAGATTAGTGCTCACATTATTATTGCTAGTGTTAGTTTAATATTTGTAATGTTAGTAATTATGGAGTTGTAAAAAGTATTTACTAATATGTTTGTTATATGAGTTGTTAAATACAACTCATATAATATAATAGTTAGTATATTTGGTGAGTTGCTAATATAACTCACGTAGAGTTTTTAGAATATAAGACATATATGGTTATAACTCACTCCTAATTTATAGGAGATTGTAACCTTATAGGAGATGGTATTAGAGCGCTGTTTTATTTCTTCTTGCATCTTGTCTACCTGCATCTTATCTCTTCTCTGCATTTCTGTTTTATTACTGTCCGAGTCCCTTAAGATGTGCAATTTGAGTCATTGCTTGTTGTTTTCCCGAGGAAGGGTGTGTTGTGACAAATAGAACTCGTGTAAGCCACACAGCAGGAGAGTCATGAACCAACAGAATGAAGACAGCAAAATGGGTTGTATCTACTTCAAGCCTGCATGAAGACAATGAAAACGATGGCTATGTCGACCTCTCAAATCTTATTACTGTCAATAAAGACATGCACATGATCAATGAAGATAATCCCTTACCAAGTTGGCATCTCCCCAAATTATCCTATAATGAAGTCTATCAAAAATTTAAAGCTTTCCATTTAATTTCTAGTACCTCTATAAGGTCTAGAGAATCTTGTATCCAAGTTAAAAGTTCTGAGAAATTTGAATATGATATTTCTCCAATAGATCAACATGATCTTATCCTAAAAAGCAATCCTTATATAAATTTGCCAACATAGGTTGTGTCTAAATAGGAATAAACCCTCTCTTCTGGCAAGGACTAAATGCCTCAATCCTCTGTTGTTTGTTAGACTCTAGGCATGAACACTTGAAAGATTGTCTATTAGTTGCTCTACAAACCAATCTAAGCAATGGCCCTATTCATTTTAATGTTTTTCCCAATTATCTTGTTTCTATTAAACCTGAAGCTCTTCTCAGCAAAGTTCTTAAACTACATCTGAAAACCACTGGGTTATTTATGAAACCAGAATCTTCTCCGTTGGCCATATTTTATAGAATTATTTTTAGACTAACTAATAGAGCCCATCCAGCTATCAAGCATCAACCCTCTAAAGGAAGAAATGTGGTTATGCACACTAATCTTACTTCACAAAAGATTGAATGAGAAGTCATTTCATGGGACAAGATCCGTGTTCCAAAAGAATGGACCATCCCCACTAAGTGCATAACAGACTCTCCCTCTACTGTTCAAAGTGCTTCAAATGTTGTAGAATCAAAAGGTGAGGCTACCATCTCCTTTAGAAAATTTGTTTCCACTAAGCCAAGATTGTCTACATCTTCATCCTCACAGTCTTTCATATCTGACAAAGCAAATAGTCATTTAGGAGATTCACCCCTCTGCAGTTATCCTGCCTTGGACCATGACCCAGAGAGTGATTGTTTATGGTGTGACCACTGCCAGACTCTTGTTCAGCAGCAGTATATACCCAAGAATGGTCCTCATATAAGCATGAATAGCATAACCCCTTTTGATCCATACCAAACCCTTGCACATGTTAAAGCTCTCTTAAACCAAGCCAAGGTTTCTATGGATACAAAAGAAGCATCTTCCTCTGCTCCATCAATACATTTAGAAGACTTCTCTCCTACTAAGGATTTTGAGGTTTTCGCTGACGATAAAAAGCAGCGTAGACAGTACTGGTATCAAAGACAACTAGATTCAAATCTAGGGCAGTCAGAAACTGCTAGGATGCTCGATTGGAATAACAAGGCTACCAAAGCCATTGACAATAGAATCAGATCTAGCCATGAGAAACTTTAGGAATGCTAGATACTCTAAAAGCCATTGAATTATACCATAAGCATGATGTTCGAGCTGCAATCCAAATTCTAAACAAGAAGGTTGATACTACCTCCACTACTGTCCAAGTCATAGACAGTAAAGCACTGAAAATCCCAAATCATGTTAACAACACTATTCAGGAAAACCTACAGCAATCTCTTAAGATTGTTACTGAAAGATATGAGAAAAAGGTCATAGATAGTATCCAAGTTGTTAATAACCAAGTTAACAACTTATGTTTTTTCAATTGTTGATCTAGAACAGCATTTTCCTGCCCTTTCTACAGCTGTAAATAATCTCAGTTCTTCTCAATCAGATAAAAGTAGTATAACATCCAGTTCACAGAGTTCTAATCTTGATTGTTCCAAAGCTCTCACTTGGGCTTAAGTTGCATCTATGAAATCTCCTTTAGAAAAATAAAAGTTAGTAGAAATGACTAAAATTAATGTTAAAGGAGAAAGCATAATTATGGATGAAGGACATAGTAGTAATGAACCTCTTCATAATACTGTTAGAACTAAAAACTTTCAGCCTAACTATTATAAGATAGAATGCAAAAGTCCTGAAGAGGTTAAAGAGTTGATCCATGGTATAATTGTTTGGGCCAACACCAAAGTTATTCAATTTAATAAACATGATAAGGATGTTGCTCAAATAATCAAAAATGGTTTTGTTGGTATTCTTAAATAATGGTGGGATACCATTCCTCTTGCTCAACAAGAAACCATCCTAAACGGCACTTTAGTTGCATTGAAAGGGTTGGAGGCAGAACAGCTAGCCTCACTGCTACACTTCTTGCAAAATTCCTAGGAACTGTAGCAGACGAGCATCATATCAATACCACTAAGTTTTTAAGAGCCCGAATCTGTGATATGACCAAGGTCAATGAATATCAATGCTACATGCAAAAATTGTTCTATAATTTTGTGTTACCCTTTGATGCCACTATCAAGCTTAGATATGTGGAATCTTATCCACCCTATTTTGCAGATGAAAACAAGAAATCCATGCATGGTCTCGCTGAAGGTGATCTCACTTTTGGGCGGATAAATCAAATCATCAATGAAACCAATAGGCACCTCTGTCTTGAAAAAAAGAATTAGAAGCAAGCCATGCTTACTTAAAAAGCTCTTCGAGCTAAATCTTGTATATAGACTATAGAAAACAATTTTGGTGGTTCTCTTCCCAAAGGAAAATTTAAGAGTAAATACAGGAAAAAGTTCAAGCACAAAAAATATAAACAAAAATACAGATATTGTACTTTTCAGTCTTTCTCCAAACCATGTAGAAATTTTTTCAGGAGAGAGAAATATTTTCCTAAAAATAGGAAAATAGAATGTTTTATTTGTAAACAAAATCATTTTAGTATAAATTGCCCCAAAAAGGGAAGCAAAAAGCAAAAGTTAACTTTTCTCAAGAAAAACATATTACTAAAGATGATTATGGGCTAATATCTGACACCGAAAGTTGTATTTCAAATATTGAATATGATGAACCTATCATTGCAGCAAATCAGCCATCAGAATCATCCTCAACTAAAGAATTCTCTGAATCTGATTCTGGATACGATACACTTTCTTCTTTCAGCTGCAGTATGAATAAGAATAATTATGTTCATCCTTTTCTTCCTCCATGTTCTATAATTCTTAAGCAACTTCATGATGTCAAGCAAGCATACGAAGCATGTCCTCCTTACCTGGTCCTTAAAAAGCAAGTACTGCATTCTCAACTACAAGATCTGCAAACCAAATTGCAGAGTAGAATTCAATATGAGATTGAAGAATCAAGAAAAAGGGCTCAGCAAACTGCTGCAACAAAACCTGAATATTCTTATAGTTTCAAAGAACGTGGCAAAGGACGAATGTCACAAGAAAGGAAACACAGGCATTTCCCATTCTTATTTCCTGATGAATAGGAACCCATACAATAGAATGAACAACAATCTCCTCTAGGAGAATCAAGTCAAACATTGCCACCCACACTATCTCTTCCCAATGCTCCTCTTCCAAGAACATCAGAAAGAAGAATATGGCGACAACAAAGGATCATTTTTGTGGAAAAAGGTATCAAAAGGGCTAAAACAAAATTCCAAGCTCTCCTAGAAGAAGAAAGCGCAGCACATGTTCTTGAAACTGAAGATGAAGAGATTGATCGCATCATCATGGAAAAGGCTTATGAACAATATGATGAAGAAAAAGTTGCAGAGGTAAGCACTAAAAAAACCTCCTATAATCCTTTCTGCAAAATACAATTTTGTATTCCAAACATAAAGCCTTATTTCCTTGATGCCATGATGAACACCGGAACTGAAATTAGTCTTTTAAAGATTAATGCAAATCCTAAAGATTGCTGGGAAACTGATCATCTCCAGATCAATTTTGATTTTTAAAAAGTCATAACCTTATATTCTGCTCTCATTCCCGTCAAACTAAGAAATATGCAAACAATGTTTAAATTTCATCAATTTGACCTTTTGCATTATGATATGCTCTTAGGATCTGATAACCTCAGCAATTGTATGCCATATACCATTTCTAAAAATGAGGTAATTTTCCAAGGATCTATCCCAAGACTCAAAGTTTTCCAATCCATAATTCTTTCTATTCTTAAAAAGGCCATAAAACCCACATCAGATTGGATCCACAAATCAATTTCCCTAAACTTCACCCATATTGAAACTATCTTCAACAAGATCAAGTCACAATGCTCTCTTGAGAACCACCAGTCTTTTATCCAGAGGAAAAAGCATTTTTACCAACTTGATTTTAAAACAGTCGCACCTCCAAAATTCAAAGCCCCCCAGCATATAGGTATGCAGCATGAAGAAAGAGTTGAAAGTCAAACAGAGATAAACAAATCTTTTTTAAGGACGTGATCCATAGGGATCCAGAAAAAAAGACCACTTCATCAGTTCCATCAGCACCAAGAAGGAGAATTGAAGAAACTGAAGAAAATGAGGTAAACAGAAGTTTTGGACAGAATCGCCGCTCTGTGCAGAGCGGTAGTTGCAAAACCGCCGCTCTGTGCAAAGCGACAGTTGCAAAACCGTCGCCCTGCCAGGGCGGCAGTCCTGTAACCGCCACCCAACCAAGATGGTGGTCCTGAAACCGCCGGTCTGCTCAGGGCGGCGGTCCTGACACTTCTAAACAGAAAAGAAGAATGGAGCAAGAATGGACGCAAATTTGAAGTGCCCAACTGTGTCTCTTCCCTCCCTGACCTTTCCCATTCACCAGTGCACAGGAGGACATGGGAGAAGGCTATAAATATAAGGAGGAGAAAGAGAATTGATCATTCGAAGATCCAGAGAGATCGAGAAGCAGAGTATTAATATGAGAGCAAGTGAGCAGAGATTTTTCAGCGCTGGAGTGGAATTGTAGGAGTAAGGTGTGAGAAAACAAAGCAAGCAAGCAATTGGAGAGAAGGTTTACATTGTTGCTTTTTTTTATAATTATTGTAATCTATAAAAATTTGATTAATTGGCCAATACAAGAGGGAAGAAAGAGCAATTTCCCTTCCCGACTAGTTTTCCCTCATTGGGGGTTTCCAGGATAAAATTGTTGGTGTTTGGAGTTTGAATTCTTTCCTATTCTCTGCAATTTCCTTTCTATAGCACTAGATAATCAGTCACTAAAGCTCTAATCTTCAATCAATCTATCATTTTCCAAAGTTGAAAGTAGAACAACATAATTGTGTGATTTCGTAGAGTTCCAAAGTAGAAGTTTATGGATCATTTTGGTATCAGAGCTAATTATATATCCAGGACTGTGGAATTCAATTCTTTCTTGTGATTTGTATGACAGTGACAAGGTCCAAAGGCGAAGAAGTTTTACCTTGCGAGCCAGATATTTCTACGAAGAAGTGGAAACAGAGAATTCGAGCTCAAATGGAGGAAGAGAACTTGGTCCGTAGAGTCGAGATGCTAGAGACCATGATGGATAGGTTGCATAGAAAACAAGAAGAGCTTTCAGATCTGCAAAAGACGGCTTCGGTTAAGCAAGATTCCATGGACTCAGTGGTTCGAGCACTGGCCGAAAAATTTGGTATCGGAAAGAGCCACGAAGAGGAAGAATGGGAAGAGCATGAAGAAGAGACGCCAATTGTAAGCAAGAAGGTAAAATCTGCTCATACACCTTTTAAAGTCGAAACGAAATTTGAAATAAAGAATTTTGTTGAAGGACAAGTAGAGGCAGAATTACTAGATAAATGGCTAAAATAGTTGGAAGTCTATTTTAGTGTGCATAATGTCACTGAGGCACAAAGGATCACCTTTACACGTCTCAAAATGGAAGGTCATGCTCTGGTTTGGTGGGAAACCCATCTAGCCACTTGTGAAAAGAAGAAACGTCCTATTGTCAGTACTTGGAAAGGTTTTAAAGAATTGATTAGAGCTAACTTCTATCCTATTGACCATAAGACTAACATGATGATTAAGTGGCAGTACTTTAGGCAGGACAGCGGTCAAAGCGTGCAAGACTACACTACGGAATTTTGGAGACAAGCCATGTTGCTAAATATGGACTTGGAGGATGAGGACATTTTGACCAAGTATTTGGGAGGACTTCACACTCACCTTCGGAGGAAGGTAATCTCCACGAAGCCCAAGGATCTCAATGAAGCTTGTATACAAGCATACTACATTGATGATGAGAAGAAGCAAGGAGAGACAGAGCCAAAGGGAGACCTGTCAGCAGATCAACAGGAAAAAGAACAAGGGAAGACAAGTAACAGAGGTAAATGGAAAGGTAAACATACCGCTACTGCTTTGCATACTTGTAAAGATCCTAAGAATTTCTGTAAGAATTGTGATATAAATGGACATACCGATGCCACATGTTGGAAGTTGCATCTGGAATTACACCCAAAGCACCGAACCAAGGATTCCAAGAAATCCATGGCCGCTGTGAAGACAGAAGCAGAGGTGGAGATTGAGGATGATTTAGATGTAGACGAAAGGCTGAGATGCACGGCCACTAACATGTACGGGGAAGCAGAAGAAGAAGAGGTGAGTAAGATTTTCCAAACCAGAATCCAAATCAAGAAGACTAAGGTAAACGCTTTAGTAGATTATGGTTCTCAGTCAAATCCGATTTCTGATGCGGTTGTAGAACGGCTTGACCTAGAGACTTACGCGCATCCACATCCATACCCATTGGGATGGGTGAAGAGGGGTGTAGAAATACAAGTTACAAGAAAGTGTAAGTTTCAGTTTGGGATAAATACCCAATATATTGATGTATTAGAGGCTGATATCATTCCACTTGATGCATTTGATGTTGTCTTCAGAAGTCCTTACTTGTATGCCAGGGATGTTGTGTTCACAAGGAGGGAGAACCGGTACAGAAGGGTCAAGGACGGAGTCAGTTTCAACATCTAGGCACACCAGAGCAAATCAAAGAAGGCTATGGTAAGTGCCAACCAAGCACAAATGGAAATTCAGGAAAATCATCAGTTTTGTTTACTTTCATTGGAAGAAAAGCAAAATGGACTTGAGAGCACGCATATTTTGGATAGCACTTGTCAGTTTTTGCGAAAGAAGCCACCAAAGGAACTGCTCATTCAAGGAGCAAAATAAACTTCCACTATGCAGTCACCGTATCTACCTATTGATTTATTGGACCTAACCGTGGGGTAGCAAGGAAAAGAGGAGATACAAGGAACAGTTGTGACTATAGCAGCAGCGTACATGGAGAGGATTCGGCCAATCCATCTCAAGAGACACAAACAAGCAATAAGGACTAAACCACTACCGTATGGGAGCTTCGCCATACTTGAGCAGGTTGGAAAAGAAACCTTCAGGCCATACTTCATGTAGATGCACGTGATAGCAAGTTACAAGAGCTCGCACCTACTAACGCCATCTATGCATGACAAAGAAGGAAACATACAGAAGTTGCCTTCCAAAGAGGATTGTACTCGAGGCAACTTGGAGGAGGATGTAGCACTGGAGCAGCAAACCAGAGATCCACAGGAGTCTTGGCAGGTTGGACAAGAGAAGACACCAAGACAGACCCAGTGGTACTCGAAGGAGCAAGAGAGGGAGTTGATTCCTCTACCACTCCCTTACTAAGCTTTTATGGGACCAAAAGCCTCCTAAGCAAGGGAGGTATGATCCATAGGGATCCAGAAAAACACACCACTTCATCAGTTCCATCAGCACCAAGAAGGAGAATTGAAGAAACTAAAGAAAATGAGGTAAACGGAGGTTCTGAACAAAGCCGTCGCTCTGTGCAGAGCGGCGGTTGCAGAATCACCGCCCTGCATGGGCGGTGGTCCTATAACTGCCACCCGTCCAGGGCGGCGGTCCCGAAACTACCGGTCTGTTCAGGGCGGCAGTCTTGACACTTCTGAACAGAAAAGAAGAATGGAGCACATATGGATGCAAATTTGAAGCACCCAACTGTGTCTCTTCCCTCCCTGACCTTTCCCATTCTCCAATGCATGGGAGGACATGGGAGAAGGCTATAAATACAAGGAGGAGCAAGAGAATTGATCATTCGAAAATCCATAGAGATCGAGAAGCGGAGTATTAATATGAGAGCAAGAGAGCAGAGATTCTTCAGTGCTGGAATGGATTTGTAGGAGCGAGGTGTGAGAAAACAGAGCAAACAAGTAATTGGAGAGAAGGTTTACATTGTTGCACCTTTTTCATACTTATTGTAATATGTACAAATTTGATTAATTGGCCAATACAATAGAGAAGAAAGAGCAGTTGCCCTTCCCAACTAGTTTTCCCTCATTAGGCGTTTCCAGGATAAAATTGTTGGTGGTTGGAGTTTGAATTCTTTCCTATTCTCTACAATTTCCTTTCTATAGTACTAGATAATCAGTCACTAAAGCTCTAATCTTCAATCAATCTGTCATTTTCCAAAGTTGAAAGTAGAACATAATTGTGTGATTTCGTAGAGTTCCAAGGTAGAAGTTTACGGATCAGGATGATTCATTCAACCTTCTAAATCTCCATGGGCATGTCCCGCTTTTTATGTAAATAAGCGGAGTGAAATAGTCAAAGGCAAGAAAAGATTGGTTGACAATTATAAGCCCCTAAATAAATATATTCTACATATCCAACATACTACTCAGTGGCGGTAACATTTAGAGTAAATTTGATCTAAAATCAGGTTTCTGGCAAATATTTATAGACATCAAAGATAACTACAAGAAAGCATTTACCATTCCAAGAGCTCAAGTATGAATGGAAAGTTCTCCCATTTGGATTAAAAATTGCTCCCTCAATCTTTCAAAAGGTGGTGGATCAAATCTTTGGTCACCTAGAAAAAATTTATGATAGTTTATATTGATGATATCTTAATATGGTCAAAAAATGTTAAGGAACATGTTGAACATCTTTCTCAGTTTCATATGGTGGTCTTTGACAATGGAATGTGTTTAAGCCCAGCTAAAATGGATACTTTCAAAGAATCCATTAATTTCTTGGGCGTTACTCTTCATAATGGAACCATATCTTTGCAAGATCATATTGTTTCAAAGATTGCTCTCTTTCCATATGAAATTCCAAACAAAACGCAACTTCAAATATTTTTAGGTTGTGTCAAATATATTGTTGGATATTATAAAAAAAGTTGTTGCAGATTGATTGATTCTCAACAAAAGATTAAGGCAGAATGCTCCTGATTGGAATCCCCAAATGACTCAGGCAGTCCAAAGAGTTAAAAAAACATGTCAATCTCTCCCTCAAATGTCTCTTCAAGGTAAAGGTTTTAAAATCATTGAAACAGATGCATTTGAAGAACATTGGGGTGCAGATTTAAAAGAACAAATGTCGAATGGAAAAGAGAAAAATTGCAGGTATGCGCCCTTCGGTATTCAAAGGTCCTGAACTCAAGTATCATTCTAGTCACAAGGAGATCTCAGCTGCCAAGAAAGCTATCCAAATCTTTTTTGTTTTTCATCTAGTATGAAAAGTTTCTGCTCAAAACTGACCTTCAGCATTTTGAAGGACGGCTTTATGAAGGAGATCCGACCAATAAAACCACATATGGTCTACTTCAAAGGTGGACACAATGGTTTGATGGATATGAATTTAATACTAAACATATATCAAGAAAGAAAAAATTTCTTGTTGATTTTGCTAGCAGAGAATTATCTTCTGCAAATGTCAATTTTGTTGAAGTATCTACTTAGTTTTTTATGATCCCAATGAAGAAAAATCCCAAATGAATGACGAGTTAATTGGGTGTTTAATTGTTGTGTTCAGATTTATAGTTCAAAGTATGTAAATTTTAACCAAATATAAGATCCTTAAATGGCCTATAAACGATGAGGTGCAATCAAATACAATAGACCATGAACGCAGAAACTTTGGTCAAGAAAGGTTTGGGCAATGGTTGAAGAGGTGTAGAATGGGGTAAGGCACGAAAATGGAAGTATTTGGAGGGGCAATCCACAACCACCATATGACTGATTTACCCCTAAAATTTGGAAGGCACTCGCCTTCAATGAGATCCACTAAAATATATGTCCAAAGCCTTGTAGGAATGAGAAGTGGTTGTGGCAAGTTAGGAGTTGCCACTATTTCGTCCTTGTGACTTTGGCAAGTATCACGTTCATCGACGAACTGCTTGATGTCTTACTTAATTTGTGCCAAAAAAAATCCAATTAACCCATTCATATGTTTTCAAAACCCCTAAATGACGAGCTAAGAGTGGTGCATGTGGTTTGAGATGAATTTTGTGTTGCAGCACTGATTTGGGAATTAAAACCACACGTCCATTTTACCATAAATAATATCCATCCTAAGAATATTTGGGGGTTGAGGTAGGATTGATACATAATTGTTGGGTGATTCGTTGTGTGGTAGGGTATTGTTGCCATTCTTGTTAGATGGCTTGCATCCATTGGGAAGAGGTACTGATAAAGTACATACCACATAGTGAGGCTTGATCCTCATATTTGAGAGAAAGTGCATCTAAAATCACATTCTCCTTCCCTTTCTTATAGGTGATTTTATAATCATACCCCATGACCTTGGTGACCCATCTTTGTTGATATGAGAGGAAAACCTTTGTTCTAGGAAGTATTTCAAACTATGATGATATGTTTCGAAATAGAAATGTTTTCCTACTACGTACGGCCGCCTTTTGTTGACAACCTACCACATGGCCATCATTTTTTTGTAGGTGAAGCATACCAAATTTTTCCCATAAAGGGCCTTGTCGGTAAAAGTGATGTGGTGACCTTGCATGTCGACGGCGCTAAGTCTATTGCCACATACATCGCTTTCAATAATGATACACTGCCACAAACATTGCTTTCAATGATGAGTGTCTCGAAGAAATCCAGCATTGCTAAAACAAGTGTAGTACACATGCCTTATTTTAATACATCAAAAACATGTGTTGTTGCGTCTATAAAAGAAAAAGCATCATCTTTTAGCATGGCCATTAATGGGGCAATGAATTTTCCATAGACCTTAACAAAAAAAATTGTAATAGCTAGTGATACCCAAAAATCGGTGAAAGCTTTTGGGTCTCCCGGGTTGTGGCCAATTCTTCATTGCATTAATTAATTTTCTCGAGGTCAACTCTTAACTCTTGTTGCAGAGATGATATGCCCACCATACTCAACTTCTTGATAACCAAAGGAGCACTTGGAACATTTGGCACATAATTGATTATAAGTTGTGATACTAGATCAAGATGATATAAATACTTTGCCCAAGTTTTTCTTTAGATCAAGACATCATTTAAGATTACCAAGATGAATTGGCGAAGAAATGGCCGAAATATTTTGTTCATCAATCCCAATAATGTTGATGGGATGTTGGTAAGCCCAAAGAGCATGACCAGAAATTCATAGTGACCATCATGAGTACAGAAAGTTGTTTTGGAGATATCTTCTTCATTGATGTGAATCTTGCGCTAGCTAGAGCACAAATATGATTTAAAAAAAAAATTGAACACCACGAAGCTCATCTAGGATAAATCACTCAAATGGGGAATGTCTTTGATAGTGAATTTGTTTAGCTCTCAAGAAACGGTGCATAGTCACCAAGACCCTTCCTTTTTGCACACAAGTAAAACAAACGAAGAGTAGGTGCTTGTGCTTAGGCAAATTACTCCTACCTTAAGGGGTTCATGTAACATCTTTTCATTTCCGTTTTTTGAAGGAATGGGTATCCAATACGATCAATTGTTGGGGGGTACACTCCCTTGAAGGAGTTGAATACAATAGTCATCAAGACGTTGAGGTGGTAAGCATGTTGGCTCTTTAACTACTATGGCATCCTTAGCTAAAATCTTTTACAAATCATCACATGTGTTGGGATCTAAAGATGGACTGATTTGAATGGAAAACTATGAGAACCCTTCTTAAGCAACTTCTCCATCCAATGAAAGCTTATAATATTGGTAGACCTAGGAATGAGGCCCTTTAATGTGTACTTATGCCTATTATCAAAGAACTGCGACCAAAATTTGGAGAAGTCCCACAAAATTGGTCCCCAAGGGTACGTAGGCATTGATCCCCAAGAATTACATCACATCCTCCCAAATACAAATCAAACGTATCAAAATCAGAGATTATAGTCTCCCACTGAGATACAAATATTGTTGCATTTTCCTTTACAATGTAATGTTCCACCATTAGCAATCATAACTTCGAAGTTACAACATGGATATACAAAGCAGTAGGTTTATTTGGATAGCCGAAGGTCAATGAAATTATGTGTGTCACCTGAGTCAATTAGAATAGTGAGAGGGGTATTCTTGAAATACCTTTCGAATTCCATAGTTTGAGAGGTGGTTATCCCTGCCAAGGCATGTACAAGAGCATCCACGCGAATGGACTCATTGACCTCCATTTCTTCTTTGTGAGATATAAGAGCATCTTTGCAATCATCAGTATTAGGTGACTCAACATCTAGTGGATACAGGTTCTTCTCCACACACATATGGCCCCATGTGAATTTGTGGTCACAATTATAGAATAACCCCTTTTCCTGACAAGCTTGCATTTTGACCTCTATAAAGCATTTAATGAGGATTGTTTTTGGAGGTGGGGTTTCCATTGGGTGGTGGAGTTCTTTGATAGAATAAAAGTTGAAACATGGCACTGGGCCATGAGTTTGTCTTCTACTAACTTAGCCAATCCCAAAGCTTTCATCATGTCATTAGACTTGAACATTTTGACCTTTGCGTGAATCGTATTCTTAAGGGAACTTATGAAACAACTTTTGAAAAAGTCATCACATAATCCTTAAGTTTGATTTGTTAATTTTGCAAATTCCATTTGATATTCATGAAGTTTTCCTGTTTGGCGAAGTTTGATGAGGGCCCTGGTGAAATGATCGTAGACACTAGGACCAAAGAAAAGCAATAATAATTTAATAAGCTTCTCCCAAGTGGGTACATCATGAGATTTCATATACCATTGATGCCATTGGACAGTTTTTTCTGAGTGGAAGGAGGCAATAGATACCTTGTTCACTGCATAAGTATTGTGGAGACTGAAATATTGTTTCCATGTAAATCCAACTAGTAAAATATGTGCCATCAAATCTAGGTAAGTCCAATTCCAGGTCACGTGGCATGTTCTTGGATGGAAAACTACCCTCAAAGTGTACGTCATTGTTGATTTTTTCTTCCATCATTTAGAAAACAATTGGCCCAAAATATTCACTTGCACCTTTGTAACTCCCATGTGCCGACATTGTTACACACTCTACAAATTGTATCTATGTTTTGTACTCTATTAGAGGCACTTTCCAAACTACATGTTTGTTTTGTACTCTACGGAAACTAATTTCAGCTACTGTTATGGGATAGATCCTCTAGTGGTGGTTTCTTCCAACTCCAAGTTTACATGGTTAAACAGTAGGGCGAAAATGGTAATGTCACAACTGGGTATGTCTAGTTTTGTGGACTCACATTCAAACTTAATATATTCGAACATAGTGTCAGCCCAATGTTTCAAAGCACTATCTATGGAGTGTAGAGCATACCTGTAGACCACTATCCCGTCTAAGAGATCAGTTGTGAATAACTTTGCAACAATAACTACTTACCGGTGCATCACAATCAGAACCAGTCGATGACTTCCTATGGCTAGACTTTGAAATCAACTGAGGGCTCTTCCAATATACCTGAAGGTACATGGAAGCTCAAATCTGTATACAACATTGTCTAATGGCTTGTGTATTGGGGAATAACCCCTAACTCTATGGAGTAAGGTAAAACTGATAACCGCTCAGTCCAGAACAACTCTCTTTGATTTTTAAAACTGCCATAGCACAGTAAAACCTAAGAAAAACAATGGTTGATTTGGGCCAAAAAGCTTAATGTCGCAACTTATTTTACCACTTTCTAGTCACCCAAATTAGCAAGGGCTGGGTGAGAGCATATGGTAGACAGTCATATGGAGCAATAAACGGATGAATTTGCAGCAAAATACAGCATTGGAAAAAATTCTGATACTAGATATATACCTTCCTGCAAACAGATAGAACCAGTATAAAATAAAGAGAAAATGTATTGCAAAAATAGAAAGTAATTATATTGTATTAAAGAGATCATAATTGCATCACATATCACAATCCTCTTTGAGGGGGCAACCTCCTTTGAGCAAGCTCAATACAAAATAATTTGCGGATGCTTTTATACTAGCTTATGCATCACATTTATACTAATTCTATTCTATCCAACTACCACTTCCCATGCATATGGGATTATTCTAATTAGCCCAAGGGACAACTTACAAAGCATATGCATCTATAGATTTTATTAATAACAAAGATTACAAAGAAAGAGTTAGGACAAAGGGGTCTTAACACCCATTTCCATCATGCATTGAAATTTTATTAATGCACTTCTTTTCACACACCTCATCATTCACACAAAGAATCATGAAAACAATATTGATAGTCACATAAAGGCAATTGAGATTTCATCTTTACGCTAAGTGTGCATAGTCTTGAATGCTATTCTTTCTTCATACATTACTTATTTCTTTTAAATTTTCCCTTCTCAAATGTACAACCAAAAAAGGGTAAGAGATTATCCACCAGAGACTAGATGACTGAAACTAAGCTTGTTGTTCATGTTCATACAAATCCAGAAGAGGGTGGTGTTGTATGATCCTCTCATCCACCCACAACAAGTGCAAGGGTCCATGAGAGAATAATGAGGAATTCATGTTGTGCATTGATATGAAACTTAAGCTTCTCATAATCATAATATCACTCCCTGAGACTGATTAAGCCCACATAATATTTTTAGTGTCACGTGACTCATCACACATGTTTCACTTAAGATTTATCGACCTCTTCTTGGGCTTGAGAAAAGCAGCTCATAATTATACAAGGAAATGAAAACAGATAAACTAGTCATGGAAGGAAAAGAACTTTCACAAACACAATCACACTGCAATTTTATAAAAACTTGTAGAAAATATCCATTGAACTAGCTAAGTGGATATCAACACAAGAAAGTGCAGAACCCTCTGACTATGGTATAGTTTACCCCCTGCCACACCCAACCGAATAAGTATTCAGGATACCGTCACAGATTTCTTCAATCCTACCAGTATGGCTTTTCCCCCTTGCATACCTACCAACCCAACAAAAATAAAACGGGCTACTAAAATAGCTTTTTCCCCTCCTCTGTCTCATACGCAAATGCAATCAAATGGGCTACTAGCATGGCTTTTCCCCCTCCCATGTCTAGCACCCAAACATACCGTCATGAGTTTTACCACCTCACTCATACCATGGTAGAGGCCTTTGACCTAAATAGTTATTTATGTAATCATCCAGTATATAGCATGTGTAACTTGGAAAGCTTCTCCCTTCTTTACTGACCCCACCTAACACACACAGCAGGATGGAGATTACAAAATAAAGGGGAAAAGAATTTTATAAAATCTGCAATTAAAAACATAGGTCCATGCAACAATTTTAAATATTTATTCAAATCAGAATCTCCACATAAAGAGACTCTTGAAATACCTTGTTCAAATGGTTCACAAAAGGGATTGGATCACACAATCCAAATTCTTCACTCGGCTCAACAAACTTATGAATCAATCTCCATTGTTTCTACCCATAACATCCCACCACCAAAAAGCCAAGAACAATCCCCTGTTTCTTCGCCCTTCCTTTTTATAGAATTGCAACTATTTTGACAAGAATCAAATGTCTATCATTACCAAGGATGGGCTTTCCTAACTATTCCTAGTCCATTTGCAACTAGTATCAACAAAGGAATGGACTTCAATGGCAATTTTGACTGTGTTTCTTGCAAGCCGTATCTTTACTTTAAATCATCCACCAATCCATCAATTGTTTCCCTTTTAATTATTATTTGGTCATCGTCCTTTTTATTTTATGGTGCTCCCTTCCTTTTCAGTCTTATAATAATCCCTTTTTGATCCTTTAGCTGGAATCCTTAAATTTAATTCATGTCTTTTACTTTATATTATAGAAATAAAACTTTGATCCATTTTGGAGCAACCGGAGTGTTATTTTACTGTGCTGTATCAACCAATCTTCACCGGGTCATCACAGCCTCTACTACAAGATCAACTCAATTATCCCTCTCGTGGAAACGTGCAACCCCATTTCACCCTACTTGGCATTGGTATGAACCCTGTGATATGCACATGCACCAAATTGGATCATGGTACCTCTATTGTAGGACATGACACGATGAATCTCAATTATTTGTGCAGTAATAATAAAACAAATTGAGTCATTACATCATATGATAGTCAAAGATGCTAGATAATGAGTGCCACCTTTACATAGAATGCCACGACCAATGTAAACTGCCCCATACAATATAAAGTGCTTCACATACCAAAATGCTACATAAGATGGAAGTCAGTATAGTTATCTACAATTAAAAGGGTTTGTGCATCTGTCTGTTGTAAGTTATGGTGTCGCACATACCAAAAGTGGCAAGGAAATTATACAGCCCATATCAATCTGAATTAAAAGGTATCGTTTGGGCCAACATATTAATATAATGGTCCGGAGATGCTCTAGTGGGTCTACATAAAAGGTGAAAAGCTATGGGGCACCACACAGTTGATGAAAGATCCCAATTTCTTTGATACGCCTGAGAAGAAAACATCAGTAGAGTCCTTGGAAGCAAAGGAGAAATTTGAGCCAGAGAGAATAGATTTGCATATGCAAATTGATGAGGCTGGCCCATCCAGCCCTGATGATTATCAGCCTCCACTAAAGAGGCCTAGATTGGACCACCTCCTTCCTGTGGAGCAGATATCACAGATTGATAAAAGAAATCTAGAATAAGTGAAGGCACTCATTAAGAATAGTGGATTAATAGTATTTCTTGGCTGGGATCTTGAGAAGCAACATTTTTTATTTTTTTTACATGATTGTTGGGGAAATAATTGTTTTCAGAGCTGACCTCTCTTCTAATAAGATGGCTAGATTGCACAATAAGTGTGTGTGAAATGGAAAGGCCTCTATGTTATCCATCTTTAGTCCCAGTACCCAATTCCTAAGAAACCTTAAAAAGAGCTAATCATTGATGAAAGGGTTTTTCTGTTGTGATTGATGCAAGTGTTATGACTGCGAATGAAGCAAAAGATTACATCTGTGGTTGGTTCAACTGACAGAATGCGAGATGAGACTATTGATCAGTTGTCAAATCCCGATAAACAAAAGACTATCATCAAGGCCAATGTCTACAAAGGGGAAAATCAAATGCTCTTGTAGCAATTAAGCTGCCACTTGACCTTTTTGCCCCTCAACAACCTTTTGCTCTTGATCCAACTCCAGATCCAATTGAAGAAGCAGAGAGGGAAATGAAGGAGATGGAACAATCCTACAAAAGAATATTGAATTCTTTATTCACTCCATATGGTTCCAACATAGCCAAAATTACTACAAAGTTGTGGGAAACTATGAATGCCTTGTGCTTATTAAAGAAAGCAAAACTAGAGATAAAATCAACAATACCAATTGTTGTTGGAGGAGAAAGTAGGAGACATGAGTTGGAGCAGATTCAGTAAATTGTAAAGGACCTCACTACTGATTCATAATGGGGGCTCAGCCCCCATAGGAACAAAGGCAACAGGATTGTCAGCGTCTAGTGGCAACATGTGTTGTGAGTTAGCCTTAGGAGTGTGACTTGTAAGTTGTAAGTGTTTGTGACCTTGAGGAAGCCGTCACTAACAACCATATAAGGTTTAGCGCAAAGAAGGATGGCGCCATGTCCAATCTTCCCAGATTGCGATGCACCACTAGAAGTGTGTGCGGCATCTGGTGTGTTGCCAATTTTATCATAAGTTGACAACACCTAGGCTTCTGCCATCTCAAGCAATTTTTAATTTCTTTAAAGGTTGTTCGTAGGTCTTCCGTTAGCTCTGATTTAAATCCTTTTAGTTAATATGATTAATCTAAGGGATAAAATGTACGCATGCAATGATGTTCCCAAGTCATAAAATCAAGGGTAGTACAATAAAGAAAATTATTGCATTGCTTCAAAAATAGTTAAACGTGTCGGAAAACACATCAGATATTGAAAATGACATGATATGAACTACACCTGAAGTGATCTAGTGAGCATCAACTATAAATTTCAGAGACTAAATACTAACCCCTACTGGATTTGTTGAACATTATGAGCAATATAAAAATATGTCAAAAGATCATTAGCATCATCTGAATGTTTGGAGTTGATTAGGCCAAGAAATTATCAATAGACTATTACAAATAAATACAAAGTTTACAAAACTATGCATTAAAAGTCATTCCTAAAGATGGACTACCCATTAAAATTAAATAAGAATGAGTTTGTGAGGATAGTAGAGGCTAAAGCGGCTAGCCTTCTTCAAATGACAAATAGATCATGATTTCGTCAAGAGGATTATTTTGATCCAACCAAATACTATTCAAACCAAAGATAAGTTATTTATGCCCTCAGAAGTTGTACCATGTACCATTATGTTTTCAGGGTCCATACCTGTTCGAATGAAGAGAAAAGATGCATACCACCCAAAAATTACCGTATATACCAATTGAAAACCTGAGAAAAGCAGAAAATTATCAAACATAATACTATACCATTCTAATATTACTAATGAAAATTCCAATGCTCGGATCATCTTTTAAACACCAAAAAATACCTTAATTCATAAAGAGGAAAGGAAACCACCCATAGAATCGATGCATACAACTAAAGTACAAGCCTTACTCAAGATGGGGCCATAACTAGGCCAGCATTCATAAAATTACCAAACTCAAAAAAATCCTTAATTCATAAAGAGGAAAGGAAATCACACATAGAATCAATGCATACAACTAAAGTACAAGCCTTACTCAAGATGGGGCCATAACTAGGCCAGCATTCATAAAATTACCAAACTCAATCCCCTACCCATATAACCTGGATACAGATTATCTTGGACTTCGGGATTATGGGGTTCATTCTGAAGTAGTCTCATACAAAGGAATTCCACCATAGGATGCATTTCCTGACTGTAAACATGCCAAATCAGTTGGGAAAATTACAAAATAATACGACAATGGCCCTCAATAATACTTAAGAAAGAAATGAATACATATTATATGGACATGCCCATAACCATACCATTCTATATGCATTTCCAGACCTTGTAAGGTTGCCGTTGTTGCACCCACACCCAATTCATAGATACTGTATGCCCATAACTGTACAGTTCTATATGTATTTCCAGACCCCCAAATCCTATATTTTGTAAGGTTGTTGCACCCACACCGAATTCATATATACCAGTAACCATATACTCTAAAATATGTCTGTGTATTGTCAAATTCCCAAATCTTAAATTTTGTTGATTCGTCACGACGTACACCCACTCCTAGTAACCTTTCATAAGTTGGGTGGCTCCAACTATTGGTTTAGAAAGGCATTTCAGAATATGTTCTCATTAATAGTATGCAAGGCCAGTGACTCCCAAATTCTTGAGAATTATAACTTCAAAATTTTGAACTCTAAAAAGAAACAAATTCTAGTTTTTTATTTTCATTTCATTTCAGTAATTACAAAGCCAACATTATTTGTATTGAGGTTCTATAATTTACAGTCATCTTCCTTGTTATTGTTTCTTAAAGTTTGTACATTGACTTTTGCAGTTGAACAATTGGTTGTAGAACTAAGATGTTTACGTGTCTCATACAAGAATGTGTATTGTTCCATACATTACAAGAATGTGTTATTGTTATTTCATTCTTATTACCTAGTTTACATATCCAAAGCTTGAGAGATCCACTCAAGCATGATCGAGCATCTTCTGGGCTCTACCGAGCCTAGGTGTATGTGGTCCACTCACCCTATAAAACATAAATGGAAAATGGAAAAAAACACAATGTTTACAAGCTGTACTGGCACCACCCATGCCCCCAAAAAATAGCTAAAGTGAGATCCTTAGCCCTTCAAAAAAACTTAATAGCAAGTAAAGAGAATGTTTTTTCTGGTTTGGAACAAAGTTGAGAGTAGGGAAAACGTTTGCAAGCTTTTCCTTGGATTTATCTAAGTAAATAGATCAGTGTATGAAACGGAGTATTTGTTGCCTGAAATTTGGATTTAGGAAGCAATTTTCTGGAATGAACAGATTTTTTTCAGTGTTACATGGGTATGTGTCCCTTAGATTTTGGTGACATCTCGGACATCCTGAACGTTTCAGGGACTTGGGGACTTAGAGGGGACATCCCCTATTTTTTAAAATATATCAAAAGTTTTCTGACATTTTTACTTTTAAAATGCTGTTATTTTTACCAAGAACACCAAATTATGATCTTGAAAGTACTTAAAATACATTAAACACAGTTTAAATCCCTAAATTTCATTGAATACAATTAAAATATTCAAATATTAATTTTTATGTATTATTTTAATAGGCGTCCCCCTGCCGTCCCCAAAATTTGGGAAATTTTTTGCTGTCCTGGAAACCCCATCCCTCCGTTCCACTGTCCCCCATCCCCAAGACTTAGGTAACTATGATTTTTTTAGAAATAGTCATTGTTAGTACAACATTGGTAAGTTACTGTTAATCTATTTTAGTATTAGTATATTGTTACGAGTGAGAGTGTAAGTGAGTTTTCACCCCCTAGAATAGGGTTTAGTTTGTTGAAGATAAGTTGAGGCGCATATTTTATAGGAGCTTATATAAGAAGATCTCTTGATGATGATGAAGATTAAGTTGTGCAATTATTTGAATTTGGCATCAAAGTGCTCTTTGATCTATCCCTATGATGGAGAAGTGAAATGCTAAGGCACGGCTCTTTTTTTAATTGTTGCCCTGTTTTATGACATTTTTTATCAAAAATGATCATAGATTAATTTTGTGTGAGTTAAGGTCTTTTTGCAGTTTTGAGGTCATTCAGTATAGATTAAAATATTCTGTACTATTGTCACATCGTGATCTCGGGGTCCCATAAACTATCAGCAGCGTGCTTCTTCCATTGTAGCTCTTTATATTTACTCTGCCAAAATCTGTCCATGAGCATTATTGTTGTATGCACCTGCATCTACTGTCACATTGTCGGGTAATAATTGTGCCAGAATATCAAGTGTGCATAATATTCTATCTTGTGTGCAATTGTGCATTGTGCATTCACTGATGGTTATTTGTGTGTTGATGCATCCTAAATAAAACTGATCTGGCTTTGCATTCACCCACATTCTGTGCAGATCTGGCGTGTTCACGTCTGCCATACAAATTCCTAAAGAATCTCTGATCGATGTACATGGTCCTGTATACTTGACACTCATTTGTAGATCCATGTTGATCTATAGACTCCACCTGAGCGTGTAGTTTCGACATCTGTTTTGGCATGCTTTGCTTTCTGTGTGGCATCTCTGCAGTCATCCATCAATGCCTTATATCTGTCAATGATCCTTGTGTATTTACATTTTGCTCAGCTTGTCTCTATGTCATACATATATCATCCTTGATCTTCCGAGTGCTACTTTGAGTATCTTCGTGCCTCTATCATCTGTGCAAATATCCACATGCAGCATGACCTGGTTATGCATCAATTTCAATCTTCTTACAGACATTAGCATGTCAAGGTCAAAGGTATAATACCCATAGCTTAAGACATAAGACAAATACATTTAGGTGTTTTTATAATTTTATGCTTTTAGGTTGAAAGTTATGTTTTTAATATGTCTAGTGTTTAGTATTTTTTTTGTCAACTGTTATGTGGTTTTAGCTTGCTTTATTTTATTTATGTTATATTTTTGTAAGCCTATAGTTTTGTGTTTTAAAGTGGCTTATTTGTTATCATAGAGGTCAAAATAGTGTTTTGACAATATTGTTTTTTCTTATATAGTCTACAAAATTGTAATATATGTTACAATAGTTGGTGCTTAGTTTGTATGTTTAGATCATTTTATCTATATTTAAGATTTTGTTCTTATTAGGGTTAAGTATGTTTTCAAATAAAACGAGAATGTGTTGGTTTCTTCAAGTCGTCATTAGTCTAGTTACACCTGTAGTATAAACTTAATAAAAGTCCTGCCAGTGTGTAGACGTTAATTTTCTACTTTGTACAGACGCAATATCCAGAGAACCCAGCATCCAATTGCAATGGGAATCTTGTATCTGTGGTGGAGAAATTTCCAAATAAATACATGCACATTGACCTAGCTGCTTGAGCTGCGTCAACACAAGGTCAGAGGAAGTGGAGGAAGGAGATCCAACCATAGTCAAGTTTGCCGGTAACTTAGGCGTTGCGCAATGCAATAGTGGTGACCAAAATGAATCCAAACAACAAATGAGCCGAAGAGCTGTTAGTCATTGCTTTTAGTGATGACATATCCCAGCTACAGATGATTCAACAAAACATGCACCAAATTGACTAAGGCCGATAATGGTGTCCAGTGGTAGTGGCTACCATTTACATTGTATCATGTACATAGGCTGCAAACACAAGTTCAGTGATAAACCAAACACTCACTAAAGAAAGTGAGCACCCGATCCTCGTATCTCTTGCTTCGATTCTGCTGAATAGGTCCAACCAATAGGAGAAGCAATTTTTGAGAAGGAAAGTGGAGGCTCATACCACACTTGAGTAGTAGAACGGTGAAGAAGCGGAGACCCACACCACACTTGCAATGAAGAGAAGGTTGTATGCTGCAAAGGTCAATAAGGCCCATACCAGCTAATCTCTTTGTGAACAACTCTATCATTGCTCACTATTTTAGAGAGAGTGTGTTTCTTATCATAGTTGTAGTAAGGCCATTCCCACTACCCCTGTTGGATTGGTTGATGTGTTCACATGCATCATAATATGTGTTCGTATTGCTAGCAAATGTAGACAAAGATAGAATGAAGAGGAAATGGACTGCACATCAAATGAATGTGTGTCCTTCATTTTATTATGATTGGGAGTAGTTACAATGTAGTTGGAACAGTTATGTGACAGTCTAAGTCACAAGGTTCGAGTTCAAGTCTAAGTTCGACAAGGATAAAATTTGGTTCAAGTTCGCCCAATGGATAAAGTTCAAAAAAAAATCATCATTAAATTCAATTAATAGAAAAACATAAAATCATATGAAATTATGTCAAACCACTATCTTAAACATGTAATATTATGTTTTTTTACTTCATACTAACCCTGTTATAGCCTTGGAGGCTACTTGTTACATCAAAATGTTCCATGTCATCAAAGAGCAAAGATACTCTATAGCGTTATAGGCCACTTGCTACATCAAAAAGTTTCCGTATCATAAAAGATCGAACATACTTTATAGCCTTAATAGGCTACTTGCTACATCAAGAAAGTTCCATATCATAAAAGATCAAACATACTCTATAGCCTTAAAAGCTACTTGCTACATCAAAAAGTTGCATATCATCAAGTGCACTTGGCTCATTAACATTATCATCATCACTAGATTCATCACAAAGGAAGTTAGGATCATCTACATCCTCCAAGTCTTCTGCAACAAGTTGGGATTGAGAAGAAGAAGATTCTTTTTCCATATTTTTCATGCACATCCGCAAATTGTTGCAAACATAAATGAGATCTCCTATCTTTCCTGACAATAATTTGTTTCTTTTCTTAGATTGTATATGATCAAAACAGCTTTAATTCCTTTCACACGATGATGCACTTGCTCCTTGACTCAAAATTCGAAGAGCAAAGCATTATAGTTCTTTTGCACTTGATCCATAAAATTTCTACCATTTTGTATCCCTCAAGAAGCAGTCTATCATCCTTGGCTCCTCATGTTGAGAACACCCCTTCTTCTGCTCGAAATGCCCTTGTTTGGTGCCTAATTATCCTTGCAAGTTCAAGATCTAGAACAAGCTTGTCAATGGCATCAATAAAGACCACCCTTGACTTCAAAATCACTTTCTCTATCTATATGAAAGAGCCTAGGCTCTAGATAACAAGCTGTTGAATGTAAGGGCGTGTGCATCATTTTCCATCTTACATTAATAACATCCCATATTTCTTTGTAATTTGCCTCCACATCATTGAATGACTTCTGAATGGATTCTTTACAATGGTCCATAACTTCTGGTGTCCCCAGATTTCACCCTGAAATTTGGGACTACCCTATTTAAAAAAAAATCGTACTTTTAAAATAGTGGGTCGTTTTGAGTTTTTATTGCCAAAAAGTCTCTGTAATGTATCAAGATATTCCCAAGTAGCCATATTAACCATTTTCGCCAAAAACCCAAATGCCCAAAATTGTTATATCCTATCGCTGAGGTTTGCCTGCGGAAAATTTGTGTTTAATTATTTTGAGCCCCGTTTGAGGCAAATTGTGCTCCGGTTTAACCTTGTTGTGATCATACATATCATTATTCCCATATACCAGAAGGGTTTTAACCAGGAATGAATCTTGGGCTTTATTTGTGACTTTTGGCAACGTTTTGTGTTTTATGTGTTTTCCCGTTTCGTTTTCTGTGAAATTTCTCTAGATCAATTCATTTGTCGGTTTGGCCTGATTCTTTACCTGGAGTATTTGGAGATCACCTATGCATGTTGTGCCAAAAGGAATTCGCCATCGGAGGTCTAGTTCTCTCGAAAAAGACGAAGTCGTGCACCAAAAAGCTTCTTTTGGGCAGGCCGCATTTTTGGAAAAAGAGGGTTTGAAGTGGATCATGGGATTGTTGGAAGCAGCAGGCAGGTGAGAATTTTGTACCTGCCTAGCAGGGTACTTTTTCCCATGGAAGCAACGCCACTTAAGTCACAATGGGAAAATTAGAGGCAGTAGACAAGCGGGAATTTCTTACCTACCTTGCAGGGTAAAAATTCCCATTGTGAAATAAAAGAAAAATCACATAAGGCATTGATGGGATTTTATTACCTACCTTGCAGGATGAATAATCTCATTATGAAAGTCAAACAACTTAAGTGAATCATGGGATTTTCGGAGCTGCCTTGCAGGGTAAATAATCTCATTGTCAATTGACTTTTAAAAATAGAAATCCCTCATGCCAAAAAGTGCAACCCCTTTAGGGAAAGAAAGGCAGCCTTAAATGCAATAAATTAATTAAACTCTTCTCCAATTTTGGCGCCCAGGTTTGTGGAAAAGTCAACAAAGGGAAAGTGGATAAACGGAATTGGAATTAGAAGTTTTAAAATTAAATAAATATTATTTATTTAATGCAGCCCCTTCATGACAAAAAAGTGCGCCCCATTTGGGAGAGAAATAATACTTTTTTAAGTATTAATTGATTTAATTAATTCCTATTTTCAGTGGCTAAAGTCAAAGCATACTGTGAGGCTTAAGTTAACTGGAAGTAGAAGTCTAAAATTAAATAAATTTAATTTATTTAATGGCAGCCATGAGCATGCACAAAATAGGTGCCCCATTTGAAGAGTAAAGCTTATTAAATAATTAATTAATTGCCAGGAAAAGGAAAGACATTAATTAATTATAGAATTATGAGGATTATATAAGCAGGGGCTGCCATAAGGATGAATTAATTAGTTCAAAAGCAGAGAAGTGCAGCCCAAACAAAAAGTGTGCCCCATTTGGAGAGGAATTTTGCTCAGAAGGTGTAATTAATGTTGGAAGCTTCCAAATTTGGCGCCTAGGTTGAAGGAGGTTGATTTGTGTCTAGATAATTGTCTCCATAAGTGATACAGGTGCTCAGGAATTCATTACAGGTGCTTTTATAAGAGAAAGGGAGCTTAAATCAATGTCCAATACATTGAACATATCCTCCGAATCTGAAGAATTATCCAGATCTGCAACGGTTGTAAAGAATTCCGGCCGAATAAGGAGAAAAAGAATTGTTCAGACAAAGATAGATACAACCATGGCAAAGAGGGATGAAAAAGAGAGCACAACAGAGTCATGCATCACTTCTAAATTTCCAGACATCGGAGGAACATATCTAGGTCCGGAACCTCTTTCCGAATTGATTGACAGATCTAGAGCAGGAAAGACTTCCCTCATGCGTGCAGTTAAAAGCAGTGGAATTATTCAAGCTACAATGTTTCCATACACAGCCTAGTTGCCAAAGTTCGTTATGGAGTGTGCTAGGTCTTGCCATCCATCATCTAGATCAGTCCGAGATGCTACATGGAAAACAATAATCCGGTTGGACGCACAGTTCATCAATTATTGTTTGAAGATTCCGGCACGAAAGGTGGTGACTTCTATTAACATACAGGATGTCAACAGCAGGTGGGAGAAGCATAGAGTTGACTGCATGAACATAATGAACAGCAGATCCATGAAGAAACCCAGATCTCCTTCCAAGTTCCCAAGAACTCTTCCGCGGTCCAATCTAGTACAAGAGGTGGATGATATTGCCAAATTGTTATGCAGGATAAATGGCGAAGCAAACGCTCACACCTTTCGCACATGGATGTATGCTTTCATCAGGACCATTGAAATCAACAAGGCAGATTCAATAATCAATTGGTCGGAAATCATTAGCGAGAACATTGGTGAGCAACTCCGGAATGTGAAGCGTACTTTCAGCTTCAAAATGACTTCCTATTTGGTATACGCAGCAGCTTCACAAGGCATCTTCTCCAAACTGGATAGATGTGGTGTTCTTTCCAAGGACCCTATTTTTGAATGCTACCCACAGCTTACTGTATCTGCGTGTAAGAAGGATTACAAGGTGGTCAACGATGGATTCTTCTACAAATTCATTTGCAGGCTGGATGGCGATCTAAAGGCCAACAGGGTGAGCAAGGAAGCATGGGAAGTTGTGTCAAGAATTGGCAATCTCTTCATTAAATTTGCGGATTTCACATACCTCGGGGTCACCGGCTTTTCTGGAGAACCAGTTAAGTTGCCCAGATATCCGAATGATAGATTGGTCACCATGAAGCTGAGCAAACAACTTGTGGAGATGCACGACCTTCAGTTGAAACGGCACAAATCTACGGGCTTCTTCCCAATCACTGTGGGCCATTATAGCTATCAGAGTATTCATAAAGCCCGAGGAGTGGAAGCGGAAATGTTCTCTAAGTACGAGCAAGAGTTCTTACCAGCACGACTGAACTTCGATCCATTTGGAGTAGCCAAGAAGACGATCTCCCAGGAGTACGCACATGTGCCTTCATTACAAGATTTTTGGATGAAGTGCAAAAGTGAGAAAGAGGTTAGAAAGAAATATTTTAGCAGGCTATCAGCACGGCAAGTGTTTGACTTTGGATTAGCACGGATACCTGCGGATCTTAAAGATGATGGGCCTGTGTTACTTGACACATACCATCGGATGGGAGGAGATAGAGCTGTACTTCAGGAGAGCGTAGGGGGCTGCCATACGATTGAGGAAAGGTTTGTCGTTGTTCTGGTGAATACTTCAAACTGGTTGCTGACGAAGGGATACTGCCTTGATGAAGCATTGATGAATCAAATCACGGGCAACTTCGGCACAGGAGATTCCCTCAAAAGGAAGCACAGAAGAGAAAGCAGCAGAAGGCCTGAGAAGATTAAAGTACACAGAAGGTCTCAATCAAAGGAGAAGATCACTTCCACGGCTATGATGTTAGTTCCGGCTTCTCCAGCATCCAGTATTTCACCGACTGTTGCACCTCAGCAGGACACTGTCATCCTCCGTTGAATCCGGCAACATTCATCTTCTCTTCTCAGCCACTTCGTTCAGCACCTGTTCCTGAAGAAACGTTGAAGCTCCAGATGGCAGAGTTTGAAAGAGCTATCTTTGGACGATTCAAAAGATGGCAGCTAAAACACTGTAGCGGTTTCTGATGGAGAGGAATCAAAGTGCGAGATAGTGGTACACTCGGCAACTTCTCATTCTTCGAGAAGTAATTTCTCAGAATGGTTGACTTCGCAGTTGCTTCCAGAGGCTAAAGTGGAAATCAACTTGGAGGAACACGACTTGCAGCTGCTCCTGAGTCTAGGCGGAAAAGACAGAAAACCTAAAGTTGCTACGGTAACTTCAAGGTTGATCATCAAGGAGTCAAGGCAGAAGTTTGCTGAGATGTCAGTTCCAGCAGATGGGAAGAAAGAGGATGAGCTCACGGCAGAAGACATAACAGTAACCAGAGTACCCATCGGTCAAGCCACCACAGAAGGATTGAAGCAAGACACGCAGACATTGATAGATACTCTATTCCTTAGACTTGACAAAGAAAAGGCGGAGAAAATTGAACTTCAGAAGCAGGTATCTCAGTTGTGCGAGATCATTGCCAAGGTTGCTAAATCTTCCACTCCGCCAATTTCAGCTCAAAAGCAGGTGCGTGATCATCTGATGCAGGAACTGGAAGATGCAAGTAACCAGGTGAAAGCTATCAACGAATGAAAAAATCTTATCGTTCGTCAAGCTTCTGTACAACTCGAAGAGGTGTCAGCCCACCTGAAAGTTATGAAAGATGCAGCAGATCAGCTGAAGCAACTGGTGACAAGCACGGTAGATATGAACATAGTTGCTAAGAGTAACTTGAGTACTTTGGCTGAAATCAATAAGCTGCCAAGAGAAGTGTTGATTGCGGAATAAATTGTACCTGACGGATCAGTTGAGAAGGGGAAGCAACTTGAGTTTGCAGTATCTTTCCGTTTGGAGATCTGTAGAATTATGCTGAAAAGGATGCAGGCACTTGAGAGTATGGCTTCTTCTTTACCAAACAATATCATTGCTTTCACTCATGAGGAAGTGGTCGGAAATGTTACTTCATACACACGGATCATTCCTAGCAGAGTGCCTAATTCCCTGGAAGGATCTCTTCTGATGGTGCAAGGGAGAATTGATGGAACTATTAAGCCTTTCACAATGAATTCCTTCACCAGACTGGTGGCACTGCAGTCGGATATTGCGAAGTTCAAGCCGAGCTTGGAGGATGTGGAAGCATGTATCAGGGTATTGAATGAAAGTTTGCTGCAGTTCCGGACAGAAAAGGAAGTTGTGGCTAAGACAGATGGCAAGATGTTGAATTACATGTTCGACAAGTATATTCAGTATCAGAACAAAAAGAAGATATAAATGTTACAGTTGGCGTGTCTTTCTTCTTCTATTCTTTCTTCTATTTTTCACGTTCCCAGATGTAATTGTAAAACTTTAAAGTTATTAGTTTTGAAACCATTACTTTAAGTTAGGTGGAACGATTCTATTAGTTAAGTGACAGATGTGTCACTTGACGAGAAATTAGAGGAGGATGATTGCCAGATGTTATCTTTCCTTCTTGTTTATGTTTCAGTTCAGTTGAGTTTCCCATTTGTATTTTCCCTTCTCAATCTTATAAGTAGAAGAAGAACCTTCGGGTTAATGATCAGAATTTGTAAGCAGCATTCTTGTGTACCAGACTTTGTGCTGAAACCCCTGTTAGCCACTTGAAGCAAAGGAATATAAAGGAGCAGATTTTCAGAGAACTTTGTGTCACGGTGCATTGTGTTTCTAGCTTTTTATCTCAGATCTTCTATAAACTGTGTTATTTTAGATCTAGATCTAAAGTTGTCTTTGCTTATAATTATGTGTGTTGATATCTATTGGTTTCTTCTATGTGCATGCAATCAACTCTGTTATTTATTGATTGGTTTGCACATCTTCCCTATTTCTTCCCTGTGTTTATATAATTCCCTTCTTCTATAAATATTTCCTTTCTTAAACAGCTGCTTACTTGCTGCAGAACTATACAGCTATGGCTCATCAGTTGAATAGTTAAAGTAAAACCCCCATATAAATACTAGCATATTTTCTTGACAAATTTGACACGGGAGCCTCGCTGGTAAATGAGGGAGATTTATCTCATGACTGCCTAGGTTTTTAGCTATGCAGAAAATCTAGCTAGCAACTTCGTAAACCATGCCAAGACAAGGGGTGTCACCATCAACCATGCGAAGAACATCCACAATAGGCTCACAAACTTTTAGAACTTTGTTTCCACTTTCCCAAAAGTTTAGAATAATTTGTTTTGCATGCTTTCCCTTAGAGCTTGTTGAAAGTGCAGATTTTTCCCAGTCATTGCAACAAATCACTGATCTTATTGCAGCTTTCTCTTCAACTAATCTTTTTAAAGTGATAAAAATAGGCAAACCTTGTTTCACAAGGCCTCAATAACTCCTTAGATGCATGTTGACAATAAATGCTCAATGTAAGGCGGTGGTTCCTTATGAAGTTTGCAATTGTCCTCCCCCTTTGAATTGCTTCATGAACCCAAGGAAATTTTGCCAAGTCCTGAAGTAGCAAATTCAGGCAATGAGTTGCACAAGGGCTCCAATAGATTAGAGGATACTTGTCCATTATCATTTTTCCAACACCTACACAATTAGTGGCATTATCAATGACAATCTGAACTACATTTTCCCCACCCACTTCGCGAATTGTTTCATCCATGATTTTGAAAAAAACTTTTGAAGTCTTCTTGTGGTTCATGGTGTCAACAACTTCCAGAAAAGATATTCCTTAAGGGCAATACACCAAGACATTAATCAAGGGTCGTTGACACATATCAGACCAGCCATCACTCAATATACTGCAACCTATTACACTCCAAGAGGCCTTGATTTCTACCATATATCCAGTCACCCTCTCTTTTGAACTTTCCAAAAGAGTAGTCATAAGCCTCTCTGAACTAGGTGGAGTGTATCCTTTTCCCAATTCAGAATTTTTTTAATTGCATTTTTTAAAATAAGACTCTTTGCCACATTGAATGGAATGGTGTTTGAATAAAAGAAATATGTTAATGTGTCATCTACATCTTGTTTTTGAACCAGTTTCCAAATGCCAAGAAATGTTCCACTACCACATGTGTTTGATTGCATACAAGATGATGACATGCTTGTGGAAAAACCCTTTGATGTGTTTCTAGAAATAGCCTCTTCAATTCTCTATTTTTTTGTGTGGCTATGTGTTTTCCAACAAGTGATTGTTTTTCCTCTTTCTCGAATTTGGCTATGATTTATGGCGTGACATTAGGACAAGCTTTAACACCCCCACCTGGCCCACCTACTTTGCCAAGCAAGTGGTCGATGGCCCTAGTTATACTGTCAATAAAAACTTTGTTGCATAAGTTACATTTCATTGCATTTCCAGTGCGTGTGCGTGTGCGTGTGACGTGCTTCCATCCCTCAGCTTTCAATTTCAAAGGATCCATGAAATTATAGACACTAAATCACACACTTGGGTACATTTCTAGGTCCTAAAAGCATACTAGCATTTACATGATTTCTAAGAAAGAAAACTAGTAATTGACGACTATCTTTGGCCTCTTTTATTTGTTTCTAGTTGTTTATTTGGTCCTACACACCCTACAGCCCAGTCTGAATTTTACCTGCTTATCTTTCATGGCTTCAGACACCAACGCCCAGGCGGTCCTATCCCCCCTAAGCGCCCCTAACCCTTTCTCACCTTACTCACTCCTTTTGGGTATCTTTTATCTTTTGGGCATCTTTTTTACTTATGGGTCAGTCTTCCAGTTGTCAATTACGAAATTTAAACAAGGGAATCATATAAATACATAGTTATGTGTTCAAAATAAGTGACCAAGCACTAAGCATTATTGTCATCACCTAAGCTTGCATTCCAAAGGCACTAAAGCACTCCAAAGGCATCCATCTAGCATCCATTCAAGGGGCAAGGGATTGCATACACAGTATAGGAAGGGGAAATTTATTCTATTCCATCCACACATTTGCATTTTAGTGCAAATCCAGCCCGCTATCTAGTGCAACTTGCACAAGGGTGTCCTATGGCACAATTTCTACACACACACAAGAACTAAATGAAGTTTAAGATGTAGTGCAACGCTCGGTTATAAGTTCACTCTCGGGGTGACTGTGGGGTCAGTTTGACTCCTCATTTTGCGTTTTCCTTTTTAGTTTTAATGTGGTTTATGGGCTTGTGCAGGTGAACATATCTTTTGCAGGTTACAGGAATCATTGGCGATCATAGTGCGAACATCAGGCGATCAACAAAGAGCAATTGCGAAGACCTTAGCATGGAAAACAAAGTAACACGTGTAAGTAGAATAAGCTAGCAAGAGTAGATGCAACCAAGATATGCAAGTGCAATATATGAGTGTGATGGAATGGTATGCAAAGTGTGGCGATGGTAAGAGCAACGTACCCCCCAACGGATGTGTATGAAATGAAATTCATTTATAAATGCCCCCCCAGCAATCAAGAATGAACCATAGAACAAGAGTGCATCATCGGGAAATGGTTGGAAAATGTGTGCAAGACAAATAGATCATGAAGCATAGAGCGTGAAAAGTGAATGCAAATCTCTTATAGATTTTCACACACTGCAATGATGCTCGGCATTGTATCCTTTGCCAATTCCACCGAGGCTCCTAGGAGCATCTACCTTTACTACACTCATGCATTCCAGGTGTTATTGTTTCATCATTTACTACTTCTACTTTATAGCACATTACTTTCCATTGATACATACAGGCCTTGACATACTATTTATCTTTCTAACATGATAACAAGTGCTTCATGTGTAGCATTTGCTTTATAGGATTATATGCCACCATGGTTATCTAACACATTGCGCATGATCTTGTCTACCATTGTATGCCATTGTTTGCGGGCTATTCCCTATGTCTTGTATGCTTACTGTATGTTGTTGGCCGCTTCGGCCCTGATTGTCTTATGACATTGTCAGTGATGTCCCATGGTTGAAACCCGCTTTTCACGGTCCACTTTGTTTGCACACTTGCTTGATTATATTGCCTTCTATTGCATGTTTGTTACTTTTTCTACTAACACATGTTACTAGCCACTTTGTTTGCATGTGCCTTGGTCTCTACCATGCACATCCCCTACCCCCTGCAGGTATCCACTTCAGCACAACATCAAGTCCTCTCTTTTGGGCCGCATTCTCCTACAAACGTCGCATGCACCCCAAACGAGGGGGGACATACATTGGGTGAACAAATCACCCCTACAGCATCTCAAAGCTACAACACAGATCTATACAATACAGAAACAGAACAAAAATACAGTCACAGAATGGCCCAAAATCTGACTTGGGTCTTCAACACAACACAAACACCAGCGCCTAGCATCAAACAGTAGTGCCTAGGCTCCCGTGTCCCCCTAGGCGCTAACATCCTAGGGGCAGATACAGTTAGCTTATCAGATCGGCACAGTTCACAAAAGCCTTCAGAGCAGTTCTACAGTTACAGAGTCCTTCAATTACAAAATGCATTCTATCTCCTTCAATCGGTACAACTCGGAACTAATTCGGAACAATTGGAACAGCAAGAACAAATCAGAGACACACCATCTGCAGTGGTGTTTATTGGGCAAAGTCATGGATGGAGAGTAACACTAGACCTCTCTCCCTAACACTTGCTCTTTGGCCTGAGATCGCCCTAAAAACTCACTCTTGGTGTGAGATTGCCCAAAAAACTTGCTCTTCACAGCATTTCAAGACATTTTTCCATCTTTTACATCAGGTGCACACTTTCCTTTACTATTACTTTTACACACTTCTACAAACTTTTGCATACTTTACTCATATTTCTCATATATAGAACTTTGACTACTCTTTCGCTCTTCTTTTGCAAGTCTGTCCTTAATACGCAACAAGAAGCGGCCTACAATAGCAAGAACAAGCACAACAAGTACAACGCAATGCATACACTTCACCCCTAGGGTCACTTTCCTTTCCTAGTCTCCACGCTTCTCTTTGCATCATCCCACGCTTCACTTGTCCTCTTAACACGCTATTCGCCGTACGCTCTACAAAATCATAAGGTACACATCTCTTATCTACTTTATGTTATCGAGTATTCACTGAATAACATAAAGTGGGGGCAAATGTAGACACTAAATCATGCACTTGGGTACATTTCTAGGTCCTAAAATCATACTAGCATTTACATGATTCCTAAGCAAGAAAACTAGTAATTGACGACTATCTTTGGCCTCTTTTGTTTCTCTGGTTTTCTATTTGGTCCTACACACCCTACAGCCCAGTCAGAATTTTACCCTCATATCTTTCATGGCTTCAGACATCGGCACCCAGCCAGGACAGAAGCACTAAGGTGCTCTTGTCCCCTCTAGGCGCCCCTGACCCTTTCTCACCTTACTTCTTTTTGGTCTCTTTTATCTTTTGGGCATCTTTTTCACTCATGGGTCAGCTTTCTAGTTGTCAATTACAAAATTCAGACAAGGGAATCATATAAATACATAGTATGTGTTCAAAATAAGGGACCAAGCACTAAGCATCACTCTCATCACCTACGCTTCCCCTCCAAAGGCATCCATCTAGCATCCATTCATGGGACAAGGGACTACATGCTCTGCATACACAGCATAGGCAGGGGAAGTTTATTCAATTCCATCCACACATTTGCATTCTAGAGAAAATCAAGTGCGACATCTAGTGCAACTTGCGCAAGGGCATCCTAGGGCACAATTTCTACACACACAAGAACTACATAGATTCTGAGATGTAGTGCAGCGCTCGGTTGTAAGTTCACTCTTGGGGTGACCGTCAGGGTCAGTCCAACTCCCCATTCTACATTTTCCTTTTTTGGTTTGATGCGGTTTGTGGGCTTGTGTAAGTGAATTTCTCTTTTGCAAGTTACAAGTATCATTGGCGATCATAGTGTGAATATTAGGTGATCACCAGAGAATAATTGAGACACCCTGGCGATACAACATAAAGCAGATCCAGAGCTTTTGTGCAGTCACGGGCGCCCAAATCCAGTCATCAGCGCCTAGGCGCCCCTATCTTGCTGCAGGCGCCCCTCCCTAGCCTTGTTCATGAGCTCCAGAATTTACAAAGGTCAGATACGACGTTGCTTACATCTTGTTCAGCACTTTTCTTTGCTCAGATCACTTTCAGATTGTGTGTAAGTCAATTACATACCCTATCTCTCTTCCTTGCTTAGGGTTTCATATATTACATCTTAATTTGCTTGTCTCATTTCTGCACATTATCATTTTGTACATCAGTTACTCTACAATACTTAGATTTAATTAATTCAATTTTTATTAAACAAGAAATCACCTGCAAAAGTAATATCACAAAGTTAAAGGACACTTAGAGAGAAACTAAATATAGAATGTGTTTAAAAATTTAAGAAATTAACAATACAAATATTTTGTTCATATAATTTTTATATATTAAAAATAAAAGTAAACGTAAATAAATACAAATAAAAAACAAAAATAAACATTGAAATAAATCTAAAAACATACCTTAATATCAAATCATGATATTTAAAATTAAAAAAATTAAATTGATACCTAATAAATTTAAGTTTTACTTTAACTAATATTTAAAATTAAATTATGTCATTCAATGGGTGGTGAAAAAACTAGACTATTGGCACACTAGACCTTTATCTCTGGCTGGCAAATTCCAAATTTATTCCAAAGTTATGGCGGCCACCCATGTGTACTACTCGTCTTGTTGGATGCCTTCCAAAGCCTTCATCCAAAAGCTGGAAAAGCTACTCAAAGCTTTCTTATGGGCTAATGCTTCTACTGGCAAAGATTTTCATTGTGTTGCTTGGGATATATGTTGCTTGCCTCGTAATTCTAGAGGCCTTAGGCTTATCCACATTCAACGCCAAGGGCAAGCTCTCTGTGCCAAGTGGATCATCAGAAGCATCACTGACCAGGAAGCTTGGAAAGTTCTCATACGACATGGCATTTCAGAAGGCTCTCCTTATGGTCGTCTTGCATGGAAAGGTTTAAGGTTTGTCAATTTGCTCATCACTCATGTGCCTGTCAAAATCGTAGGCACCTTCGTGCTTAAAAGCATCTGGAAAGCCTGGGAATATGTCAAACCCTGGCTTATATGGAAAGGGGATGGCTTTCGCAATGGGCTATCTCTAAACCAGCAATCTCTTTGGTGGTCGCCGATTTTTCAATCCCAAGATCAATGCTTTGAAGAGGTCCCGGGAATCTCCGCGCTCAAATTCTTCAAACGCGGAATTCATACCATTGAGGATTTTTTCTGCAAAGACAAGCAATCCTGGCTTGTTTGGCCGGAGTTTAAAACTCTGTTTCGGCTCTCTAACCAGGATCAGGATACTTTCAATACTGTGATCAATTCAGTTCCTGGTAACATGCTACATAAGATTGTTGTGCACTCTTCTCGCCTTGGTGGACAGACTGGAAGTTGTATGTTGATAGTCCTTTTTGTAACTATAAAGCCAGCAAAGGCTATCGGTGGCTCTCACCCCATTTGCCCATGGTGGACAAGCTTAATAGTCGCTGGAGAATTAACGCTACCCCATCTGTCTGGGGCAGACGGTTTGAGACTGTCTGGACCATATGTGTTGAGCCCAAAATTGCTCATTTTTTGTGGTGTATTCTTCACCAAGGCCTTCCTATCGGGGCCTGTCTTGTACAAATTGGGATTTTGTGGTGTATTCTATGGGCATCTGGAAATGATTATGCATGTTTTCTGGTTTTGTCCCAAAGCTCAAACTACCTGGAATTGGATCCATACTTTTTTCTTTCCTTCCCGACCCCATTGTTTCACTTGGCAACATATTCTCTTGGGAGACAATCCCAAACTTTTGCCTCTGTTCACCCAGATTTGGCATGTTTTCAAAGGGGAGATTTTATTTTGGATATGGAAAGAAAGGAATGCTTTTTGTCTTTGCTAATTCTGCAATTGATCAATCTTTCTCGATTTATAATAAATCTATGGTGATCTCCAATGTGCTTTTACAGATTCAAGTTCAAGTGAATAAGGTGGCGCTGGAGGTGGACCATCTCCAGACTTTGTTGCGACATTGGGGGCAAGCCCCGTGCAATGTTGCTCGGGTGCCTCCCTGCCCCACCAAGTGCTCCTCACCCTCAGCTCGTGGCGGCCAACGCAGCAAATCCCAACGTTGAGCATTCAGTCGCTCCCATCGTTCTCCTGGACCGAGCCATCGGCACAGTCACTCACCTGGGCACCACCACGGTCAGGGCTCGCCGCCGCATTCCTCCTCTCACCAACAAGGTTAGGGATCACCGCCTCGACAACTTGGGTGGGGTTTTCCGCCTCGATCGTCAACTCACCAGCAGGGTTGGGGCTCTCCCTCCGCCACCTCTCAACAAATCACCTGGCATCCGCCGCCGCCACCTCTGCCTTCTGCTGACAAATTCCCTCGGCTCAGCTTAGCCATTCCTACGCGTGAGGAAGCAGATCCTGAGGAAGAGCATGCTAATGGTTGGGAGATTCACGACACTGGCAAGGATCTACCTAATTCGAGGTGGCCGGATGATCAGGATCCGCCCGCCTCAGACATGTTTGTTGTTGCCACCTATTTTGTCTGTCTTTTGCCAAGATCGATTTTTTTTGTTGTATCTCCCTAGGCTCGGCCTAGTTTGACATTTTGGTTTCCTACGCTCGGCCTAGTTTGTTCGTGGTTTTGGAGTGTGCTCTCATACCACCCACTTTTTTGTTGAAAGCTATCTTGTATCTTATTGCATTAACATAATATAAAATATTTTTCATCAAAAAATATTTAAAATTAAAAATAGTAAAATTATATCTAATAACAAAAAAATTAACTTCAAAATATTAAGGAAGACAAGATAAAAATAATAAATTATTATCGAACAGGTTGTAGCCCAACGGTGTGTATGATGGTATAAAAGATGTTGCCCTAGACTCGAACAAATTTCATATTCTATAAAAAATAAATAAAAAATAAATTCATTATTAAATTTTAAAAATTAATTTAACACATTTATTATTCATTATTAAATTTTTATTGACGACTATTAATGATTAGATAACTAATATTAATATTGGGGTTTTCTAATATTAATTTATATTGACGAATATTAATGACGGAAATTTTATTGACGAATATTAAAAATTAAATCAATACAAATTGTATCAATAAAAATTTAATTTAGGAAAGTTATCTATTAGTCAAATCATTAAGTTGCCTAATAGATGAAAGATTCTTATTCATGTTAGGTACATATCTATTATTTCTAACATTTAATTTGACATTATCATTCGATATGATTCGGATATCCCATGTCCCTTCTCTTGCATGAGATCTTCTATCCCCTAATGAAATTGAATCATTACTAAATTTTGTGTGAAAAATTATATACCAATCTTTTTGACACGTGAAGTGGTTTGATGTAATATCCCTTTCCCAATCAAAGACCCTTAACCTATTTTGTCTTCCTGACGACTAAGGAGAATTAAAAAGGGAGACTTAAGTTTTATTACTTTATTTTCAAGTGCTATAAAAATAAAATAGATATTATAAAAAGCACTTATAATAAAATAATAGAGTTAATAATAAAATAAACATAGAAAGAGCCAACAAGAGAAAAGCATTTATTAAATTGGTTATCCCTATGGAAAAATGCGACCAACTTGAAGAGCAATTAGAAAATAAAAAAAGGCAAAATTCATGGGTCAAAAGTTATCCTCCCAAGGAAAATGCGACTTGGCCTAGAAAAGATGGAGGGTGGAAAATGCATAGAAAAAATCATTGTATGTTGATTGGATATTTTGGAGGTTGTCTTAGGTCTCTTCTTTCTTTATAAGGAGAGGTCGACTTGTAGGAAGGCATTCTATGACCATTTGATATTTTTTTAATTTGCAGTTGAAGCTTGGGTTTTTGCTTAAAACCCTTAGGATTCATCCCTCTTGTGGACAAAAACCCCAAGAGAATGTGAGGAATTTTTATTCAGGGAATTCTATTGAGCTTACACAGATTTTAGTCATTTCCAGCAATTATACGAAGGAGTTTTTGCAGTTTGCTAATCAAGGGTTTGAAGAACTGTTGGAGCAATGTTTATTCTATTTACCTCTAGTGGAGTGACCCATATATTGGATGTATTGATGACATTCTAAGGTGTTTGTGGACTAATCTGGGTTGATGTTATAAAATCAAGTTTTTATGAATCATCTCCAATCATTTTCTGAATTTTTTGATAAATAAGTGTCATTTTTATTCACTTTCAGGTGCAGCAAGTCTGCAGACTTACATAAATTTTTGCAGCCTATTTTACCTTCAGAAAACTATATTTTTATGCATGCAAGAGCTGTTAAAAATATAGAAATCAGTTTGGAGTGAATGGGTATGAATGTACTTGTTGATTTGTGTGGATTCCTCTTAAAACCGAAGTCGCATTTTTCTAGGTTCACTCAGATCTGCATTAAATAAATTTCAATGTTTTCTCTAATCTGCAATTTTGAGTTTGGGGTTTGCCTAAAATCCAACTTGGTCAAAATATGTCTAGTTGGGGACATTACAGTGGTATCAAAGCTTGAAATCCTCCCAGCCTATGTGAGGAAAGAAAAATCAGATTTGAATGCAGTTAAAGAGGAAGATGAAGTGGACCCAAGTCCCTTTCTTTGATGGAACTGAGGAAATATGTGCTAGATGTTGGTTGAATGAATTTAAGAAATTTTTGTGGTATAATCCTATGTGTCAAGATGATGCCCTCGAGCTCGTTTCTAGATACATGACTGAAGAAGCACATAAATGGTGGCGTCATTTGTTGAAGACCCAAGGGGTCAAATCCGTTGATTCACTTGCAGATTTCTCACAAAGATTTCTAGAGAGGTTTGATGTGTAGGATGGTAAGGACGAGCGAGAAAGTGGAACCATGAAGTCTATACCCACGAAGGAGGACAAATCAAATCTCCACTTGGAGAGAAATCAGCCCATTGTGTATTCCACCATGCAAAAAGAAGAAGCTTCAAAAGGTATGATTTCCATTAAGCAAAATAATTGTGTTAGTGAAACTTTGCTTGCTAGAGAAATTGATAATAGACATGAGAAGAAATTCATATATGCAAGCAAGGAAGATGTAATGGAGACTCTAAGAAAGTGTGAGGAATGGTATAGCAAAGCTAGAGCTGCTAGGTTGATAACCGCTCAAGCGAAACAACATTTATAAGAGTTCAAGGCAAAGACTTCTTCACTTAGCGGGCATCAAGGTATGAGAAATGATATCCCTCAAATTATAGCAGCCAAAAGCATGGAAATCCCTTTCCAAGGAGGGCAGATTGTACAGATTGAAGAGTGTGTGGAAAAAGGTATGTCCTCTTGTTTATTGCAGCAGTTGATTCATAATGATATTCAGTCCATTGTTGACAAAAATGAAGAGGAATTGATACAAGAAAGTCAAATTATCATGAAGACAAAGGATGGTGAAGACCTTGATGGTACTCCAAGGTATGAATGGAATAACAATGGGTCATATTTATTGCTGCATAATGAACCATTTCAGATTTACTTTATTCATGAGGTGTACGATAATGCAAGTTATAGAATAAAGCATGTGGATTCCTTGTTCCAAATTTATGAATATGGGCATCATGAGAACTACCTATTTTTGCAAGGGCTCTCTCATTTGACAAGAACAAGTGCAAGGATCTTGGATCACTTCAGCATGTTCTGTCTATTGTGCATGGCACTTAGACAAAACAAATGTGGAATTGCTTGAGGGCAAGCAATTTTGGGAAGGGAGGACTATAATATCACCTTCCCAATCAAAGACCCTTGGCCTATTATGTCTTCCCGACGGCTAAGGAGAATTAAAAAGGGAGACTTAAGTTTTATTACTTTATTATAAAAGTGCTATAAAAATAAAATAAATTATAAAAAGCACTTATAATAAAATAATAGACTTAATAATAAAATAAACATAGAAAGAGCCAACAAGAGAAAAGCATTTATTAAATTGTTTATCCCTATGGAAAAATGCGACCAGCTTGAGGAGCAATTAGAAAATAAAAAAAGGCAAAAGTCATGGGTCAAAAATTATCCTCCCAAGGAAAATGCGACTTGGCCTAGAAAGGATGGAGGGTGGAAAATGCATAGAAAAAATCATTATATGTTGATTGGATATTTTGGAGGTTGTCTTGGGTCTCTTCTTTATTTATAAGTAGAGGTCGACTTGTAGGAAGGCATTCTATGATCATTTGATATTTTCTTAATTTGTAGCTAAAGCTTGAGTTTTTGCTTAAAATTTCTAAGGACAAAAACCCTTAGGATCCGTCCTCTTGTGGACGAAAACCCCATAAGAACGTTAAAAATTTCTATTCAGGAAATTCTATTGAGCTTACACAAATTTTAGTCATTTCCAGCAGTTGAAGGAGAAGATTTGCAGGTTTCTGTATCAAGGGTTTGAAAGGAAAATATTGCAGTTGTGTTTAATCCATTATTTCAGCCCTTTTTCCGATGGAGCGACCCATACCTCTAGAATAAAGCTGAGTTGTTTGAAGGTATTTTAGATCTGATTTGAGTTGCTGCATTATAAAATCTGATTTTTATAAATCAAATCCAAGCTTGTTTTTAGAATTTTTGGATGATATAAAAGTGCCTTTTTCAGTTCATTTTCAAGGGCAGCCTGTCTACAGATTTATATAAATTATTTGCAGCCTTGCATCTTCAGAAATCTGGTATTTTCTATCCATGCTTTTGAGCTGTCATAAATATCAGTATATCAGATTTGAGTGGAATGGGTCCTGAATTTCATGGCTGATTTCTATGGGTTTACTTGCTTAAAACCCTAGTCGCATTTTCCTTGGGTACAAATCAGATCTGCATTAAAATTTATTGTCCATATCTTTCTATAAATCTGTCAATTTTGAGGGTTTCGATTTACCTAAGAATCCAATTGGGGTTCAAAATGTCCTTTTGGGGACATTGCATCTGCTATCTCTATCTCTAACAACATAACACAAGGAAAATCCCTTAAAATCTGCCAATCTGTGGTTGGATGTGCCAGATAATAGCAGTTTAAAATCAAAACCCCTAGACGTCAACAATATAAAAATGGTACAACAGCTACAATACTGAAAATCCTTCGCAACAATCAGCAATGTCAGTAATATAGGGGCTGCAAACAACCATACAATGACTAGCAAGACTTCATTTGGCAGCAATAAACTGAAAATCACTCAATCCCATGTCTGAAAAACTTGTACTGCTGCAAATGATGTAAGGTAGCAACTGGAATGGTGATGACATTAGCCCCAAATCTGGAAATTATAATGCCAGTAGGCCCTGATATGTTTCCATTAGAACCTAATTACAAAAGTGTTATCATGATCAAGTGGCACTCCTATGGATGATGTTTTGGTTGTCACCAATCGATGTTCTATCCATTTAGCTATGAGAAACTCTTGGAGCTCCATCTTTAGTGCCTCAAAGCACTACTTTTCCCTTGGATTTCAACTCCATAGTGAACTCTCTAATAGAATGTAACCATTGCATGCTCAATTTTATGGTCACCTCTTCTAGATTGCTATAATAATGATTACCTTTTGGACTCCAAAAGTTGCTCCCGTGCTGCCCCAAGATATTTGTCCTTCAGAATGAACCATAGATCACTCGCCAAAGTGGCATTGAGTTCGGATCAGTCCTTATGAGTGGTGATAGTGTAACAGTCGTACATTCCTGAATTTCTTCCCAAACCATACAAAAGATGTTTGAATGTTAGCATCAATTGATCTCAACACGTGACCCCTTTTGCGTCTAACTTTAAGCCAAGAGGATTCCTCCATATCTCCAATTATGCGGTTGTTCCATGAAGATATTATCACTTTAACACATAAGACTAGGAAGAATATCATACCACTGCTGGGGTATTGCATTTCCTTAACCACATCCAGAATTATAGTGGCAGGAAACCATCTTGCACTAGTTGTACATGCCTCACTATTGATAGTAGGCTGGAAATCCTTCCACCCTGTGACTGGAAACTCTTCTATGACATTACTGAAAGTGTAAAGGGGGCTGGAACTGTAGCAACCAGCTGATATAAGATAGGAATCTGAACTCAACTAAACAACAAACAGTTCGACCAGCAACTCACCACTGTCAAAACGTGAAAAATATTCTCAACAACGAGTTGTTTTCTTCATTCTCACTACCAACCCTCCTACCAACCTCAAGTTGGACAATCCCATTTTACCTTAAGTGGCTCTTATTTTACTGCTCTTTGCCTTTGCTTAATATTTGCAAGATGACTCATCTTTGCTTGCTCTAGGCTGCAAACACCAACATTTCTACATAAAAATGTCTTTGCAAATATCACTTGTGATGGTAAAAAAAATGCTTGCAAGTGCAATATGATCTTAAGATTTATTGAGATACCTTTCCCTTTGTGAGAGTAATCTGTAAATCCCATCTAGAGAACTTTTGATGCTGCAGATTTTTCATCAATTACTGCTCCTTGAACTGATATAGATACAATCTCATTTGCTACATTTACCATATGAAGGTTCTAAATCATTAAATTTTGATTCTCTTTATGGAGGACCACACTAAGTATATGTTGGTATTTGTTTGTTGGATTGGTTGATGTGTTCACATCCATCAATGCATGTTTGTTCCAGTTCATAAGTTACAAAATAGACAAGTTACTATACAGCTACCTCCTCCCACATTTCCTTCTTCAATTCTTGAAATTTGCCTTGCAAATCCAAAGCATTAGGCATGAGCAACATGAACAAGCAATCAACCAACAGGTTGAGACAGTGGGTGAGAACCCATCGCTTGCCTTATTTCAAACTTCAATATCAGGTGCCTCGAGATATCATCAGAACCCCATATTCTTCTATGTAAACAACCTTGAATGAAAGGATATATGTATCCTTTGCTAAGAGTTGTGACTTCTACTTCATTTTTTTTTACCTTGAAATGACTCCAGTTCACTTTTCAAGTCACCAAACCTCTCATCAAGCTTTTCACAAAAGCAAATTCATAAACATCGATCTCTACTAAAGGCACATCAATTGCATGATACCCCGTTTCAATACTTTTAATAGGTTGTCCATGCAATTTTGAAAAGAATATTCACTAGTGGTGGTAAGATACCAGTGAAAAAAAAAATCTTCATTTCTATGGGATTTTTATTTTTTGCCCTCCTATTACATCAATGGAAAGTGGAGAAGCCTCTCTCTCACAGTGTGCGAGAGAGGGGCTCAAGGGGTCAATCAAAATACCATCCCAAATGGTAAATGCTAACAACGTATAGGAAAACACCCCTTGTTTCTTGCACTCTTTCTAATGGTATCTACAACATTAAATTTGATCAAGGGTGTCTTTTGCAAGGTATAACTGATCACTTTAAAAACACAATACACACCCAAATTAGACTTCTCATTCCCTGCATGAACATCCAGAATTGCAAATGCAGTCTTGAAATCAGATCGATTAGCAGATATAGGTGTAGCAAATTGGGCTGCAATAATTTTCTTGAAAGGCCAATCAGCTGAGCAATGGACAAGTGAACCAGCAATTCTTTACATTCATGGTTGTCTCCTTTAAGCCCTCAGCTTGATGGGCTAATATTTGCTTTGCGCCTTTGTGAGTACAGCATGTCAAGGTTGTTTTGGGCACTATGCTTTCTAGCCTATTAACATGTTGAATAACTGTTTCATCCTAATCAACAGCATCCAACTGATACAGCTGCATCTACATATGCTATAGTATTATTTCATACCAATGTAGAATGGTGAATTTCAGCAGTAATGATATTCAGTTCCCATCTAAGTTATGTTTATCAAGCTATTTGTGTGCCTCAAATATGCCCTCCCCGCATAGTTCTATTCGTTCCGACACTAGGTTCCCACACCATCATGTATGAGCAATTTTGAATGTCTGAGGGAAAGGATTGTCCTATCATCTCGTTTTGTACCCTTCAATCTTACATTGTAACTAACGGATAGTACGAAGATGATGCAATAAATCCTTGCTGACTACTAACCTGACTTATAAAGAAGATCATCAAAACGTGTTACCTTCATGTTACCTGATCCTGGATCCAACCTCCAAAAGAATTTAAATCAACATGTTGACTAGATTTTTTCCATAGCTGAAAACCTAGGCAGTCATGAGATAAATCTCCCTCATTTACCGGTGAGGCTCCCGTGTAAGATTTGTCAATTAAATATGCCAGTATCTATTTTCGGGGGTTTTACTTTAACCATGCAGCTCATGAACCATAGTTGTATAGTTTTGCAGCAAGTAAGCAGCTGTTAAAGAAAAGAAATATCTAATGAAGAAGAAAATAATAAAACGGAAAGAAATAGGGAAGATGTGCAACTCAATCAATAGATTACAGAGTTGATTGCATGCACATAGACAGGACCAATAGATTTTAACACACAAAATTATAAGCAAAGGCAGCTTTCAGATCTAGATCTAAAATAACACAAAAGTTTATAAGTAGATCTAAGATAAAAAGCTAGAAACAAAATGCACCGTGACACAAAGTTCTCCGGAAATCTGCTCCTTTCTATTCCTTTGCTTCAAATAGCTATCAGGAATTTCAGCACAAAGTCTGGAACACAAGAATGTTGCTTACAAATTTTGATCTTTTAACCCGAAGGTTCTTCCTCTACTTATAGAATGTAGAAGGGAAAATACAAATGGGAAACTCAACTGAACTGGAACATAAACAAGAAGTAAAGATAACATCTGGCAATCATCTTCCTCTAATTCCTCTCCAAGTGACATGCATCCGGATCCATAGTCAAACTTATACACATCTGTCACTTAACTTATAGAATCGTTCCACATAACTTAAAGTAATGGTTTTAAAACCAACAACTTTAAAGTTTTACAATTACATCCGGGAACGTGGAAAATAGAAGAAGAAAGAGTAGAAGAAGAAAGATTCGCCAGCTGTAACATCTACATCTTCTTTTTGTTTTGATACTGAATATACTTGTCGAACATGTAATTCAGCAATTTCCCATCTGTTTTAGCTACAGCTTTTTTTTCCATCCTGAATTGCAACAAGCCCTCATTCAAAACCCCAATGCACGCTTCCACATCCTTCAAGCTAGGCCCGAACTTCTCAATATCTGACTGCAGCGTTACCAGCTTACTGATGGAATCCATCGTGAAAGGCCTAACAGCTCCATCAATTCTCCCTTGCACCATCAAAAGAGATCCCTCGAGGGAATCAAGCACTTTGCTAGGAATGGTCCTTATGTATGAAGAAACGTTCCCGACCACTTCCTCATTAGTGAAAGCAATGACATTGTCTAGTAAAGATGATGCCATACTCTCAAGTGCCTACATTCTTTTCAGCATGATTCTGAAGATCTCCAAGCAGAAAGATACTGCAAACTCAAGTTGCTTCCCCTTCTCAACTGATCCATCGGGCACAATCTGTTCCGCAATCAACACCTCCCTCGGCAGCTTATTTATTTCGACCAAAGTACTCAGGTTACTTTCAGCAACTATGCTCATGTCTATCGTGCTTGTCACCAGTTGCTTCAGCTGAACTGATGCATCCTTCATAACCTTTAGGCGGGCTGGTACCTCTCCGAGTTGTACAGAAGCTTGGCGAATGATTAGACTCTTCCATTCATTGATAGCTTTAACCTGGTTACCTGCATCTTCCACTTCCTGCATCAGATGATCACTCACCTATGCTTATGTGCTGAAATGGGCTGAGTGGAAGATTTGGCAACTTTGGCAATAATCTCGCACAACTGAGATACCTGCTTCTGAAGTTCAACTTTCTCCGCCTTTTTCTTTGTCAAGCCTAAGGAATAAAGCATCTATCAATGTCTGCGTGTCTTGCTTCAATCCTTCTGTGGTGGCTTGACCTATGGGTACTCTGGTCACTGTTATATCTTCCATTGTGAGCTCATCCTTCTTCCCTTCTGCTGGAACTGACATCTCAGTGAACTTCTGCCCCAACTCCTCAATAATCAACCTTGAAGTCACCTTAGCAACTTTAGGTTTTCTGTCTTTTCCGCCCAAACTCAGGAGCAGCTGCAAGTCGTGTTCCTCCAAGTTGATCTCCTCTCTAGCCTCTGGAACCAACTGTGAAGCCAACCATTCTGAGAAATTACTTCTCGGAGAATGAGAAGTTGCTGAGTGTACCACTATCTCGTGCTCTGATTCCTCTCCATCTGAAACTGCTACAGTGTTGTGGCTGCCATCCTCTGTATTGTCCAAAAACAAAGCTCTTTCAAATTCTGCCATCTGTAACTTCAGCGTTTCTTCAGGAAGAGGTGCTGAACGGAGTGGCTGAGGAGAAAAGACGAATGTTGTCGGATTCAACGGAGGAATGGCAGTATCTTGCTGAGGTGCAACAGTCGGTGAAGTACTTGATGCTGGAGAAGCCAGAACTAACACCATAGTCGTAGAAGTGATCTTCTCCTTCGAATGAGACCTTATGTGCACTTTAAACTTTTGAGGCCTTCTGCTGCTCTCTCCTTCGCGCTTCCTTTTGAGGGAATCTCCTGTGTTGAAGTTGCCCATGTGATCTGATTCATCAATGTTTCATCAAGGCAATATCCCTTTGTCAGCAACCAGTTTGAAGTATTTACCAGAACGGCGGCAGATCTTTCCTCGATCGTATGGCAGCCACCTATGCTTGCCTAAAGTACAGCTCTATCTCCTCCCATCCGATGGTATGCATCAAGTAACACAGGCCCATCATCTTTAAGATCCGTAGGTATCCGTGCTAATCCAAAGTCAAACACTTGCCGCGCTGATAACCTGCTGAAATCTTTCTTTCTAACTTCGTACTCGCTTCTGCACTTCATCCAGAAATCTTCCAATGAAGGCACATGCGCGTACTCCTGGGAGATTGTCTTCCTTGCCACCCCATATGGATCGAAGTTGAGCCGTGCTGGGAAGAACTCTTGCTCGTACTCAGAGAACATCTCCGCTTCAATTCCTCGGGCATTATGAATACTTTGGCAGCTGTAATAGCCCACTGTGATCGGGAAGAAGCCTGTAGACTTGTGCCGTTTCGACTGTAGGTCATGCATCTCCACGAGTTGTCTGCTCAACTCCATGATGACCAATCTGTCACTTGGATATCTGGGCAACTTGACTGGTTCTCCTGAAAAGCCGGTGACCCTGAGGTATGTAAAGTCCGCAAACTGGATGAAGATACTGCCAATCTGGACACAACTTCCCAAGCTTCCTTGCTTACCCTGTTGGCCTTTAGATCGCCATTCAGCCTGCAAATGAATCCGTAGAAGAATCCATCGTTGACCACCTTGTAATCTTTATTGCATGCAGGCACAGTAAGTTGCGGATAGCACTCAAAAATAGGATCCTTGGAAAGCACACCACGTCTATCCAGCTTGGAGAAGATACCCTGTGAAGTTGCTGCATATACCAAATACGAAGTCATTTTGAAGCTGTAAGTACGCCTCACATTCCGGAGCTGCTCACCGATGTTGTCACTAATGATTTCCGACCAATTGATTATAGAATCTGCTTTGTTGATTTCAATGGTCCTGATGAAGGCATACATCCATGAGCGGAAGTTGTGAGCGTTAGCTTCGCCATTTATCCTGCATAACAATTTGGTAATGTCATCCACCTCCTGTACCAGATTGGATCGTGGAAGAGTTCTCGGGAACTTGGATGGAGATCTGGGCTTCTTCATGTACCTGTTGTTCATTATGCCCACACAGTCAACTTTATGCTTTTCCCATCTGTTGTCGGCATCCAGTATGCTAATAGTAGTCACCACCTGTCGTGCTGGAATCTTCAGACAATAATTGATGAACTGTGCATCCAACCAAATTATTGTCTTCCCCACATCATCTCGGATTGATCTAGATAATGGGTGGTAAGACCTAGCACACTCCATGACGAATTCTAGCAACTAAGCTGTGGATGGGAATGTTGAAGCTCGAATGATTCCGCTGCTTTTGACTGCACGCATGAGAGAAGTCTTTCCAGCTCTGGATCTGTCAATCAATTCAGAAAGAGGTTTTGGACCTAGATCTGTATCTCCAATGTCAGCAAACCTGGAAGTAATGCATGATTCTGCTGAGCTTTCTCTTTCATCCCGCTTTGCCATGGCCGGATCTGTCTTTGTCTAAGCAACTCTTTTTCTCTTTATTCGGCCGGAATTCTTTACAACTGGTGCAGATCTGAGGATTTCTTCAGATTCGGAGGATATATTCAATGTATCTGACATTGATTTAAGCTCCCTTTCAATTATAAAAGCACCTGTAATGAATTCCTGCAATTAATTCAGACAAAGACGGCAACCGGAACATGAACACTTGATTTTAATCATAAAAATTTGCATATATAAACCCTGCTGCCCCAAAATTTGAGGTTTTGTTTGCATGCAAAGCAAGCATGAATTTTGTCAACTTCACCTGAGCACCTGTACCACTATGCAGACAATTAATCAGACTTAAATCAAGCTCCTTCAAACCTAGGTGCCAAACTTTGAAGCTTTCCGGCAGTGAAAACACCTTCTTCTGAGCAAAATTCCTCCTTAATTGGGTGCCAAAATTGTCTGGGCTGCACTTCCTTGCTAAAGAATTAATTACTTCATTAATATGGCAGCCCGTGCTTATATAACCTTCATCATTCTATAATTAATTATTGCCTCTCCTATTCTTGGCACTTAATTAATTAATGAACATAATTTTCTCTTCAATTTGGGCGCCTATTTTGTGCATGCTCATGGCTGCCATTAAATAAATTAAATTTATTTAATTTTAGCTTTCTACTTCCAGTCCACATTGACTTCACACTATGCTTTGACTTCATGCGCCAAAAATAGGAATTAATTCCATCAATTAATACTTTAAAAAGTATTATTTCTCCTCTAAATGGGTCGCACTTTTTTGCATGAGAGAGGGCTGCATTAAATAAATTAAATTTATTTAATTTTAGAATTCTATTTCCAATTTCCTTTATCCTCTTCTCTAGTGTTGACTTTTCCTCATGCTTGGGCGCCAATTTTGGAAATAGAAACAATTAATAAATGCATTTAAAGCTATCCTTCTATTCCAAAAGGGGTCGCACTTTTTGACATGGCTAATTTCTATTTTTAAAAGTCAATTTCCAATGGGATTATTCACCCTGCACCTCAACTCCAAAAATCCCATGATCCACTTAAGTTATTTTGACTTTCATAATGGAATTTTTTACCCTGCAAGGCAGATAAGAAATTCCCATCAATGCCTTAAGTGATTTTTTTTATTTCACAATGAGAATTTTCACTCTGCAAGGTAGGTAAGAAATTCCCGCCTGCCTACTACCTCTAATTTTCCCATTATGACTTAAGTGACTTTGTTTCCATGGGAAAAAGTACCCTGCTAGGCAGATACAAAATTCCCACCTGCCTGTTGCCACCAAAAATCTTGTTGTAGCTTAAAACCTTCTTTTCCCAAAAATGTGACCTGCCCAGAAGAGGCCTTTTTTGTACATGACTTCGTCTTTTTAGAGAGAACCAGACCTCCTATGGCAAATTCCTCCAGGCAAGAAAACAGATTGAACCAGCAAAGGAATTGACCCAGAGAAATTTCACAAAAAACAAAACGAGAAAACTACCAAAAGCGCAAAACGTTGCCAAAAGTCACAGCTAAAGCCCATGATTCATTCCTGATTAAAACCCTACTGGTATATGGGAATATTGACATGTAAAACCTCAACAGGGTTAAACCGGAGCACAATTTACCTCAAACGGGGCTTAAAATAATTAAATAAAAATTTCCCGCAGGCAAACCCCAGCGACAGAATATAACGAGTTTGGGCATCTGGGTATTTGGCGAAATTGGCTTATATGACTCTCTGGGAATATCTTGACATAAAACAGATACTTTCTGGCAATTAAAACACAAAACGACCCATTATTTTAAAAGTACGAAAAAAATTTACATGGGGTAGTCTAAGATTTCAGGGTGAAATCTGGGGACACCAATAATTTAATTCACATACTTGGCCTGCATTGTTGAGAGATGTTCTGATTGTAAATTGACCAAGCTACTTCTTTTTGCCAATACCATTTATATTCTCAAAGTACGATGTAAACAATCCGGAGTTGATCTTTGTAGAAGACTTGTCTTTCAAAAGATTCCACCACAAATGGAACATCTCAAGAAGGAATAAGGTTAAATATCTTTGATCCTATTACCATGCAAAAGTGTGTACGGAGCCATTTGAACGTTTGAAAAGGCAATAGTAAAATCCCCAAAACTCATAGTGAACAAGACATCTTACAACAAAATGAAATCTAGAATCTAAAAGGTGATGATTTGTCTCGACAAAAAGCTGGTTAGAACAAATTGTATTGTGCTAGATGAACCTGTAGGCTGCGAGATAATTGTAGTTTAGTGTACACATGAGAGTAAATTAAAAAGGTAAAGGTAAAGGCACTTTTTTAGGTTATGGCCCAACTAGCACGAAAACTTGGAGAATGAGACAGGAAAATTTTTACTTTCCCTTATAAAATTGTGAAAAAGAAAGAAAATGTGAAATTATGTTGACAAAAAATGACCAAAAATAGGTCAACGGGATTCTACATTCAATTATAATAGAGAAGTACCAGGGTAAATGTAACCTATATTGGGAAATCTAACAAAATGCAAAGCACTTAAAGAAGCATATATAAAACAATGGGTGGACCTGAAACAGTTGAACCCTGAATCATAAAAGCTATGTACAGATAGTCTTTTGAGGCTCATATGGCATACCCCTCAAGAAAGCATGTAGCTGACAAATATGAAAGCAGGAAACCATGACAAGAGGCAAACAAGGTCATATGTCCTAATGAGTATATCAAGGCTCGAGCTTGAAGAACCAACAAAATCATCTTCTATCACGGGAAAAAGACCTATGCAGAATGTTAAAGCTTCGGAGAGCGATCTCTTTTGGTTCAATCCCAGCGGTCTTCAAAAAGGCTTTAAAAGGACCTGTGTTGAAATTTTTTTGAGTAATGTAAGGAGTTTCAATCAGAATCTTGTAAGGCGGGGATTTCTCAATATCAAGGTTGATCTGTTTGAGGAGAGATGAGGCCCTGGTATACCACGAGGTGCATATAGGATTTAACGACTATCTATGATAACCAGAATGAGAACTGGTCATGTACCAAATAATGTGAAGCATAATCACTACATAAAAATCACAGAGGTAAAAGAGGGGTAGGGTCCAACTCTGCTCAAATGATTCTATGGGGAACCAATCTTATGGCATGAAAATGTTTAGATTAAATAGAAATAAGAACCCTCTCTGAGCAGTTCCAGTCCAAAATCCTTAGCTATGAACTCCAAACTTCACAGCCATAGAGAAAAATGGAATACTGAGGAATGAAAAACATGGATCTTGGAAAGTATTTTCTAGAACTGTAACTAAGAGCTATGTCTTCCAAAAGTGGATAGTATTTGCACTTCCATCATAATCTTTGACGTTCGTGAGTTAGTTGGTTAAACATTTTACACATTGTCACCATGCATCTACAACATTGGTTGATTGGATTCACTTTGAATAGTCAACAGTATCCCATCTGTATATGTTTTCCCTCCTGCCACCTTAGATTCCTTATCAAGATTGCATTTTCAGAATAGAAAGAAATTTTAACAACATCAATATCATTCCAGCTTTCATCATCAAATTAGAAGACTCCGTTTTTGGCAATTTTATTTGGCATTATCCAAAAGGCAGGGTTTTCAGCGACATTTCAAGAGCCAAGATTTTTAACGAGGGAGGAAAAATTTGCAAAAATTATAATTAGAGTTACATAATAAGTTATACACATCGGCTTCTAGTAGGCTGTGGCCTAATTGTAAGGTCGAGCAATTGTCGCAGTGACAAGCTGGGTTCAATACCTGCGCTTAGCCCCACTGTTGATGTGGCCTGTGCCATACAAGGCCAATAAAGGACAAGTTTGGGTTCAAGTCGAGAACAAATTTTGGTGGAAAATACATCCCTTTGGACGTAGCATCTAAGCCAAAAGGCTGCTCTATGTTTGACAATGCACTTCCCAAGTTAATACAAGTAGCCTTTTGTGTTTGTCTACCCAAAAAAGGTGTACACAAGCTTACAAGCCTTCATTGAGAAACACAATCGGAATATCTATTGCACCTTCATTCATGTGATTTATCCTCTTTTAAAATTAATCATTACAAATTACAAATAATGATCCATTTGGATCTTTCCAAATTAGTTCTCGTAAGCATCTTATGAATCTATACATAGATGGTAGACCTAATATGGTGATCACTTTCTATGTAGACATAATTCTTTATGTTGTTCTATAATACAGTCATTCGTCCATTGCTCTTGATTTTTACAATGCATGCATGTTTTACTGATCTCAATATGTACTTTGAACTGGAATACTAGTATTGAATGCGATGCATGTACATGATGTCAAATTTTTACCTCCAATGCAGAGGCATCAAAGTTGACACTAATGAAATTTCAATGAATTTACAATGCAATTATAAGAAACCATTGCCTACAAAAGAGAAGAGCCACATTATATAAGCAAAAGATGAAGACATTTCAGGATGAACTAATATATTTATGCAAACATTAAAGCAAAAAGAATATCATTGACAGCAAGTTATCTGTCGAATATATTTGAATATATGTCCTTTGGAAAAATAGAACCAATGGTCCAATACCAATGATTAGATGTGGTAAATCTATTAGAACTTTCAGACTGTACGTTATATTCGTGAGGATGTGTGTGCATAGATGTGAGAATAGGAAAAAAGAGATACCAACGACAACAGCAGCTCTACATATATCATAATTTTGTTGGTAGTACAGCTCCCAAAAATGGTTCAAATGTGCTGCCACATAAGACGACAATTGATTAGCAAGAAAGTTGGCCAAATGAGACCAAATTTAAAGGGATCAATTTCCCTATAATAATTCTATTAAAGCACTCTTAAGAGATTTTGGTAAATTTACAACATGAATCATATTAAGTGGTTGCTACTGGAGTGTTCAATGAACGAAGAAGGTTGTCATACGAGGTACTCAAATGACCACAAAATGAATAGTTATTATTTAAAGTAATTAAGAAATAGCGTTGACAGGAACAACCAAACTCAAACATTATTTAAAATTAACTAAAAATTACATATATAAACATTTATACCATAGGTATTTTAAGGACATCATAATAAGATTGTATCTAAGCATGGAAAAAAGAAAAGATGATAGTCCTAAAATATATTCTGATAAAATGAGGCAGAGAAAAAAAGCAATTCTTTTGTAGAAATCCAATACAATGAAACAAGAGGAATGGCCAGACCACAACTAAAATGAGTTCACAAATGCATGCTCATGATAGTTTTCATTTCATTCAAATACAACTCACAGTAGCCAAACCACGATAGTGAGGTAAGTATTAATCTTGTGCTGCTTAGATACACTTCTTTATTATTATTTAAAATAATATTATTAAAAATAAACTACCAAGTACACATATATATACATTTATATCATAGATATTTTAAGGTCATCATAATAAGATCGTATCTAAGAATGGAAAAGTGAAAAGATGATATGGCCCTAAAATATATTCTGATAAAATGAGCCAGAAAAAACAAACATTTCTTTTGTAGAAATCCAATACAATGAAATAAACAGAATGGCCCGAGGCCACAACAAAAATGAGTTCTCTAATGCATACGCGTGATAGTTTTCATTTCATTCAAATACAACTCAAAGTAGCCAAACCACGATAGTGAGGTAAGTATCATCTTGTGCCAATTAGATGAAGTTTTTTAGCTCATAACCCAAGGCTTTAGTATGTAGAAACCATTGTTGTAACTTTTTAGCTCATAACCCAAGGTTTTAGTATGTAGAAACCGTTGTTGTAACATTTTTAAGGTTTTAGTATGTAGAAACCATTGTGTTTTTATGTAGAAACCATTATGCCACATGCTTTTATGTGAATTTGTTTTCTATTGCCACATTTGGTGTTAATGTGGCAATAGAAAACAAATTCACATAAAAGCATGTGGCATAATGGGAATATTTCATGTAGGCTCACTTATCATTCAAGGAATCTCATCAGTACTATAATTACCCCACACATGAATGAACCTGCATTGTAAGTTTTCAAGTCGAAACCCTGCCAATCTTTGTGCATCTGCTTCTTCTTGTTTTATCTTTGAATTCATGTTTTCATGATGCAGATTATGAACTAACATTTTTCAAGTACCTCTCAGAAATTAGTTAATGGTGGCTGAAACAACATCATGGAAAAGACCCGTGATGGATTGGATGTATCGACCCGAAACATCAAGTTTTCTAGTTTCTTATCGTCGATCGACACAAATATTTTCCATAAAATGTCTATCAATCATGGAAATAGATAATAATAAGGATTATCCAGCAATGGTTGACAAAAGCATACAAGAAGAATAAGCTTCAACTTCTAACTACCAAATATTTGCAAAGAACCTAGGCATGAACCACATAATACTGGAGTCTGTTAGTAAAGTATGACAAAGGATAACCCAAGGTAGCTGAGCTTCCATAAAAAAGTCCAAGTAGAGCACTACATAAATGTTCATAAGTCTCTAAGTTCCAATTGAACATGGAGCTCTTAGGATATAACCAATTTATCTTGGGAAAAATGCTGCACCCGACAAGCTTTCCAAATGAGAGAATAAGGGTCAAACAAGTGAACATTTGCAGTGATATTTCTCCCAAATATCGTAGATTACTTTCTATGATCGAAAATGTATCTGAGACAACTCATTGAAACTGCCAATCGGTGCCAACTTTCATAAAAATCTCTCTTGTTCTTCATAGTGTTTACATGCAATCAAATAGAATAACGATACAATCAGTTTCATAATCAAAAATGGGAATGTATGAATACCTAAGAGAGAGAAAATAAGACAAACCTAATTCATCGGTCAAACAGAGACATAGATAAGGTTACACAAGAATCTACAACCCTTGTAAAGGAAAGCAGTGTCTTCATTGAGGAAAATGAAATACACAAATGCGCAGGTGGGGGGCGCGGGGAGGATGTTACGGCCTCATTTTCCAGAAAACGTAATCCAATGTAGCAAATAAAGAGGCTCTCTCACGAATGAGAAATAGAGTGGGTTTTCCAAAATAAGTCCGTCCAATGTAGCAAAGAAATAGGCTCTCTTATGGATGAGAAATTGAGTTGGTTTTCAAGCATAAGTACTCCAATGTAGCAAAGAAAGAGGCTCTTTTACAGATGAAAATGGAGTTGGTAATCTTTCTTTTTTGTATTTGTTTCTTTTCATGAATAGAACCATGATCATAAAATCCAGAAAGAAACATACAAACATGAACATGGCAGCCAATATGATTTTCTTTTGTACTCAAAGTGGGCAAACTATTGCACCTCTGTATTTTGAGTCGGATGGAAAAGAAAAAAACAAAAAGCAAACAAATCACGTACTGTGCTTAAATTCATTTCCATCCTGTCACTTGGGGCAGGATGCACGAACTCAGGAATTGGTATAAGAATAGATATCTATATTGTATGTTCCTTCCTCTTCAATAATAGACAGGCAAACTGCAATAACATTCACTTCATCTCTCCCTTACCACAAGCATGAGTAGGCATACTAAATACCAAGTGATGCAGTCATGGTTAGGAAGCCCAGTTAAGAGCTGCCTTAGATCACGCAGTGTTTCAAACCAACAAAACACTTGACTGACTCGCAGTCTTGCACACAGAAGCAACCGAGATAAACAACACTTTGTTTGATTTCAATGACGAAACAGCAGTCCACATCAACATAAGACCAATCGCAAATAGGTACAATCTTGTATAACAACTTTTACCACCCAATTTGATTAGATTGATGTATTACAAATTACAATGGCCAACAATCAAAGACTTTACAGCAACCCAACTCTATCTAACACGAACTATATCAGAACTACTCGGCTTCAGTGTATGGGTGTGTTCTTATAAAACCAAACACCAGCTATTTACAACATTAACTCCCAGCTACATTCTACCGATATGACATGTATTGGAGCCTCCTTTAATGTTAAATGCATTACAATCCACTATGCAAGATAAGGCCCAAATGTTCCTTAACACTCCACAAATATAACACAACTCGAAGAATGTGAGTCGTCTCAACCATAGTTCACATACTTGTACGCAGTGAATACTTGGCAGACCCAAAAAAAATTGACTTGGCAAAAACTCAGCAAGACTCGATGAATATTCGGGAATACTCGGCAACTTAAAAAATACGCAAATTTCTTTAAAAAACATAAATTTTAAGCAAAATATTAAAAAAAAAGTGTCTCCAAAAACTCATGAGTATTCGCGAATATTCGCCAAAAACTCATGAATATTTGCCAAAAACTTGCGAGTATTCACCAAAAACTCGCGAGTATTTGCCAAATACTCATGAATATTTGCCAAAAAATCGCGAGTATTCACCAAAAACTCGCGAGTATTTGCCAAAAACTCGGTTATGCAGGTTTTGGCAAGCTTTTCCTGCGAATATTCGGCCAAGGGAAAAAATGGCAAGTACTCGCCAAGTATGCATACTATGGTCTCAACAAGCTTATTATCAAATTAAGTGAACCTTAGTTGGATCCTTTGGGTTACACTCCCTATGAGAATAATCAATTTTGAATTCAAACACTTTTGCACCTACACAAAAAGCTTCGAGGATAATTCCTACACATTTGCTCAAATGACCTCAATTGGTTTCGTGGTTTCACTGGTAGCTTCGCACCATAAAGATGCATCATTGGTCATAACACAAGCCTATGAATGTGAAGTATGTGACGCCATGGACACATGACAATGGTGACGTAAAGTTGACTGTCTGAAGTTTCCCGGTCCTACATTAAGTGCTTAAGTCTTGCGCCAACAATCTAAGGCATTGCACCATCCTCAAGATGTATGCATAGAGCAAAGATACCGTAATGCAATTTAACCCTCCTTTACCTGCACATGGCCTTTCAACTGCTGAAATTCATTTCCTTTGTACTAATGAATGAATACTTCAGCCAACTTCTAAGAGCTTTTTATCCTATCAATAAGATACCTCGAACCTTCTAAACTCTTCTCTTGGTACAGCAAAACAAAACAAGTATGAAAACATGTAAAACTACTCTTAACTTTTTTGGTTGATGTGGGCTTGCTTGTGAACCTGTATGTTCCTGCATCATACACTTTGGTTAAGAAGAAATCATGAGCTCCTGCTGTTGCAAGCTCCATTATTAGTATTCCATGCCTAGTTGCTTCAGCTACGTTGATCCACTTCACGTCTTCAATCTCTCTTCCTTTCTATTTGACCAAATATTCTTTGTATTCCCTACTACATGTTGTCTCAATACTTGTCTTTTTTTTTCTGCTTCTTCGCACATATTTTATGACATGTGTGATCTCCAATCAACTTGTATGGACCCTTTCAAGGGTTTTAACCCCACACACAAAATGCAGATCTGAATTTTAATTTGCAGCAGACTGTAAAGACAAAATCAGCGACTATATCTATCTTGAAATATGCCAAAAAACACCAATAAACACCATAAATCAACTCGCCACATGTTTATATATTTTATGGATTATTAAGAGCCAAAATCACAAAGAAATGTTGAAGAATTCACTGCTAGAAATTAATTATGAGCTGGAAATTGCAGCCACAAGAAAATTATGAAATATGGGTCTAGAAACCCTCTAAATTCACCAAACTTGAGATTCCAGCCTTATAAAATATTACAAATCAGATTATCAAACCAGATTTCTTGAAATAGTTCACCAATAGCTCCAAACCCTACCCAAGGTAGGTCACTCCACCCTTAATAAATCAAATACTAGCTGGAAATTACAAGTATCTCTTCAAATCAGCCTCTAGAATCAATCCCAAGCCAAGGAGATGGGTTTTTGTCCTTCCCTTAACCTCTAGAAGGGTTTTAGTCCCTCTAGGCAAGTACACATGAGGGTTTTCATCCCCAAGTGCAAGAACATGGAGCAACAAGCTCACAATGCCCAAGTAGAATAAAATGCGCCAAGTCTAGATCTCAAATGGTGCCTCTAATCCTCTTTTATATTCTCCTTTTGGCACCAATGTACAATTAGAAAAGGCCGGCCTGTATAAGCAAGGAAAACACTAAAGAAAATATAAAATATTACATAAAAATATATCATAAAGGTGTTAAAGATTTTCCTCCTTCATTTTTGCTTCTTTGTCACGGAGAAGGAATGGCAAGAAGACCAAATATTAGCTCTTAGGTGGGAAAACGGGACATTACACAACTGAATCTAAATAGGTGCTTTTGCTTTATTCACTACTTTGTTCTTCAAAAAAGGTTACAAATCTACCACACTGAAAATGTTTGAAATGTTGAGACCTCAAAACTCAATCTCATATGCAATGGTCCTATCTTCTTCCAATGAGCTAAGTCCATGTCTTCTGTCTGAAATTCAACTTCCCTTTTCTTCATGTATGTGTGTTGTTTGAATTGTGGTGTACTCTTCTCCAATCATTTGTGCACTTGTTGGTGCACTTTTTGCATGTTTTCAAAAAAGATCTTCTGCATCTGCGCTCTTTCCTTTCGCATCCCCAATGTTGTATAGCTCTACAACTCCTCTTGGACTACTTCCATATACTATCCAAATTGGAGTTGTTGTCATGCAAAATGTTTAGCATGAAAAATTCAAAAAAATTGTCATGACAAACTAGACCTCACTTGAAAATCCCTCTCCCGATCAATGTAAACTTGTCCTCCGGCCAACTCAGTTACTATGTTACCCTCATAATGGCCAAGAGGAATGTGCTAATAATATTTTCAAGTGTGTTCACTGTGCAGGGAAGTGATTCATGGATTTATTCAGAAACATTCCGAAGGAATCGCTCCCAGAGGCTCAAAAATACCTAATTCAGGATTTTTCACACTAGTGGACACCCCTCAGATGATGACTGTCGAAGCACAACCCACCTGGGAGTTGTGCAGAGGAGCTACAAGATGCATGGAAGTGGTTTAGGAATATTTAGGGAAGCTTTGGAGGTTTGGGGATAAACTATTCAAAAACAAGTTTCTCAGGTGTAAGGAGTAAGTGGTCAAAACTGGAACCTGCACTTCTCCGGCTGATTCCGGGAGCTCCGAAAGGAGTTGGAAGGAAACCAAATAGGCATTGAAAAGCTAAAGGAATTCTCTACATGGTGGAAGCATCACATTTTTCACAAGACCCAATTGTTTCTAAAGGCAGCTCAATCATTGCAGACACACCCTGTTGTTCCGAAGAAAAAGGAGCCAATTTTTGGAGTTGCAGGCAGAATTGAAGTCTGAGACCTATTCCATTGTTCTTGAAATGGTCTTGGGAGTCAAAATCATATAAAATTTCATATGAAAAGACCATCTAGAGCTTCGGGAATCGTGTCTTCAAATTTTCTTTTATGCAAGCATGTTTCTCGTACTTAGCCAAATTTTGAAGTGACACATGTCATCTTTTGGCTTCATCGCGCAATTTTGTGTCCCTCTTATCCCTTTCCCAAGGGGATAGAGGGGACACAAAAATGCGCCCCAACTCAGCGCTCCTCTTTGGTACCCATATGACCCAACTCATCTGGCGGAGTGCTTAATCGGCTAGGCCCTTCTTCCCAAGACTGCACCAAATGATGACAAGTGGCACAATCTTGCCCAAAGCACATTTTGTGTCCCTCTTGTCCCTTTCACCAAGGGGATCGAGGGGACACAAAAATGTGCCCCAACCCATCCACTTCTAAGGATCCTCACGCAATCCAGACTAAGCTCCCAGGTGCCCAAGCAAGTTTTTTCCATCTCCCTCTCCTTGCACCTGATGGTGACAAGTGTCATAATCTTGCCCAAAGCGCATTTTTGTGTCCCTCTTGTCCCTTTTGACAAGGGGCAGAGGGGACACAAAAATGCGCCCAAGAGCAAGCCATCCAACCCTGGTTTCATCCATACTTATCTTTCTTTCACCCGCGATCAAACTACAATTAGCTAGGAAGTCATGAAAACAATGTAAGTTCACTTTTGACCTAACTGTTTGGCATTGTTCATTCATCCTCCATTGTTGCACCTGCAAAAGCTTCAAATGACATTTGAACACAACATCCACGCTGCTCAACAAGTTCCAGATCAGCCATGACTACAAAAACGGAGTTTTTCCCATGACTCGTCCTAAAAAAGTGATTGCTCTCCTCCCAGGCTCCCTTGTGATCACTAAAGCTTCAAGCCTCCATTAATAGCTGCCATCACACAGTAGCATACCTGAAATCCTTCATCCCAAAATTTTCCTTTTTGATTTGCAAGAGTTCTAACAAACAGAACAAAATGAAAATTGGAGAACAAGATCACAGTGCAAAATTGAATTCAAAAATGGTGTTTTTGTTGCAAACCAACACCAATTTGGCCAGTTACTAAAAATAGCATATGCTTTGTACACTCACATGCGAAAAATAGTAGACCTCTCAAAATTGCAAACTCCGATCACTCAAAACATGCAGAAACAGTGAGGAAAAACAAGCAAGGCAAAACAGGCAATTTTCCCAAAATAGCAAGTTCTGAAAAAGCAACTTACTAAAAATAAAAACTTGCTAAAAAATAGTAAAGCATCATCAATGAAGGTGAACTGGGTGTGCGAGGAGCCTAAGAAGACCAAATTTGAGCAAAAAGGCAAATTTTCCCAAAATAGCATATCCTGGTCCCACCTGCCAAAAATAGTAAGTTTTAGTTTTCAGTGCAAAAAGTTTCAATTGGCTCTGTTTTCACTCATCTCGCTATTTTTTGCCTTCCTCACATGGTTGTAAAGTTGTCTTGCAACTCAAAAGAGAAAATCCACCCTCCAAGAGGATCTCAAAGCATCATTCTGATCACAATTGTGTCAAAGAGAATGGCAGAGCATATCAAGGCGCAGCAGGTGAAAGTCAGGGACATTGTGTAGTTGGAAAGAAGTTGAAGAGGATCAAGAGCTTCATTCAAATTCCATTCATGAAGAGGAAGTTCATCATAAGAATGATGAGAAGGATTCTCCGTAAGGAAAGAGGTCAACTCAGGCTCACATCAGGAGGTCTCACAACAGTGTTTCTAAACACTCATTCGACAATCTGAAGTGTCTGTACATCTTGTAGGAGGAGATTGTGATCACCATGCCTAAAATCAGCAAGTTCTTCATCATCGACAAATCAACCAACCCCTTTTATTTCCCTCTTCTCTCTCACTCTCCATACTTTAATTTTCAATCGAGAATGTACTTTTGCTATTTTGTCCTATTCACTTAAGTGACAATAAATTATTTGTAAAACTATTCTCTCAAATTATAGAGAGGTGCTTAATTTGTCTCTTCTAAGGACAATTGAAAGGTCACAAGTGGAATAGGAACTTGAAAGGTCATGTGGGGGGTAGATGAGAGAACAATTTGCAATGTTATAAATTGGAATGGCTTCTCCATTCCAAAGGATCTGGAAAAGTCAGTTTTTTTTAGCAATTGTGGATTGTTGTAGGTTGTTGAGCTTTGTGTTCATCACTACACCAGAAATAAGAGTTGCATTTCTTCCATTTTCTTTGTTTATGCTTTCCTCTACTCTTTCTCTTTTATGCAACTTTGCAAGCATAGTGATCTTGAATAAAAGAAGGAACTTAGTGTCCTTGATTGATGAATCTAAACAACTGTGTGTCTCTAGTTTGTTAGTCTTGCTAATTGCTTACATTGTTGTTTTCTTCTAATTGAATGTGGACCTACTTTGGTTATTGTGTGTGAACTCTGCTTGTGCCTCCTCGCAAAAATAACTCTCTCTTTCTTGATTTCCCCAACTCTCCTTTACCCCTCATCGCTGCAAATTCCTCCCTTGTACTCCGTACAAGCACTTTGCCACAGGCTCAGTGAAGTGTTCTTGTGTGATCCCCGGCCTATTTGCCACCCCACAGTTCTTAGTTAGTTTACATTAAATTTTGGGAGTCTCCCCATACACAAGAAGGAGAGGTTTAGCCCCGTGACCGTTGGTGAAAACACATAATTTGCAACACGACAAATTATTTCACCAACAAGGGTCTATATTGCACTTATATTCAATGAATTGTGAAGATCGTACACATCTTGTGCTAGTACTATATCCCACGTCCCTGGGTTCCCTTCGATCAAACATCTCAACAGATTACCCAAATTCATATTTAACACCTTTGTTTGTCCATCTACCCGTGGAAGGTATGTTGAACTAAACTATAATTTAGTATTCAACTTATTCCACAAAGCCCTCCAGCAAAATTCACGTCTACAAACCTAAACATATTTTTTGGTCAGTACACGGAAACCCATGCAGCAACCTCACAATTTCCTTGAAAAGTAAATTAGCTGATGAATGCCTTGCATGACTAGTCTTCCTACATGATAATAAAATGTGCCATCTTGGAAAATACATCCACCACAAAAATATATGGAATCCTAACCCTTATGTGTCCTAGGAAAACCAAAAATAAAATCCATAATTATATCTTCCCAAGGGTTCTCTGGAATAGGAAATGGTTGATGCAATCCATACATTTTAAATTATATCCTTTCGCTAACTAGAAAAATCTACACTCGTGCACATATTTGTACACATCTACACTTATCTTAGGCCAAAATGTAATTCTGTTTCCAACTATGCGCATTAGGCCTTGTCACCACTAAAACGACTTAATAAGACCTCCACTATGCTTCTGTCTTAATTAATTTTCTCATGCATTGACCCTCTAGGTATGCATAATTATTACCTTTGAACAATAAACCTTTTCTTGTACAAAATAATCCAACCAAGGTGTTCTATCCACACATGCTAATCGTTATGCACATCCATGTGTCATGCTTCCTTGAAATATTCATTTTTTTTGTATAACTCCTTCATAGAATCAAATCGCATGTGACTTCCTTCGACTTAGTGCATCCAATAACTTTCTTAACAAGACATTCTACTTCTACTCAATTCAATACAGCAAAGTCTTAGTAAGGAACTCTACCTACTTCATGTGTCGTCTGGTTCAATTCTCCTTGACTATTTGTGAACTACAATTGTAGTGTTTGGTTTGCATATAAGGACAATTTTCTTAGGAAATAAATATTGTCTCCACTTCTTGAGTGCTTGCACAATAGCATACAAACTCGTAAATCATATACCAAATATTTTCTCTTTCCACCATTTAGCTTCTCATTCAAATATAGTTATAGGCCTACCCTCTTGACTCATACCATTGTGCCTATCATTGTGCCACTCACATCACAACTCAACTTAAAAAATGCTACTGGGAACATTTCGCAACACCAACACTGGCTACTCAATCACTTTTCTCTTCAACTTTTAAAAACTGGGTTTCTGCTACGACTTTTTGTCCAAGTAAAGTACTTCCCTCTCTCCTTCGCATGGCCTCTATGATACGGACACACGCGTTGCCAGTAAATTTATGAATGAACTTCCTATAAAAACTCGCCAAGCCATGAAAGCTTCATGCTTCAAATGTACTCCTAGATGATGACCACTCAATTATTAGCTCTCGCCTATATTTTCTAGATCCTTCTTCAAATATTCTTGGGAACTCATAAAACCCAAGTACATAAGCTCCTCCTTCATAAAAGTGTACATTTCTTCACAATTTATCAACAATTTATCTTCTCAGGAAACCAATGCTGCAACACTATGCCTCATGTGGATCAAATTCTTCCCTCTTGTCATCTGCTGAAAATCAAAATGTCATCTAAGGTATACTATAACAAATTTTCCTAGAAAATGGCTCTAGGAGCTTCATTCATGAGTCGTCATGAAAGTGCACAATGTGTTTGTCAACCCAAATGACATAACTAGCCACTTGTACTATCTCATCTTAGTGTTTTGAAAGCAAGCTTCCACTCAACGCCTTCCCTTATACAAATCTAGTGATATCCACTCTTCAAATCCACCTTTGTGAAATATTGTGCTCCACTTAAGTAATCCATCAAATCATCCATGCATAGCAATGGAAATTTATACTTTATTATTATCTTATTTATTGCTCTACTATTAGTGCACATTCACCTATAAACTCTTCAACTTTGGAATTATCCACAGAATCACAAATTAACGTTGTTGTTCTACTTTCTATTAGAAAATGACAGAGATAGCTAGTGAATGAATTTTGCTTATGCTTAGAATCCACAATTGCAGGAAAGGAAAGAATATAAACTCATAAACACCAACAAGTTTTATCCTGGAAACCTCCAGAGGAGGAAAAACCAGTTGGGAAGGGAAATTGCTCTTTCTTCCCACTTTTATTGGCCAATTCAAAACAATAAGTACAAAATTTACAATAAGTATGAAAGAGAAGTAGATAATATCTCACACTTCCTCCCAATTACTTGTTTGCTCTGTCTCAACACTCCTTTCTTCTACAAAACACAATTCCAGCACTAAGAACTTCTTTCTCACTTGCTTTCATGCTTCGATGATCTTATTCTCTTCTACAAACATGTATTTATAGCCTTTCTCATGTTCATCTGTGCACTGGAGAATGGGAAAGGTCATGGAGGAGAAGAGACATGGAACAACCTTTCAAATTCTGTGGTTGTTCGTTTCATATTTTTGTTTTCTGTCCGAAAGAGCCAGGACCGCCACCCAATGCAGACCGGTGGTCTTAGGACTACCGCCCTGGTTTGGGTGGCAGTTCTGTAACTGCTGCTCTACATAGAGTGGCGGTCCTGTTACTATAAAGACAAAACCTCAGTGTATTATTTTTCCTTCTTCGTGCTGACTGATCTGATGAAGTAGAGTCATTTTGGATCCCTATGGATCACACCTCCCCTGCTTAGGAGGATTTTGGTCCCACAAAAGCTTAGTGGGGGAGTAGATGAGGAAATAATTCCCTCACTTGCTCCTTGGAGTACCACCGGGCCTGCCTTGGTGTCTTTCCTTTCAGTCCAATCTGCCAAGACTCCTGTGGACCTCTCCTAGTCTCTCTGACCTTCTGCTACAGCACTACATCCTCCTCCAATTCACCTCATGAGTCCAAGACGCAATCCTCAATGGAAGGTAGCAACTGTAGTCCTTCATCTTCATCTAGCATGGATGGCTCATATAGGTGCAAGTTCTCACAGTTTACTACAGAGTACATCCTCATAAATGATGGTAAATCAAGTCGAAAGGCATTTTCTCCAACCTACTCCAATATGGTGAAGGGCCCATATCGTAGTGGCTTGAGCTTCCATGCTTGACCTTGTAGTCTCTCCTTGCTCAAGTAAAGCCAAACTCTATCTCCAACATGAAGCTTATGTTCCCTCCTATGCTGATCGTGCCTAGCTTTGTACTTGGCTTGAGATTTCTCTAGCTGTTCTTTGACTTTGAGATGGATTTTCTGGATCCTCTCAATGAATTTGTTTTCTCTAGTCACCTCTGTGTCTTGTGTCTCCTCCTCATCCTGCTGCCCAACTGCTATGTCCAGTGGATTTGTAGGTAGATATCCCAAGCATGCTTCAAACGGTGACTTCATAGTGGATGTGTGTACTGCCCGGTTATAGGAATGTTGAATGTAGGCTAAGGACTCATCCCAAGTCCTTGGGTATTTGTTGTTATACCCTCTGATCAACTGTACCAAAGTTCTTGTTCACCACCTCTGTCTGTCCATCTGTCTGTGGATGGAAATTTGTGCTCCTCTGTAACCTGGTATCCATCTTGTCCCACAAAGTAGTCCAAAACTTCCCCAAGAACCTGGAATCCCTGTCAGAAACAATAGACTTTGGCAAACCAAAATGCACCCATACATTAGCAAAGAAAAGATCTGCTGCCTCATGTGCTTTTATTGTCTTTTTACATGCCATAAGAATACACATCTTACTGAATCTATCAACAACAACATAGAGATAGTCATGGCCATGTTTAGACATAGGTAATCCTCCTACAAAATCCATAGAAATGTCCTCCCATGGACGAGTAGGTACTGGAAAAGGCATATACAAACCCTCCTTCCTAGTCTTAGGCTTGCTGGTACAACAAAGTTTACATCCACGTATAAATTTTGATACTTCTTCTTGCATATTGGGCCAATACACGTACCTTTGCAAGTGGGCTAGGGTCTTACCAACACCGAAATGTCCCGCTACTTTTGAGGTATGTGCTTCCCTCATCAATAGAAGTCTTTCTTCTTTAGGCACACAAAGCTTCCCCCATCGGTAGAGCAGCCCATCCTTGAGATAACAATCTTCAATCCCTGTCCTTTCAGTCCCTTGGGACTGCAACTACTGAAATGTCACCCCAAAGTCTCTGTCCTGGGCATATGCCTCTCCGTAAGCTTCCTTTGTGAAGGGCTCGATCTGAGAGATAGTGGCCAAACAGGAGAACTTCTCCTGTGTGGGTGGCCTAGACAACATGTCTGCCACCAAATTTGTACTACCCTTCTTGTATTTGATCACCAGATGGAACTGCTGAAGGAACCCCATCCATTTGTAGTGCCTTTCCTGCTGTAATTTAGACTGTGCTTGCAAATACTGGAGAGGTTTGTGGTCAGTGTGCACAATAGTTTCTTTACCCAACAAATAATGCTTCCATTTTTTAATTTCCTGAACTAGTGCATACATTTCCTTATCATATACTGAATATCCTTTAACTGCTGAAGTGAAAGTTTCAGAATGATAGCATACGGGTTTACCTCCTTGAAGCAACACTGCGCCCATAGCGTAATCACTGGCATCTGTCTCTACTTCAAAAGGCTGCTGCAAATTAGGAAGAGCAAGTACTGGAGCATGACTAATCTTGTATTTCAATAACTCAAAGGATTTGTCTTGTTCCTTACCCCAGTCAAAACCCTTACTCTTTGTGGCCACTGTGTGTAGAGGTGTTGCAATCACGGAGAAGCCCGGAATGAACTTCCGCATGTACTGTACTGCTCCCACAAAACTCCTAGTCTCTGTGGCTCCTGTTGGTGTTGGCCAATTAGTGATGGCTTCCACCTTCTTTGGATCCACTCGTAGCTCTCCTCCTCCAACCACGTGCCCAAGATAGACAAGTGACTGTTTGGAAAATTCACATTTCTTCATATTACAAAGCAGTTGTTTCTCCCTGAGAACTTGCAAGACTTGTTGTAAATGAGTTAGATGTTCTTCCCATGTGGCACTAAAAATCAAGATATCATCTAGATATACAATGACACATGAATCTATGAAATCCCACAATACATCATTCATCAATCTCATAAATGTAGTGGGTGCATTGCATAACCCAAAAGGAAGTACTAACCATTCATACAAACCCTATTTTGTCTTGAAGGCAGTCTTCCATATATCCTCCTCCTTCATTCTGACTTGGTGATAACCTGACTTGAGATCCAACTTCGTGAAGAATTTGGCATGCTGAAGCTGGTCCAAGAGATCATCTATGCGGGGAAGTGGATATCTGTTCTTTATGGTGATCTTGTTCAAAGCGCGGTAGTCGATGCACATTCTCCAAGAACCATCCTTCTTTGGCACCATCACAATAGTGAACCACATGGTGAGGTGCTCAGACGTATCACCCCTTGGTCTAGTAGTTCCTGGAGTTGTTTCTTTACTTCAGTACTCTCAAGCAAGGATTGCCTATACAACCCGATGTTTGGTAGAGGGGACTCTGGCAATAGCTGAATCTCATGCTCTACTTCCCGTTTTGGTGGTAACCCACTGGGAGCCTGAAATACTTCCTGAAAAGACTGAATAATACTATCCAAATCATGCTTTCCCTGGTTAGAAATCTCTGAAACTTCTACCCCATCTTGTTTATCCTTTAACAAAAGTAAACAAAACTGATTATGATTTTCCTGAATAAGTCATTTTGCTTGGTTAGCACTCACCATAGTAACCTGTGTCTTACGCTGGTGTGCCTGGATGTTGTAGTTGATCCCATCCTTGACCCATCTGTACCGGTTTTCCCTTCTCATAAATATAGCATCCCTAATATACAAGTAAGGACTCCCGAATACAACATCAAAAGCATCAAGTGGAATAACGTCAGCTTCCAAAACATCAATATACTGGGAATTTATCCCAAACTTGACCTTACATCTTCTTGTTACCTGAATTTCAACACCCTTCTTCACCCAACCCAAAGGATAAGGGTGTGGATGCTCGTAAGTCTCAAGACCAAGCTTCTTTACAACTGCTTCAGAAATCAAGTTAGACTGAGAACCGGTATCAACCAAAGCATTTACCTTAGTTCTCTTGATCTGGATTTTGATCTGGAATAGTCTACTCATCTCCTCTTCCTGGCTGTCCATGTTGGTGGCCGTGCATCCAAGCCTTTCGTCTACATCAGAGTCATCTTCGATTTCCACCTCCCCTTCTGTTTTTACAGCTGTCATGGACTTCTTTGAGTCCTTGGTTCGGTTCTTCGGATGTAACTCCGGATGCAACTTCCAACATGTAGCGTCAGTATGACCATTGATATCCATTGATATCACAAGTTCTTGCAAAAATTCTTGGGATCTTTACAAGTATTTGCCCTTGTTCTCTTCTTCTGGCAGCTTTATTTCCCTTTCCACTTACCCTTTATGAGACTTGTCATGGACTTCTTTGAGTCCTTGGTTCGGTTCTTCGGATTGTAACTTCCAACATGTAGCGTCAGTATGACCATTGATATCACAAGTTCTTGCAAAAATTCTTGGGATCTTTACAAGTATTTAAAGTAGTGGCAGTTTGTTTACCTTTCACTTTCCACTTACCCTTGTTACTTGTTTGCCCATACTCTTTTTTCTGCTTTGCCCTTGGCTCTGCTTCTCCTTGCTTCTTTTCATCATCTATGTAGTATGCCTGCACACACGCCTCGTTGAGATCTTTGGGCTTTGTGGAGATGACTTTTCTTCGAAGGTGAGTGTGAAGTCCTCCCAAGTACTTAGTCAGAATATCCTCATCCTCCAAGTCCATGTTTAGCAACATGGCCTGCCTCCAAAACTCCGTAGTATAGTCCTGCACACTTTGACCACTGCCTTGTCTAAAATACTGCCATTTAATCATTTGGTCAGTCTTGTGGCCAATAGGATAGAAGTTAGCTCTAAGTAATTCTTTAAATTCTTGCCAAGATTTCACAATAGGACGCTTCTTCTTTTCACAAGTGGTTAGATGGGTTTCCCACCAAACCAGAGCATGTCCCTCCATTTTGAGACGTGCAAAGGTGATCCTCTGTGCCTCAGTGACATTATGGATGCTAAAGTAGACTTCTAACTGTTTTAACCATTTATCAAGCAACTCTGCATCTACTTGTCCTTCAAAGCTTTTAATCTCAACTTTCGTCTCAACTTTAAAAGGAGTATGATCAGATTTTACCTTTTCTCTTGCGTTTGAAGTCTCTTCTTCATGCTCTTCCCCATAATATTCCTCATGGTGGCTCTTCCCTATGCCAAAATTTTCAGCTAAGCCTCGAACCACTGAGTCCATGGAGTCTTGCTTGACAGAAGCTGTCTTCTGCAAATCTGCAAGTTCTTCTTGCCTTCTAAACATCCTATCCATCATGGTCTCCAACATCTCGATTCTACGGACCAAGTTCTCTTCCTCCATTTGTCCCCGAATTCTTGTTTCCACTTCTTTGTAGAAATTTATGGATCGCAAGGTAAAGCCTCTTCGCCTTTAGATCTCGTCATTGTCATACAAATCCAAGAACGAATACCACAGTCCTGGATACTTGTTAGCTCTGATACCAAAATGATCTGTAAACTCTTCAACTTTGGAATTATCCACAGAATCACAAATTAAATGTTGTTCTACTTTCTATTAGAAAATGACAGAGATAGCTAGTGAATGAATTTTGCTTATGCTTAGAATCCACAATTGCAGGAAAGGAAAGAATATAAACTCATAAACACCAACAAGTTTTATCCTGGAAACCTCCAGAGGAGGAAAAACCAGTCGGGAAGGGAAATTGCTCTTTCTTCCCACTTTTATTGGCCAATTCAAAACAATAAGTACAGAATTTACAATAAGTATGAAAGAGAAGTAGATAATATCTCACACTTCCTCCCAATTACTTGCTTGCTCTGTCTCAACACTCCTTTCTTCTACAAAACACAATTCCAGCACTAAGAACTTCTTGCTCACTTGCTTTCATGCTTCGATGATCTTGTTCTCTTCTACAAACATGTATTTATAGCCTTTCTCATGTCCTCCCGTGCACTGGAGAATGGGAAAGGTCATGGAGGAGAAGAGACATGGACAACCTTTCAAATTTTGGGTTGTTTGTTTCATATTTTTGTTTTCTGTCTGAAAGAGCCAGGACCGCCACCCAATGCAGACCGGTGGTCTTAGGACTGCCCTTGGTTGGGCGGCGGTTCTGTAACCACCGCTCTGCACAGAGCGGCGGTCCTGTTACTATAAAGACAGAACCTCCGTGTATTATTTTTCCTTCTTCGTGCTGACTGATCTGATGAAGTAGAGTCATTTTGGATCCCTATGGATCAATCCTGATGTGCTTTTCTGTCATGATGGTAAGGTTTGCCAAGAAAAATATGACAAATTTTCATAGGCATTACATTATAAATTATATCATCCTTATATGTGTCGATTTGGTAACTCACTAGACATTACCCATTTAACAAAATTTGACGTCCCTTTAGTAACCAAGATACCTTGAAGGGATTTGGATGAGTGGGCTCATCCTATTCAATGGAATTTGAATCGTGTTGTCATGTGTTTTTGCATGGGCAAAATTCACACAAAAACAGGACAACCATATCCACAGTATTGAAAAATTTCAAAGTTGTGCCTTCCCAAGACACCCCCAGGTCAGCATATTCCCCGTACTAGTCCTATCTTGTCAGTCAAATGGTTCACAAGTGAGTCTCATCCATTCTTCCAAGTGATTTAGAAAGGAAAATTCATTCAAGGTACATTCGGAGCAGTCTCTCTAAAAGTAGAGTTTCAAGCAATCTTAGGAGGGGCTATCATCAGCCTTCCTAAGACTAGTTCATGACCCCTAAAGTTGAGTCAAAGGCCAAAATTCATCATGGAGAGGTATTCAAGAGCCACGAACATTAAGGAACAAATTTTGGAAGATTCTGGAAAGTTTCGGAGGTTTGGGAGCCAATTCACTGAAAGCCGGTTTTTGAGGCCGAAGGAGCTTGCACTGTAAAAGAATACCTAAGCTTCGAGGAGTGATTCTAAGAGCTCTAGAATGAGTTATGAGCCAAACAAGATATCATTAGAAAGAATTTTCAGTCCTCTACATGGTGGGAAAAACAGATCAACTTCAAACCCCATGCACTTTTCAAGACATCTCATTCTTTCTATGCACATCGGAAAATCCCGAGAAAAAAAAGAGGTTTTTGGAGGTGTTGCAAGCAGAATCAAGCCACGGGACCCCTCCCATTCTCTCAAAAGGTATTTTGCATGCAAAATCATATAAAGAAGCGTCCAAAACTTCATCTAGGAGCTCAAGATATGGTCTTTCCAAGTCGCCCTCCAAGGTATGATATCCGATACTTGGTCAAATTTGCTAAGGGACACGTGGCAACCTGAAGCTGAGGCACATTTTCATATCCCCATTGCACCAAACCAAAGGGACAATAAGCGCAAAAAATTACACCCTCCCCCCATTATGCATGTTGGTCACTCATATGACCCTGTCGACTCATGTTAGGCCCAAATTTGCTAAGGGACACATGGGAACCTGAGGCTGAGGTGCATTTTCATGTCCCCATTGCACCAAACCAAAGGGACAATAGCCGCAAAAAATTACACCTTCCCCCCATCATGCATGTTGGTCACTCATATGACCCCGTCGACTCATGTTAGGCCCCTTTGACCAATTTGACCAGCTCCACCAACCCCCACATGATTGACACTTGTCATGAGGAAGCTAAGGTGCACTTTTTTGCACCCATTGCACCAAACCAAAGGGACAATAGGTGCAAGGAAATGCGACCCACCCTTTTTGACTCCATGACTCCTCATATGACCCAAAACTTACCTCCAGGTGCTTGTTTTTAGCTCCCTCCTCTATTCCTCTGAGAAAATGATTGATTGACACTTGGAAACACTAGGATTAGGCACATTTTTGTGCACCTATTGTCCCCAAACCAAAGGGACAATGGGGACAAAAAAATGTGCCCCACTCCCTCTCTTCATTTTCAAAAGCTCAAAACCAGAACTTGTGATTTTTCCGCACATTTTCTCACCATCTCTCCATCTACACCTATCTGGGGATCCTCTTCTCTAGACCTCGCTTCAGTCTACGCACGGCTATTCAACCCCGTATTAACAAGGGGTATGGCTCCCTTGCAATCCTGGAGAGACAATGCTTTCATCACCACTTTCAGGATACATCGCCCACGATGTCTCTCTCGAACTCTCTTGTGAGACCCACGGTTCTTTATGGTTCTGAGGCCTAGGGTCCCTCACTGCTCGAGTCAAACTGGGCTTCTATTGAGTGAGCTCAGATCCTTATGCTCAGACGGATCATCAGGTGCAAAGAGATTGTTCCTCATAATATCATCCTTGCCAAGTTTGGTGCTCGCCCCTTCAGGCTTGAGGTCATCTTTGATCACACCTCACTCTTGCACCGTATCCAAGGACTTTCTAATTCTTCCACAAGCAGAGACAGGTACATCTACCTTGCCTACCGTTCCTCTGAGGCCATAGCTCTCTCTGACCGTAGTGGTCGTGTTCGTTGTTGGTATGTTGGGGTCTCTCGTCTTTTTGGATCCATTGGGATCAACATGGACCATCTCCCCCCCTTCAGGTACTCCATGGATGCTCTTGCTCATCTCCTTCCGAGCAAGTAGGACCTACACAGAATCATTAGAGACGACATTTACCGACAGTTCATTCAGATTACTTGGACCAACGCCCCTAATGTGCTAAGCCTGAAGATGGCCTTCTACGCCAATTAGTTTCTTGATGTCAACAATGGACTCATCACTCGGCCACCTATATCTCCCGTCATTGGATACATGCTCTCTGCATCTCCCTGGGCCAGGTCAGAGTTGGCTCTCACAGGCTTCAAGTCAAGAGTGATCACTAGTTGGATACGACCAAGCGGATTTGCCTGCTTTGCTCCCTCCACGAGGTTGAGACAGAGGAACACTTCATTTTCTGATGCCCCACCTACTATGAGATCAGAGGGAGGTTTCATTGTCTATTTCGTGAACGTCCCACGTTCACGACCTTCTTCAGGTATTATGATCAGAGGGGTCTTGCTCTCTATTTACAGGAAGCTCTTAAGCTTCGCAACGTGGTCCTCCATCCACCTTCCAAGGAGACTACTACTAGACGGATCACATCTTTCTTTGTTGTGATCCCGGGGGAGAGGGGCACCAAGTGAAGACATGACTCTTGTGGGGAATGTCATTCTAGATATGTCAGGACGAGAGGTGCTTCTTCCCAGGCCAGAGATTTATGGACCTAAACCCGGCCAAGGGCCCCTTCTCATGGACGTCAGAACACCAGAATCACCCGAAGATCTCAACTCTCCAAGGATCATAGGTGTTTCAAAAAGCTTCCAGTCCCTGACACCAGACATCAGCACATCACCAGTTTCTTTTCGGCTGACCTTGGGCAACAGTCATGAGGGTTTGTGTCAAGGCCTCTCCCTCCACCTCCCCTTCTTCTTCTTCGTCGTTCTCTCTTTCTTCTTCTCTGTTGTTCTTGGGGACCCGTTTGGGTTTTTCCCTACCGCTTCTATCCCGCTTTGTATGGTGCAGTCCCATTGACCTATTTTTGTGGTCACTTGTTGGAGATTTAATATAATTATCTTATCTTATCTTATCTATCGAATCTCCCTCCACCATTTCCATGCGTTATCCATTGCTACCATTTTCCCATGATCAGAAGAAGGAAATACAAGAAAAAACACGGATTTTTGAAAGCTCTAGGCTTGTTTTTTGCCAGAATGACTCTGTAACCCGTGAAGTGAAAAATCTTCGTAACTTGAAGACCGGTTGGACAGATTGACATGGGATTTTTCGCGATCATCCACTTGTCATTTTCAGAGGCCATTAAAATCCAAGTGTAAGATTTTGCAAACACGCCCCGGATTTTTTGAAGCGAAGAAACCCCAGTTTCTCGCGGTGAAAACTTTGAAAATTAATCTCCATTTCTAGACACCGGGTAGTCTTGAAATTTCATTAGTGCACTGAAGAGAAAAAACCCATATCATAAAAGTTCGTTTCGTCACAAACCGAGGCCCAAAAACCTACTTTCCAAAAATAGTAAGCCTCCTACACCGGCACTTGCTATTTTTGGTAAGTCATTATTGAAGGCAGTTACGGCAAAGACAGTGTGCACCAAGGACACTCAGAAGGTCAGAATGAGTAATCAATGCCAAAAATGTTAAAAATTGCCACTTACTAAAAATAGTTAGTTTCCTACACAGACACTAGCTATTATTAATAAGTCATATCAAAGAGCAGCCTATGCGGAAGCAATGTGCCCAGAGGTCATCCAAAAGGAGAAACAAAGTACCCAAAGTCCAAAAGGATGGAAAATTTCCATTTACTATTTTTAGCAAATCCCCATGACTCCTCATATGACCCAAAACTTACCTCCAGGCGCTTGTTTTTAGCTCCCTCTATTCCTCTCAACGAATGATTGATTGACACTTGGCAACACCAGGCTTAGGTGCATTTTTGTGCACCTATTGTGCCCAAACAAAAGGGACAATGGGGACAAAAAAATGCAGCCCACTCCCTCTCTTCATTTTCAAAAGCTCAAAACCAGAACTTGTCATTTTTTCGCACATTCTCTCACCACTCTCCATTTGCTCCCAAAACTTTGTCGAGTTTTCTATCGAATCTCCCTCCACCATTTCCATGCGCTCTCCATTGTTGCCATTTTCCCATGATCAGAAGAAGGAAAAACAAGAAAAAACAAGGATTTCTGAAAGCTCTAGGCTTGTTTTTCACCAGAATGACTTCGTAACCCGCAAAGTGAAAAATCTTCGTAACTTAAAGACCGGTGCACAGATTGACATGGGATTTTTCACAATCATCCACATTTTCAAAGGCCATTAGAATCCAAGTGGAAGATTCGCAAACACGCCCTGGATTTTAGTCTCATTACACGTAGAACTAGATACTAGAATTCTTTCATTTATTCAAGATTAGTTGGCTTATAAATTATAAATGTCTTATTTGCAAATTTGTAGTGGAAAAATTATGGTGCAAAAACACCAAATCTTCATAAGCTAGTCATCCACATTTTGTGCCAGCCATATAGTGTTTTTGGGTGTGAACATAATTGGAGCATGTTCAAAGATATTCACGCAAAGAAGCACAACAAGTTGACAACACAACACCTCAATGACCTTGTCTTCGTGCAATCCAATCTTCGTCGTCGTGTGAGACAAGTGGAGGGGGGACAAAGTTATGATGCAATTGACTTGGATGAGATTGATCCATATGACAACTCGATTGTTGATGATGTCGAGCCTATGTTTACTATGGAGGAGATAGAAAATTTGGAGAGGGAGATAGAAGAAGCAATAGCATCAGGGGCATTATGAGGAGTTGGTAAGGATCCAGCAAATATGTTTGTAGATGATGGTTTTAATGTTGTAGAGAACGAATCTTTACCTTCCACTTGCATGAGGCAACCACAACACACTTATTTTAGGCGCGCCTGATGAAATAGAATATTACTAATATTTCAAAAGGCGCATGACTCTATGAGCATTGTAGTTTGCAACTTTGTACTTAAGAGTTTGTACTCTTTTTCAGCCAAAAATTAATAGAAAATATACTTATGGCATGTTATACATTCACTTCCCGTGTCATTTAACAAAGTTTTGTATTTAATTTAAGTTTATTTTATGAATTTAAATATTTTTTGAAGTAACGATAAAGTTGTTGATGAATGTCGATTACCGATTTCTGAGTCAAACTTTGGTTTGTCGATAACAAATTGTTTAACTATTGTGAGATGTATGTGATAACATATGAGGTGGTTGCTCCTGAGGGAAGCCTGGATGATTCCCAGGGTTCACAATCTTAAACTCGTGAGTTTAGCTAAATGCTAATAAAAAAAGTCAAATCTGATGCTTGCTATAAAAAGGATTGTAAAGAAATGGGATGTAGTCAACTAACAGCAATATCCATCCAAGGGAAATAGGGAATGATATGGGGGTAAGATAGTGAGGCATCACAAAATTAATTAGTAATCATTATCAGGGATAACACACCCTAATCAATATGGCAAGACCAGGAGTTTTTGACAGCAAAAGGTTTAGAAACCCTATTTTGTATGGTTGTGGTTTGGGAAAATTAGTGAACTAATAGATATATCCCATGACATGTTCCTCGTTCCTCGTTCCTCGAGACCCTTCATAGCCACCAACTACTATGAGGATTGGGTATTTATGTGAAAAGGTAGGCAACATTAATGATAGATAAGAGGCCTTCTATCCCAATCTACTAGCCTACCGCACTCTAATGGACCTCCGGCTCTACTGTCAAGCCAACTATGAAGTTTGAGCTTTCAACTAGAGCATGGGGCATGCCTATGATTTTGATCACATTTTTTATGATTGTGATTGACTTTTGCCTTTTTCCTTTTAACTTTTGTGTTTGGCATTTAATTGTTTCTTTCGTGATTTTTCTTTCCAATGTGTTTGCTTTTTCTATAGATCTCCTCTATATTGATTTGAAATGTCGACACTAGGTTTCTAAGATAACATCACTACAGAGCTTGTGTTAGAAGATGTGCACAAATAAGGAATGAAGAGAAACCAGAATGCACACATTATTCATTATGTGTCCATCAATTTATTATGTGTGAGATGGTTACAAAAATGGTTGAAGTGGTTACAAACTTACAACCATTTATTAGTTAATATTTAACTAATATTCACTTAATGCTAAATTGTAAGCCTTATATTCTAATACCCCCTCTTAGGCCTTACACTATGGAAATAAAATACAAACACACTGACAGAAGATTAAATTAACAAAACCAAACAAGACCACGCACTTTTCAGAAGCTTTTCCCTTTGAAAACAATTTTGACTTGGTAGATCTCCATCAAGCTACCTCATAACCTTCGTAAAGGTATAGTTCCCGAGATGAATTCTCGAGTTACCAATTTCTACCTCCCTAAACTCCCAAATCATGAGTCTCCTAAATTATCGGACAACCATCCATATTGAGCTACATCCACAGTGCTCGATCAAGTTGTCTCACAACCCTCGTAAAGGAATAATTCCCAAGATTCAGTCTCCTAAAGTAATAATGGATATTGAGCTTCATCTACAGTGGATCCCTTCTTGTCTTCAAAGTGTGGGGCTTATTTAAAATATGTATTCTTCATCAGCGTATTCTTCATCATTTTCATCATTTTGTGGATCTTCAACAATGGCTATATTAATTTCATTTCGTATGCGTTTGAGTTTTCCTCAAAGAACATTTTTGGCTTGAATGGTACAGTTCCATGTTGTGTGACCTCATGTTTTGCATAGTAACGTTCAATTTCCCCTTTGTCTTTATCTGATCTTCTATGATTCTTTCTTGAGTATAATTCCACCTCAAGTTGAGGATCATTTTTTGTATCTCCCACAATTGTTCTCTTTTCTTTGGCTAAGAGAGGTGAAATCATATCTTTCAAACTTTGCGAAGGCAGTTGGCTAAGAGGAAAAATGACACTGCTGAATTTAGAAGGCAAATTGTTTCACAAAATGGCTTTGGCATCCTCGTCATCTACCATGACATTAACTTTTGCAAATTGTCTAAGGAGATATCTCAAATTGCTTATGTGGTAGGACATAGTGACTCTGTCAACCATCTTAAATCTAAAAAGTTGAAGTTTTAGCGAAAATTTTGCATTGACAGCTTTTGCATTTGTATTTTAGCTTTCCAAGTGTGAAAGTTAAAGCCAAAATATTTCTCTACTTGGATTTCCATTCTTAAATATTTATTTAAACAAAAAATAAGTGAATACAGATAAGTATGAATACCCAAATTATGCCCTAGGTCACTTTAAATGTCCTCGAATCTGATTGGTATGAAGTATTAAAACATTTGAGAAAATTTGAAACCCTTCAACGACCATATAGAACATGTGAAACAGTCTGAAATTCGTACATAGATTTCATCCCGTGCCCTAGCAGAGATTCGCAACTGTTAATGAGGTATTAATGGCGGAAATGGAGTGCATACCTTTGCAACTAGACTCGCAACTGAGTTTGTGTGCCCTAGTTCATAGGCAGCAATGTGGTATTCGTGAGAAGGGTTTTGTTGACTATTCGACCCCATTTTTGGCTCTTCAACCTTGGTTTCTAGCTCTTCCATCCCTCACGACTTCTTTCCAAACCCTCATGACCACTTTCCAGGGCCTCGCAACCGATTTCAACACTGTATATTCTCTCTTATACGACTATATATTCTCTTTTATACAATTATATATTCTCTCTCATATGAGCCTAAACGTCCTAAGCCCCTTCAAGTATGAACTGCTTTGATACCAAAGTTAGAAAATGTGCACAAAGAAGAAATGAAGAGAAACCGGAATGCACACATTAGTCATTATACGCCCATTAGTTTAGTATGTGGGAGATGGTTACAAAAATGGTTGAAGTGCTTATGACCATTTATTAGTTAATACTTAACTAATATTGACTTAATGCTAAATTGTAAGCCTTATGCGCCCATCAGTTTAGTATGAAAATGTGCACAAAGAAGGAATGAAGAGAAACCGGAATGCACACATTATTCATTATGCGCCCATCAGTTTAGTATGTGGGAGATGGTTACAAAAATGGTTGAAGTGCTTATAACCATTTATTAGTTAATACTTAACTAATATTGACTTAATGCTAAATTGTAAGCCTTATATTCTAATAGCTTGCACCTAGTTGTATATAGGAGAACCAACAAAACCAAAACACTTAGATACTCCTAACTTGCACCTTATCAAAAAGTGCAATGCAACCTTATCACAACCTAATTGTGCCTAAAATGGAAAAATAAGAGCGAGAAATGAGAACTATGGATAGTCTATATATGAAATGTGATGGTACAATGATGGCATGCTAGAAATTGGTCACCAAAGATGAATTTTGTTTCCAGAAAAAAATGGGAATATGGAGATTTGGAGGTAGATGGAAAATTGTATAATGTTATGTGATAAGGTCTATGAGCATGGAGGTAAGCCCAAACAGGTTGTGAAATAGAAGAAAATAGGTAGTAGCGTCGTGAGACGGTAAATGTAAATAAACTTAAGAGGGAAGAGGCAATAAAATGAGATAGACCCTAGACAGAAATAGGGAAAGAAGGTAATAAACATCCAAGCGAACCAAAGAGGAGCCTTGAGGAATAAATCCAAGATGGGAAGAAAGTACTATCCATTGCAACCAGCAAGAATCCTTGGGGAACAAACCCAAGAGGTGAGAAATGAACATCCAAGGAAACCAAAGAGATACCTAAGGGAATTATCCCAAGAGGGAAGATATGATATGGTAGGTAAACCCAAGAGGGAAACAGTAATAAGTAAATGCTACATATGACCCAAGAGGGGTAAAGGTAATAGTAAGACTAGATGGAACTAATGACATGTAACTAAGGTAATAAAGTGAAACTAATGACATGACATATAAATTATAATAGTTAACAAATGCCTTAAAATCTAATTGCATACCTCTTCTATGTTGGAATGTAATGCTTATAATGACATTAGGGCCTAGTTTTCTAGCACAGTGGCTATTGCATCCTTTCAAAATATTTTCAGTGAAAATATGGTTGAAAAAACAGGGGAGCTGATTATCAAACTCATCAACAGGAGATCTGAATACCAGAAAGATCTTTAGCAAGCTCTGTTGTCCCTTAGGTTGTCTTTGGTAGCCTTGTGGACGTTAAAATATCTTCTTCTTCTTCTTCTTCTTCTATATCTTCCACAACAATTTGCATCATGTTGTTATTATGGTCTCTTCAACTTTCTCGGAGATCCTCAAAAGCACTTCTTTACAAATGGCCTAGACGAAGAATGTAGGTGGAATATGATATGAAGCTCCAAGCTCCCGTATATGTTAAGATTGTGTACTCTAATCATGGTTCTCTATTAAGAAATTCTTGTGTTAGTACTCACGTGTGAGCAAATATAAATTAATGTGTGTTAATAGTTAGTAAATGGGTTATTTATGTGGGTTAGCAATATATTAGTGAGTTACAACAACTCACGCAAATAGGAGAATGGGAGAGTTTACAGGGATTTGTAGTTGTTTCTATGATGTGGCATGACTCTTAAAATTCAAGAGATCACTTGCCTATTTATTGTGTAATATTTTATTGATTATGACAACGAAGAAATCAATTATATTATTCCTATGTTTATTTTGCTCAAATCTCATCCAAATTTTACATTTGGTATCAAAGCATAGTTAATTTCTGTGAGCAATGGTTTTTTGTTAAAAATACTGAGGGGCAGCGCACTTCTTATTGCCCCAACTGATGGACACAGTATTTATTGATTTTGTATGAATTTGGTGTCTACTAGTTTGTTCAGTGTGGAGTGTTTACAATCCATTGCCATAGCGCAGCTCTGTGTGGAAGGGAAAACGTGACAAGTTGATCTTAGCATAATTTCAGCTCGGCCTGCACAGACAGTCTTCCAACGTGGCATCTTCATGCATTTCCAGCGCTGCTATTTTCATGTGTTCCCATATGCACCACAATCTGTCCTCTTGTAGTTGTGCATGCATCTGTTTTGCAGTCGCATTGACATTGGTGCGTTCCCATGTTTTAATCTGTATGCAGGTCTTGGATTGTTGTGAACTGCATTATATTGGAATATAAAAAGCACTTGGCTTGCTCTCATTATATACCACATCCTCTCACACACATGCAGACAGGTTCATTTCTTTAAATCAAATCCTTGGTAGTTGTGTGCAATCATTAGTAGAAGACATGTTGACAAGGAGTAAGAGCATGGTCCCATGGACGGGGGCCTCCATAAATATCTCAGCAGGTGCTGCTGAGAAAGTTTAGGAGCATTTTAGCAGTTTTAAGGTCCCATGTTTTTTTTTTAGTTTACTTAACAATACCCGCTGAGATATTATAGGATCCCATTGGATTTTTACGGTTATTTGTAGGTAAATAAAATCATATTCCCTCTAAAATCACCAAAAAATAATAGTGGGAATGCATATTATATTCCACATGGACAAAAATCAACCTAAACTGTAGGGGGAAACTCCCAGGCCCCCCTCTCCAGCCACCTCTTAAGTTTAGGGGCCAAAAAAAGTGGAGCTCCTATTTTTTTAGGCCTAGATTCTATTATTTCCCGTAGCTGGCTTTAAAAATAATCATGGGACCTTCCACTGCAATAAAATAGGAGTTGCAGCCCTCCATTGGACCATGCTCTAAGTAGGCATTCTGTAAATTTTGTGCATGGCTTTGACTATCATTAGCATCTGCTTCTACCGTATGGTGACAAAAGTCTGCATCCTATCTTGGTTTTGTATTTCTTGCATTGGAGAAATCGACTTGCAACTCCCAGGCATGCACCAGCATTAGACCCATTTTGGGTTGCATCAATTCACTGCGAGCTTCTCACTCCCCAATGGCATTGGAGCCTTCGACGAGCTCTATACACAACTCAGCAAAAAATCTGCATTGCAATTTGTGTGTTCCAGTGCCTTGAAAACTCTTGCACCTTACTGCCACGTCCATCTCATGCCGTATGAGGTTCCCATCCATCACTTTGCAGATTTGTGTGTTTACTCCATATGCACGTGTTTTGATCGTATTGCATTGGAATTCCCTCGCATCGGCATCCAGACCCGACCCAAGCTCTTGATCTGACTCTATGTGGGCTCTTACATTCAAGGAGAAAGAGGAGCTAGTTGTGAAAAAAACAAATCCATAAAAGCGGTTTTATATTGTTTAGTACATATAGGCTTAAGTTTGGATGTAAAAGTAGAAATCCACGTCCTATTTAAGTCAAGTTTTTTTGTTTTACTTCCAAGTTAATGTCTAAGGCATTAATGTGATAGTATATTCTTTTAGTACTATAATATTCGAGTCTTGTATCACCATTAAAAAGTGGTCTATTCCATTATAATGTGGTAGTTTTTTTTGTTTTCTTTTTAAGTTGTACTCAATGGCATAGTTATTAGGTTGCTTATCATGTATATAAAAAAGTATGAATTATTTATTATTTTTACTGTCAAGTCAAAATAGTTTGTGTTGTCAATAGAGTCATTCTAAATGTTGTTTATTATTTTCAAGTTTGTCTAGCTAACATTGTGTCATTAGTAATATTTTCCAAGCTCGAGTTATGTAACAATATTTGTTCGTGTCAAAATAATGTTGGTGCATCTATTAATGTATGTTGTCAACCCAAATAGTAGTCTCAATAATCATCATTTGTGTCAAGAGTCAAAAGTTTGTTGTCTAGAGTCAACATCCAAAAGTGTCAAAAGAGTCGGAAAATAAAACAAAATGCATCACAGACGCATTTTTGTGTTACCCAACATCTAATAAAATAAAGTGGGTCACATTGCAAGTGGGGGGAGATAAGAATAAATGCAATGTGGAAACAAATGAGCTTCAAGATAGCATTTGTGGAGTAAGAAGCACGTCAATTGGAGGATGGAGGCATCAGAGGCCAGAGGACTTTCAGCAACCTCTCGTCAACTGCAAGGCCCCGCACATCTGCAATAGTGGCATTTTTCATTTTCAATTGTGTGGTGTGTGGGTATGAATAAGAATAGAAGATCATTCATGTCCACATGTTTGTAATTACAATATTTTCTCTTGAATGTGTTGTGATATGGCATAGAAGGTGCAAAACTATAAAAATAGTTGTATAGGAGGGCAACTGACTGCAAAGACCTTCTAAATGAAGAGATCCTCTGACTGCCATACTTCGTTGGAAGATGATCAGCTGGTGATAAGTTCGCTAGAAGTGAAAATGAGATAAGTTCTTGTATGTAAGTGATGATATACAACAAGATCCAGACAGCAGTATGCAGACCTAAAAGTATGCATTGGCGTACGATTATGTTTTTAGGTGCTCCTTGCCCCATGTTCGCACTAAGGGGGGAAATATTAGAAAATTCTTGTGTTAGTACTCACTGTGCGAGCAAATATAAATTAATGTGGTGGGGTTATTTATGTGGGTTAGTAATATATTTGTAATTGAGTTACAACAACTCACATAATATGGAGAATGGAAGAGTTTTATAGGGATTTGTAGTTGTTTCTATGATGTGGCATGACTCTTATTATTCAAGAGATCACTAGCCTATTGATTGTGTAATATTGTATTGATTGTGACAATGAGAAAGAAATCAATTATTATTCCTATGTTTATTTTGCTCAGATCTGATCCAAATTTTACATGCTCAAGGCACGGTTGCTCATGGGGAGGTTGGTCCTCAAGCAGTGAATACTCCTCATGAGGAGGTTGTTTCTCCACATATTGAATGTTGTCTAATGCATCGCCGATAGTCTTTACACTCGCATATAGAGTGTGAATAAAATCTATGCCAATAACAATATTGTTCCCCTTTCTTGGGAGGTGAATGATCATCTGAGGCAATGGGATGGGGAAGGCAGATGGCTCCATTGGTTTCAAGTTTTGTTGTTGGTATGCTCGAAAATCTGCTGTAAAATGTGTGGCAAAAACAAAAGAATGCCTGACATATTCACCAAAGCCTCTCGATGGAACTTGGACGTGTGCTTGCATTACTCCCACTCCGGAGTGTGTTTTTTGTGGAGTTAAGCACTTTGCATGTCTCTAGCATGCTTGCAATTGTCAAAGGTGACCTAGGGGCATTGTTCATTGGCTAGGGAGCATTGTTCCATTGGAATAAGGAATGAACAAACTAAATTGAACGTTGTTTTCCGTGAGGAAGTACAGAATTAATGCCTGGTGGGAAGTTGAGGTTGGTGGGGTGTTGGGGCTCCATGTTTTGGACTAATGTAAGACCAATGTTGTGTTAGTATCTTTGAGTGTTGAACATAAGGAGTGTTTAATGTTAGATATCACCTTACCATCTTTCTTGGCTAACAAGAGGAAAGAATTAATCATCTTAATGTCCATAGTTAATTCTGGGCGGGTGTTGTCTTTTTTTAAGTGACTCTAGTTTGAAGCATTGATTAAGGACCCACTCGTCAAGCTAGTTTGTTTTTGTTTGATTGTATCCGATGAGAAGTGTCACGACTACTTCAGATTTGGCCTCCGAGGGGCTGAATCTGAATTTTTGTCTCCACCTTTTTCCACCTCTCCATCCTAACTGAGGACATTGAGTGATTCCAAGCAAAACATCATCGGTCAGAAAAAAAAGAGGAAAATGCTAATGACAATTGGAGAACGAGTGTCTGATATTTCTTCTGCACCATTGGTGCAAGCCAATGCACATCGATTTTTGCAGAGTTTACATTTCGGAGAATCTAATGGGAGTTTTTTAATTATTGTTTGGGATATAGATGGCTCAAACTGCCCCTGTCGGTTTTCTAGATGTTGTAGAGGTTGGGATGTGTAACCAAATCACCCAGTAACTCCACATGATACATTTTCATACCCTTACATTTGGGCTAGATTTTCCTTCGCTAAGGGAACATTCGGTTGAAATCATTGTTCAATGGCATTAGCCCACTTGGTGGAAATTCAGA